>JBAPLH010000061.1:3202500-3772500 GCA_037897445.1 Ceriops zippeliana | reverse complement strand
TCCATTATAAAGTATTATTTATGCTTCTATGCATGAGCAACACGGCAATTAATTTGATTTCCTGTATTTGTGGATTTTTAACTGGTTCTCCATTCCACTCCGGCAGAACTTACTTCAAGACTGACCAGTTCCTAGCAAGGAAACATAATAAAAATTGGAAAACTACTACAATTTGGTGCCTTACTAGTGAACCATATGCCTTCAGCCACATATCCGATGCCCCTTTGGAATATGAATCCGCTTCAAAAACATAATTCTTTTTGTCTTGATAATTTTGCAAGATCCAAATTTGGCTCTCAACTCTTCTAGAAGATCAGCTTCCTTAAGTTTATTTCCAAAAGCATGGCAACAATCAAAGAGAATGGAGGGAGAAGAATTTTTTTGGTGCATAAATGGAGGGCTTGTTTGGCCAAGGCGTGTAAGGCTTGGTAAATGTGGAAGTATCTTGCATAATTACTCCACTCAGATTGTGATACATTCCCACTTCTCTGTGGAAGGTATTTGTTCTGCCCTCAAGTGTGAACAAATCCTGTGCTGATCATAAAGACAGTTTCCTCCCATGTGATTTCAGCGTATCTGTTGTGAATATGAATACAAGGAATGCACATGATGTGACAACCTGAATGTTTAAACCTTTTTGTCATGTCCCTTAGTTTATTCTGACCTGCTAATGTGGGTATCTACTCGAGTATGTAATGACTGTCTGTTCTTTGCTGGGTTCTTTGCAATACCTAACAGTAGTCCATCAGAAAGTCTTTGCTCCATAGCAACTGGCTATTTTTGGGCCCATACAGGCGCACTGATCACTTTTTTTTTTAACTGCAATTCATGCGGGAAAAGTATATATTACCTGTTTTTTCTATGGTACAATGTCGTGATATTTTGAACCAAATCTGATATTTTTCCTGGGCGCTCCTCATTTTATTTTATTTTTTCTTGGCATTCTGCTTTTTAGCCCACGCAGCAGCAGACACGATACCGGAAATCTCCTTATGCTCCAGCTGATGGTGAAGGTATGATCTTCATGTCCCTGACATGTTTATTGCTAATGCCAAATATTTTCTCAGGCCATACCTTTCTGCACAGGCCAATTCTGAAGGTGACCCATCTCTTTCTCTTCATGCAGATGGAGGAAGTGCTCCGTCTGGGAATGCTGCTACGAATGAATGAAAACCTTTTATGTTTTTTGTTTTGATCTTAGAGGAGCTTCTCGTGACACGGCTGCTTATGAATGGCAAATCCCTGTTGGCCCATTGATGTAATGGAAGAGTTTTATTACCTTCATAGCCGGTGAGCTAATTTTCTGTTGTATTGGAGACTAAAACCCAGCGAAGTTGGTCGGATATTCCGGCAAAGAAGCAAAAAAGATCTCACAAGGTCGAGAGGATCAATTTTGTATTATATTGATGTAAAAATCCAATTGCCTTTGTCAGACTCTGCTATGCGCTATTGATATAAAATCAACTGTCCTGCCCTGACTGATGGCATGCTTGCCAACTTCCGCTGCAACTAATTCTCGTTACCGTCAGTTAGCATCTAACATTTAACCACAACAGAAGAAAACACAAAAAGAAACTTAATAACCCCCACCCCCCCCCTCCAAAAAAAAAAAAAAAACAGAGGGAGAGAGAGGGTAAAAAGTGGGGAAAAAAATAAAATAATGTATCGTTTTTAAGTTGCCGGAGAATTTTGATCGTATTATGTGATTAATACTTTTTAGTCTTGTTAGAGTGTTTAGTGGAATTATAAATATTTATTATATGGGGATAAATTCGATGTAATTTCTTTGTTTTTTTTTTTTTTTCTTTAGAGTTTTTCATCTCGATGACTTTAAAAAACATATTGGGTGAGCGATCCTAAAATGGACAGCAAAGGTTCAATTTGACCTATGGCTCCCACCAGATAATTTGGTAGAATGGATGGATACAGTGGAATGAGTGCATCGAGGCTCTCTAATAAACCAGAATGGAAAGCAAGGCTTGTCGAATGCAATGGTTAGAGTTGTGTAGAGATTTGTTCAATAAATAATGACAAGTAGTAGTAAATCTTAAAAATTTTAAAAAGTTGCTCTTTCAACATTTTATCAATAAAATTATGGTTTTTTGACCAATAAATAAATAAGCATTCTTAAAATCAAGTGTTTTGT
Organism: Ceriops zippeliana; assembly: GCA_037897445.1. NCBI lineage: Eukaryota > Viridiplantae > Streptophyta > Magnoliopsida > Malpighiales > Rhizophoraceae > Ceriops > Ceriops zippeliana. The sequence continues at coordinate 3,770,354 of JBAPLH010000061.1, read as the reverse complement.
CATCTCATCATTTCACCTCTAATTTCAAGGAGAAGAAAGTGAGCATTTCTCTCACTTAACATAATAATTAAATGTGTATAAATAGCATTTTTCGTTGTCTTAATCAGTTGATTGAACCCCGAGGTTTTTCTATTGTCTCCTGTCCGCCATTGACGTGCACATCAAGGAATTGATATGTTGAGCTTGCGTTGATATAATTACATAATCACGTAGATCGCCAAAGTGACTACTTCACGTGTCTTGTGCATGTGAGGAATCCAATCACATACTTTGCAACCTGCACTACCTTTGAGGATCCTTTTATCGTCATTATGATTATCATTATCGTGTCATTATTATTATTATTTCCAGGTAAGCAATATTTCAAAGGTGCTGTGATTGTGTGCCAGTGACTCTCCTAATCAATTCAGTGGAAAGTGCACAAATGAAGCCCATTCAGCTTCAAATTGCCACCAAAACTTAATCTCTATTCCCAAACATCATATGCCAATCTGGTGGTGCTGCTTTATGCAACATCTACTGATAATTTCTCCGGCAAGATTATGCTGTTGCATGACACTCCCCAGCAAATTCATGCACATTAACATGCATGCGCAGGGGATGCCGGGAAAGTGGTAAAAGTTTCATTTTTTTTAACGTTGGACTGTACAAATCTCTCCAACAAATACACTAATGTATCAGAAATCTTTTCAAGTAACTCGGTTCAAAATCACAGTAATTTTCACCAAGTGAATGAACTCCGCTACCATCAAGTATTGTGCAAAAGATACCACCACCAAACCATAGCAGCCAGTAAAACCTTGCAGTCTCCCAATGACAGGAAGTTAACTTCTAGTTTCGGAGAAGTGCAACAGTGGCAACACGTGATCCCACCAAGCCACCAAACACGAATGTAGGATAAGTTCGAACATGATTGAGATACTCGAAAACAGGAGCATCTCTGGAAACTTCTTTGTCCTTTATGGTGTCTGATTCCTCAGACATATCAATTGTTCTTCTGTGGTTTAAATTTTCCACTTCTTGCACCAATTCATCTTTTGTACTGTTGCAAGATGTAATCACCTACAATTGCAATCAGAAAGGGGGCATTAGTTCCAGTGCTTAACATTCTGGCAAAACATAGAATGATGTACACAATGGAGAAAATTACAGTACGAGACAACAACACATGATGAAGCTGATGCAATGCTACATTCGACAGTATTTATAGGATTACTACCTTTCAAGATTGACAATTTCATTTAACCGGATTAATGCAGGTTCTTTGATTGAACTGTTGTCAGCAAAGTGGCAACTGACTATTTAAATGGAAAAAGCCTAAAACAATGATGCTTACCAAGATTCCACCAGACTCAACCAACTTTGCAACCGCATCCCAGTACAAGGCCCTAAAACCAAGAGAAAAGCTTAGTTTCCTCTGCTTGACTAGTGCAGAAAAGAAAGGTCAAAAAAAAAAAAGGTCCCACCATTAGCAAGAAAATCATAGAAATGGTACTCAATACAAAGGTCAGGGTATTCTGATCATTAGCAAAAGTCATTGGTTACCTTTTGACTGGACCATCTGGATGCAAACTAATGGCATCTAAAGTCCCTTTGTCGATGACAAGTTGAAATTGCCTTTGTATCTTTGTCTCAAGAACATCATCAGCCTAAAGAGAAAATCAAAATGCCAAGACACTCAAATCAAACAGATTGTATTGCACATAGCATCACCATGTTAAAATTAAGATATTTACACTGTCAAGAAAGAACAGAGTCAAGAAAGTGAGAGCTACGAGATATTTGAAGAAATATTTGAGTCAATTGTTTGTATACACAAGGAACCGGTAGCAATAGAATCACAATTTATTAACAAGCCTAATTACAGTTTCACTAACAGAAGGTATGAGAAGCCCAATGCGTAACATAACACCTGAACAGGAATACCAAAGCTAGCAAGGATGCTGCTAATTTGGATAGCTCCAGCCATAGACTGCATGTTGGAGATCTACATCTTTGCTAGCTTCAATTCAAATTTATATCTACTACCTTAAGAACAGGAATATCAAAGCAATTATAAACAATCACAAAACTTCAAAGATTATTTTGCTTAAAAAGGAGAGCAAATAAAATTCACCAATGGATAATTCTAATTAGTTCAGAAGAAATAGGTAAAAATGAAACTAATATCTGCTACTTATGCTAAAGTTAGCACTACACCCGAAAACAAAAGGACAAGCGTGTATCCATTTCAATATGAGAAATTGTAGAAATTTAAAAGTATACAACAAAAGTATAAGGAACACTTTGGGTTTGATTATATGCAAAATAAGCCATGATTTGAGGAAAAAGCCTAGAAACTTGGCATACCACAAACTTGATATTGGGAAACCCATTACGATCAGCAAGGCGGCATGCTAATTCAATTGCCCCTTCGCTGTAGTCAGTTCCAGTCAATTCAGAGAACCTGTAGTCCAGGATAAACCAGCTCTCAATCCCAACAGTCATCAATAAAAAGTGCATCTCTTCATCATTCTCTTTTGGCCAAAAACAACCGTTACAATTAAACACTAACATTTTTTATGACAGCTGTCAACTAAGCTCTGCCACATGGAGTTTGGAAAAATCTTCTCTACTTTGCATTCCCCAACAAAGCACACAAGAAAATGAATTACACAGAAGTTTAGCTTGATTTCTCATTTTTCAAGTAAGTTATTTTTGTAAAATTGGCCTCAATGTGAACTTCACTAATTGAGAAAAAAATTGTTCGGACAAAACTGCAGATTAACACTTTCTGCTGCACTTTAGTATACAAGTACTTTCTGCTTCACTTTAAGATAGAATTCCATCACTTCAAATACTTTTTCACACTTATTAGAGATCGACAAATAATTTCAGAATGTCCCATGATGAGGCTTATCTTAATTATTAATAGGCTAAAACTTGCCTAGATATTTCTGAAGATTGTTTCTCTGCTGCCATTTTACATGGCAAGTTAGATGACATGGCCATAACTATGCAGGTACGGGCCTCTTTCCATGAAAGTATTACCCTTCTTCTGTGGTGTGACCATATTAGCATGACAAAATCCCCATCTGATAGACAATCCTAAATCCCAAACCATAACTGTAAGGCACTGTAACTTTTGGTCCCAAGAATTAAATATCTATAGTTGATATGCATACCAATCATGTGAAGAGAAGCAAAGCAGGAAACAAAGAATCAACTAATCCAAAGTTTACAGATTCATTATATAATACCCTAACATGAGGAAAAATCTCAATGTACCCCTGCTTAGCCAGTTCTTGAAGAAGCAAACCATTGCCAGTGCCAATGTCAAGTACGCTCCAGCTGGACAAATATTTGCGACCTTGTTCAATAGGTTCAGACTTGAGATCATCAAAATGATTTGGGATGTGACCTTGTGAAATTTCAATGCACAACCGTTGGGTCCAAGAAGCAACAACCTCCATAACATCAGTCCCAAACCTATGGGGAGGCAAAAATAAAAAAAAAAAAACACAGTGGGGTTGGGGGCAGGTGGAACCAAATAAATGAGTTCTAACTAAATTTGTTACTACCAGAGTAACAAAAGCTCAAAATTTACAAATAACAATAAATAAATTCCATGCTAATATCAAAAAACAAACTTCTTTTTCTTTTAAATCATTCCTCATTCACATCCTAGCATTGAATTATCAAAAAAATTTAAACCTTTGAAAACTGTAAAACATGCTAAATGAGATCTCTGAAATGAAACATCAATGTAGAAGCCACATGCATAACTCACATCTGAAAATGTTTAGACCAAACTACCCATGCACTTTTGAAGTCACAGAACATGACTAAATAGTCCTGCTTGTGCTTTTGTGATCATGTCTGAGACATTGCCCAAAAGGCACATCTTGCTGCCACATGCCATTGCAATAACAAATATTCATAAAGCACAAAATTAATATAAACAATAAGTGTTCTAAGTTCTACCACAACAGTCTATGAGAAGAGAGACTACTTCTTCCTGGTCAAAATTCCAGTGACTTAACTGGCCAACTCCTTTTAACGAATCAAAAAAGTAGCAAGAGGGACCAATAAAGGAACCTTCATTTACTATGTACAGTGACATATGCCCTTTCAAGCATCAAACCAAACAACAATGAAACTGCCATCACTCAAGGAATGCCAATACACTACTTTACGATCCATCGGCCACAACTCAGCTCAAAAGATAACTAAATCCATAACTCACCTAAGCATATGTGTATGGTCAACAAAAATAGACAATTACTCTGATAAAGAAGAAGAAGCAAACTGAAGATCATGGAAAAATAGAAAGGAATTACTATTACACAAGAAGAATAAGTATTGCCTTTCTTTAGATCATCCCTCTTTAACTCAAATCTCAAAGATAAGGAGCTGTATTCAAGGAAATAAGGAATCTAATGTAAAGGTCCTCCTCATCTACAAATAGGCTACTAGAAACCTTCTTCCATATTTCCCCAAAGAAGCCTGCTTTGATAATTGTCCATTCAATGGGGATGGAGCCATTGGTTAAGGGAACAAGAGAGAAGGCTGATGAAGAGATTGTAATGATAATGACATTGTAACTTGTAACACTTATGCTAATGAGAGATTTTAATGAAAGACACATCATGTTAGAAGCAAGAAGATTTCCCACAAGGTCCTATTGTATGCATATTATGTAAGATACATGTCATTGAACAAACGGTACATTTCAACTGACTACAAGTATAGATTCTAATATGAAAATATCTTCCTCATTCCGTGTCCTTAATAATCCATCCCTATAACCTTGATCTTTATAATGAAAATAGCCCTAGACTATTATCTATCATACAAAAAACAAAAAACTAGCACTCAATATCCTTCCTCATGTTAACAACCATAGATTTCATCACCTTGATATTTCCTCCATATTAATTACATAACCATAATCCTTTAAAGGACCATTCTTCCATCCCTTTCAATAAGCAGAAAACCTACCAATACTTTGTGTCATCTAGGCTATTAATTTCGTGTAAGAGCACTTCTTCTTCAACCTAACATCCCTAAACATTTCCTTATCCCATCATTGTAATCCTGTGGAAGGAAAAATTAAACTCACAATGCCTTTGCATTCACCTGTCCCACCACCCATTAAAAAAAAAAAATGCAAGAACGCCTGGCCCCTGGAGAAGAGATGATGGTGATGCAATGTTGGTCTATATAGTCCATGTCACCAAAACTACAAACAGTTAATTTTAGCCAAAGAAGAATTACTTTGACTTGTTGACAGTCTAGGATCCTTAATCTTACTCTTACATTTGTTATTTCCTTTTCTTTAATAGACGAGGGAAAGATACAGTCTAAAAGGCTCCAACAGCTTTCCTTGTACCCAGAAACCAACAGCTCAAGAGAAATAATAAAAAAGGACCCAAAATAGGAATGCCATGGATAAATGAAGTTTATCTTTCAAACAAACCAAATGGATTAGGCAATTCACCAAATTTCACCAGAATGGCCATGTTCACGAAAGTTTGCCAACTCATCTGAATAGGCAGCATCCCAGTAACTCTGGAGGCCTAGCATTGAAGTCACGCCTTCTGCATCTAGTTCCTCCTTTTCAGAGCTGTGCAACGAAAATAAAGGGCTTAATTTTAGCCGAAACATTACATTCCCTGTTCACTAGAATGTTTAACGTGCCATTTAGTTATGGATAAGAAGATTCCATAAGTGATTGAAGTACATGGTCAAGAGAAGCATATTTCTCTGATGAAACAAAATCATCATAATTTGAGTTCTTAATGCAGAGATGTAGATAAAAGAAATCAATTACCAATTGTACTCACTTAAGCATTAGTGCGTTCGGTCTCTAATTTCATGATAATACATTCATAACTAAATATCCTCTACTTCTATCAAGTCCAAGCTCATAACAAATAATCCCACCAATTCGATTACTCTTCCTTCCTATGATTTCGAGGGAACCAAACAGAAAAGGATCGCAAAATGGATGTCAGAAGAAGTAAGAGGTACTTGTAATCAGAGGCGGCAAGGAGGTTGGCAGCGGAGAGAGCTTCGGCAGCATCGACGTGCCGCTGATCATCGTCTAAAGTGCTTCCGTAGTCACTCTTTATGGACCAGGACTCCCCCGCCACGGACCTCTCATCGTCTGAGATAAGATCTGCGGCGACCGACGTCGCCGATGGGGCCTGCTGCTGAGAAAGGTCGGACTCTTCCGATGGCAGCCGAATTCCGGCCATGGAAGCTTGGAAGTTAGAATTAGCCTGCATTGTGCGTGAGAGAGAGAGAGAGAGAGAGAGAGAGAGAGAGAGAGAGACCTTTGACTGCGGACTGTGAAATGTTATCATTATGCGACAATGTTGTGTTGTGAGATGAAATAAACGGCCGGGATATGTCCTTTTTTTCTTTTTCATATATATATATATATAGTAAAGTTTTTAAAAAATATATATATATTAATCATCGTATCTATAAATAATAAATAATAAATAAATTATCTGCATTTTATTATAAATTTACACTTTAAAAATGACAATTTAAGTGCTTAGATTAATGAATATATAAAAATATATAGATCAAATTATTAACAAGATAATTTACTTTGAGTGACAACAATTTAGATCTATCTAACTTCTTCACTTAAACGTAATAATAATAATAATAATAATAATAATAATAATAATAATAATAATAATAATAATAATAATAATAAAGTAAGTAGCAAAATTTGATGTTCAAGATCTAAATGAAAATTGACAAATATTAAGACAGAAAAGGCAGAAATCTATCAAGTCCCAGTGCTCTCGTAACCAAATGGGAATTGAAGTGATTGGTTGTTGTGAAACTGGGGAGAGGAGCAAAAGGTGTAAAAATAAGAGCAATCCCTTGCAAGAGAGAAGGTAAAATGCGTACCAATTGGTAACCAAAAATCGAAAAGGAAAACAATGTCGCAGATCGGTGCATTGAGAGGCAATTTACCTAACAAGTTTTTGAAAATTCATTCGATCTAAATCACGGGCAAAAATATCAGATCAAGATTGATCGTCTTGGACAAAATTATCTTCTTCTGCGGTTGAATATCTGAACAGGTTAAATTTTTTTTTAAAAAAAGAGTAATATTCTCGTAACAAATAATATTAGAGTCGGTCAATATCCGCTGCCAATAGGAAGAATAGGTAATAATGAGAAATTTTAGTGTATCTTTATACTACACAAATTAAATTTTTTGGAGAAGAGGTAACGGCGCCGTGTGACCAGTACAGTTTTCATAAATGTTTACGTCAGCAATGAATTCATCGTAATACCCCACCCCCACCACAAAAGAAAGAAACAAAATGTGCATGGAAATAACCGCCTATTATTGTTTGTTTTCTCACCATAAGGCTCTTTTTTTACACAGCAATAAAGCATCGTTGTTGCCACCTCCATTTGTGTTTCTCAGGCAAGAGTCATGATAATAATTTACTAGCTAGGCAGTGCCCACCATCCGTTTTGTCTCTTGGTAGGTGGAACACGGTAGATGAAAGAAACATTGTCATTTTTGCTCTTACTATCCCAGGGATTGCTTTATATCAGATACTACGAGGACTAAGTACATGGAGTTATTTCCAACCCCATCAATTTTCGAACTAATGGGTGCTATCCTGCCCCCCCCCCCCCCCCCCCCCCCAACCACCACTACCTTGGTTTCTTACGTGTTTTCTCTTCGTTGCTGATATGGTTTGCAGGTTGGTTGACTTGGGGATATCCATATCATGATGACGATGGATCAGAAGCGTGAGGACAAGTTTGGGGATGGTTCTGAGTCTTTTGACATGCAACTGATAGGGAGTTTTCTTAGTTTTGCATCGAGAGGGGACAGGGTTGGACTGAACCAGATGTTGAGGAAGGGTATCTCCCCCGATGTTCAAGACTATGACAAGAGAACTGCACTGCATCTTGCAGCCAGTGAGGGCCATGCTCCTATTGTTGAGCTCCTTCTCTTCTACAAGGCCCAGGTCAATCCCCAAGACCGATGGCAAAGGACTGTAAGCAGCCCATAGTCTTTGGCTCTTTTTTTTTTTTTTGACTTTATCGGTCCTCTGATAGCCATGGGGTTTGCATGCGTCCGTGCTTATCTGTTGGATTAATAACTGCTCTGAACCCCAATGTGGTACGGTGTAGCAATTTGGAATTGAAATGACAGAGGTAAAAGGAAAATTCATTTGTTAGAAAGACTGGCAAATGCTTATTTGTGGTCCACAAATTGTGTTGTGTTAGATAAATCTCTGAGACTTTTGCTTAGCCTAACCGCCCGCATGTTTATGTTGTTTGTTATACTGCATTATGCATACGGTTTCCCATGGTTGCGGATCGAATTTAGAGGTAAAACTAGTTTGAAAAATGGATGAGCATTGATTCCATATCTTTGTAACGTGAAGCCCTTGACGGATGCAAGACTCTATGGACATCGTGATATTTGTAGGGTCCTTGAAGTAAATGGAGGGAAGGATTCTATCAGTGATCAACCAATGGTAATCGAATCATCTTCTTTCTCTTTCATTTTTTCAGATCTTTGGTAGTGTCCTTCGTATAGGAGCAGGGGCAGGTGTGATTAGCTTGGTCTTTATTCTAGTTGCACCATTTCCATCAATGTTTCAACAGCTTTGTCCTTCTCATTGGAAATTCCAAATCCCTGCAAGTGCATTGTCATAAAGTGAAACATTCTGCTTTTTACTTGTTCTGGAATCATGCAGACAGTTCAACATGAAGGAGATTCCAGTGAAGTAAATTTTGATATTTCAGAGTTAGACACACAGCAATCTTCACCAGTTGAACAGGTAGTGAATAACTTCATGATACCCTCTTTTAGAAAATTGAACTGGTTGTCCCATTTCCTCGTGGAAAAATAAAGCATGCACCTTGCCAAAGTTTTCTGCAATTTTGTCTATGTTGCATAGTTATTCATGACAGTTTATGCAAAATGTATTCCATTTGAGTCATCTGGTTATTGAAATGCTTCTGATAATCAGGGTACCTTCGGAGAATCTGTCAGGGTCAAGTGGCGTGGAACGTGGGTTGTTAGAACAGTAATTAAGAGTGAGATATGCCATCCTGTGAAAATGTATGGTTTAAACTGCCCACTATTTCCTTATTTTCTTTGTCTATTTTAACGTTTCTGCTTCAGTCCTGGCCAACAAGATTTATTCCACAATCTTAAAGCATCTCACTCGGGATAAAATGCAGGATATTATCGGCTAGGAATAACACTCACCTGCGAGAACTTCGACATCCTAATATTTTGCAGTTTCTTGGTTCAATTGTGCATGGGGACGACATGATTCTGATCACCGAGTACCTGCCAAAGGTATATCTCAGGATTTTTCAGAAAATTTCATTATTAATGTTTTCTTGTACCTATAATTCTCTCTCAAACTTCTGATTTTAACTGAACAGGAAGGCCATTTATGGTGAACACTTCTCACGTCTGTTGCTTATTTTTAATGTAGGGTAACTTGGCTGATATATTGTCCGGAAATCCTGGGCTTGACCTATCGACTGCTCTGCGCTATGCACTCGATATTGCTAGGTAATAAACACTAAATTTTTTATGAAGGAGATGGCTATCTCACTGAGGGCTCATATTCTCGTAGTTTTTATCACAATCATTTCAGCTATGGATAGCCTTGTTTTTGTCAGCGTTGTTCCCTTTTTCCTTTCGTGCTCTCTCATGTCTTCATTGAGTCATTGACAAGTGATGTTGCCAACTATGTTATTCAGGCTGTGCTTCAAAGTGCTAGCATTTTGCGTTAGGCTGGTGCATGTAAAATTGCTTCTTGTTCTGGAATTTGGTGTCAATATTTCGGATGCCATGATGAATTTGATAGTTACAACTACGAAGGAGGATTTCCTTGACAGTTCATTTCTTCAAGTGGTCATCTGGACTTACTTTGAACTTTTAAATGATTGACAGGGGAATGAATTATCTTCATAAACACAAGCCATTACCTATAGTTCACAATCATTTGAATCCAAGGTGAGAGCTACATCAATTCAGAACTGATATTCCATTTGATAAAAAGTGACGAAATAACTATAGAACTTGAATAATCTTCTTCTCCTAATTCTTTGCTCCAGGTAAAAGGTATTTTTAGTATGGTGTATAGGTTGGAACGGTACCGGACCTCGTTGGGGTACTAGTTAATAGGAGCACCAAAGCTATAGTATCCGAAACCAAGAGTCCATTTTCCAATTTTTGCTGTGATGTTTGCATTTGTGGCAGCAGTTATGGTGCACTTGCCGATTAATTATTTTGAAATATATTATCTTAGTAAATGACATAGGGGAAAAAAATAAGCGGCCCTCTAGCAACAAGAAGGCCAATCGGTGTTGTATTTGTGAACAAATTTGGGAATAGGTTAGAGATTTTGAAAATTGGTGCTTAATTTCTTAGAATGGAACAGGGGAAAAATATTTATTTCTGCAACGGTTTGAAGATTTGGCAACTGAAGATATGGGAAAGATCGCGTCATTTTAGGCCACTCGACGTCTGAATGGCAATTATAATTGGAAAGTAATAGTCTTTGAGAATGCTGCAGTGATCAGCAAGCCAACTGAAAGATGGGGTCCTTAAGACCCTTATTTGAATTCTTACTGTTTAACAGAGGAACTTGCCATTTAACCTTTCCCTGAATGCTTCATACTTCAAGGCTCGTGAATATCTCTTTTCAGATTCGTATCAACTTAGGTTTTTATGGAGCTGTTTGTTCTTTTTCGATACAGTAACTTGCTACAAGATGAAGGGGGGCACTTGAAGATTGGAGAATACTGGGTCCAAATGTTCTACAAACAGATTCATACGAATCAAGAAAACAGTATGTATGACCATCAATTTTTCGATAAGTAAGTATTTCCAATGTCATTTTTAACATTGCCACTTCTACATCTTAAGATCCTCTTTTATTTTCAAAGTGCAAAGGCAAGAGGATTCAAACAACACCAGCAACCGTTCAAACAGCACCAAGGAAGATATTTGGTCATTTGGAGTTATCTTTTATCAGGTATATATATTTTTGCCAATGAGATGACCATGTTGTACCTGGCTATGCCAGGAAATGTAGACTGCAAATACTTATCTTTTGTTCGATAAGATTATTATTTTGCATCCTCTCCTTTTTAAAAGCACCTGCTGCTGATGACATTACTGTTGTGCAAGGACTCGAGAAGTTCACCATGCCAATTATAACACTAGGTACAAAATAAACTGTACTGCAGATGCTAGAAGGAAGGCAACTGATAAGCAGCCCAAACCTGGATGCCATGAATCTAAGGTCTGTTGATTTCAAGCCAAAGTTTCCAACAAGCCGGTGCCCTAAAAGAATTCAGCAGTAAGTAGACCCCGTTAACGATCAAATTTCAAATCACAGGTTCATTCTTTTTGTTTCTTATGTTTTTTGAATACATAAATTCTTATAATCTTATTTTTCGCGGTTGTCTGAACAGTGCTTATGTATATGCTAGGACAAGAGGGCACCTTTCTCTTATTTTTCAGGCTGAAAGCAATAGCAATGCATCCATCCTCCAGTGAGAATGTTTTCGTGAAGATACATACTTCACATAACAGCTGCTAATTAAGTAAACCTATGAATTCTGTGGTAGAGGAAGGCAAATGATATCAAAGACTGCAGAAAGTTTTTAAGAACAACCGCAACAGTTTTGGAACAGAAAGCGAGAGAGTAACTCTTTGAGTCTTTGCAGGCCCTTCATTCATACACATTTCCTCTTTTAAGTAGGAAACCTACAAAAGTTTTCACAGATTACATAGAAGAAAATTCTTAATTGCATTCCAATAGCTTGAGAAAATTGGTTAACCAAACTGACAACAAGCACATTTTTTCCAGACTTGCTTTTCAGCTTTTACAATCATGGTTTGAGTGAACAAAATGGACCAATAAGAGTCCTAAACATAGCTGCATCATATGCATGGCTTTTGGTTAATTGAAGTAGGTTGAATTGGTTGTAATTCTAAAGCATGCCTTTTCGTAATTGCCACAAGTGCCCATTATCAAAAGTGCGGTTGATATTTGCAGGTTAATAGAGCATTGCACAAACAAAAGTGCCAATCAGAGGCCCTCATTTTCTGTGGTGATAGAAATATTAGAAGAAGTCTTTTCCACTCTAAGGATGGCTGCATGCCCCGTCTGTTGAGTGCATTATTTGCAGCAGACGTTTTATGTTTCTAGTTAATTCTTTGTTTTCTAATTTGCTTTTATTTTGTGAATTCGTTCTTGTTATTTGTTAATTTTAACGTTGTTCATCTAAAAACGATGATTAACTAGGGGTATTTGAGTCGTTTTATATTTATCAGAAAAAAAACAATCTAAACAATAAAGTAACAGAGATTACATCATAGTTGCCCACTAAGCACATGAGTTGAAGACTCATTGTGTTCCATTCTTCCTTTCGTTACATTCTCTATTGTATTTTATTATAGGAAAGTTTTTGCACGTAAATAAGCACAAAATAATTTTATGTTTTTTAATGTCGTATAAAATGTTATCGTTATGCTTATTTTATGTCTGTGTAGTTATCTTTTTTTATTATATTTATATTGTTTCTTACCGGACATAGTTTAAATAAATAAAAGTACTATACCGTTATCCTCGGTTATTCCGACACAAGTAAGTATGAAAGCTCGCCTTTTCTTTGCTCTCAGTGTGGTTTCGACCAGATCAGCTGAGGAGCAATGAAGCTAAAGTTAAAGCCAACCAACTGTTCCTGATTAATGAAAGGTTTGGACCACAGTGACAAATAACAAAATGCCCATCTACTTTAAGAAGAACATTGTTTAACATGGAATCTATTAGCTTACAATACAACAAAACCGAAAAGGTTGAGATTTCGTTTTCACTTTCTGCTTTATGTACACTAAGCTGGTTTATCTAGGGAGCTTTATTATTCATAAATAAAGCTTCTTCACTTACATGAAAATTAGATAAGTTGTCTCTTAGAATATGTAGATTGGCTTGTCATCCATGGTTACCTACCGATTGTAGAGTTTTCATCATCAGTAACAAAAGTTTGCATGACTGAATGAACAAAACAACGGCAGTAAGAGGCCGACCATGGGTTAGCGTTCTCGGCAAACCCCTCGATTTTTCCCAATTGCTGCGCCAAAATGAATGAGTCCAACACGCATTTACTTCTTTTGGATCTCTTTATTGAATACAATGGCAAGTCTAACACGTAAATGTATACATTTGGGACAGGTAAGGGTGCAATCATGAGACAATAGTTGAAAAAAAATAAATTAGAATAAGCCTATGCTAAAAATAAAATAAAACGAGTAATGGTTCTGGGCCAAAAACTTTCTTTTCATTGGTGGGTTTGGACCAAAAAGTTGGTGCGTCACCATCTCTATTTGTTACCATAATGTCAACCAACCTACCAGGCCTTGCCAAGAATATGAATTATTCCTTAATATAAATGCATCAATCTTTAACCCCATGTTCCATCCATCTCCCGTCGCTCTCCACTTCCAACATTCCATAGATGCTCCTCCATCCACTCAAATTCTCAAATTTCCATTCTCTCTCTCTCTCTCTCTCTCTCTCTCTCACTCTCTACCAATTGTCCAAAGTTAACAGTTGACTAGCTAACTGTTTTAGAGACTTGATTGAAGTTCACATCACACCCATAGTCGTTTAATTAGCCTCAACTTGATATATATATATATATATATATATATATACACATATATTTTTGTCGGTTCGCTAAGAAGAGAAATCTTTTCTGGAATCTTTGAGAATTGAATCTTTGATCAATCTTTCTGGGTCTAGAGGTTTGATGGGAAACTACGTCTCATGCAAGCTGTCAGACCCGGTGCTTCCCATAAGCTTGTCCAAGTCCACCAAAGTTGTCCTCCCAAAAGGCGAAATCCGAAAACTGCAACAGCCCATCAAAGCTGCGGAGCTGATGATGGATTCGCCAAACTTCTTCGTCGTTAACGCCAACACCCTCAAAATCGGCCGGAGGTTCTGTCCTCTCAACGCCGACGATGATCTTGAAAGGGCCAGTGTGTACGTTCTCTTTCCAATGCACAGAAAAAACACTGTGGTCACCGGAAATGACTTGGGCCCTCTGATGCTCTCCGCCAACTCTTTTATCAAACGAGCGTCTACAGGGAACGTTAGGGTGCTTCCTGATTTCGCCGGCAAGGTTTCGCCGGCTGCAGCTGAGGAGACGGTGCCGCTGCCGAAGCTTGATTTGGAAGGTATTGAGGAGATTTCGGCGCCTGAGTTTAGACAAAGAATGTCCATGGCAAGGTCAAAGAGGCCATTGCTAGAGACCATACAGGAAGAGCCGATTCCTTGTCGAGGCAGCAGGAAATAATGGCTTGACTTTGGAGTTCTTGCTTTGTAAACAAGGCACAAAACGGTAGTTATCTTGGAGACCCAAGATTCTTTTATGGTGATTACTCCTTTAAAACCAGTTTTAGATTGTGGATATGTGGAGTTTTATTTTGGTCTTAATTATAAGAATAATTAGGTTTCTTTCTTTTTCTGATTTTACTACCTTTGCAAGCCAATCCATGCAGATTCCTTGGACCCCTATCACATTTCATTGGACGGAAGCTTCAAGGATCAAGTCTAATTTCAGTTTGTCCATGTACAAAAATGAGTCTGAATATAGGTTATTAAGTGCAATTAAGCTCCATCTAACCCGAACCCTAATCCAATTTCTTTCTTTTCTACCATGACATGCTTACGCAAAAGCAAGATGGTGTAGAAAAGAAATAAAGAGATTGTCATCCATCAAAATATGGTGTCATGGTGTGGTACCCTACTACTTTAGAAAATTTTTGCACTAGATAGACTATATATGGTCACACCTTTATCTTTGTGACCATATATTCGTCAAATGGTCCAAAATTGTCAAACCAATTCACTTAAATCGGAACGATTTAGGACTATTTAAAAGCATTTTTACCTTTTTTATTAGTTGTAATTTTAAATTTATTCAAATGCTACTGACAATTTAGTTGAGTATTTGAATAAAAATCACGTTAACCAACTACTTGCACTTTCTTCCTCTAGTTATATTGTGTGCATATCTTAAATAATTTATGACTTTTAGTATGAAATATTATTATAATTATCATCCTCATCACCAAAATTATTATTAGTACTTTTATTTATATTGTTATATTTTGTGGCATCGGTTATAATGATTTTAATTATTTTATTACATCTTGGATAATATATATATATTTTAAATCTTAAACTCACTTTAAAAAAATCCAACTCTTTTATCAGCTAAGATGCTTTTGAGAAATTATAAGAAATACCTAAGAAGCACTTATAAAAAAAAATTTATTTCATATAATAAACTGATTTACAAACAGTTATTTAGTTATTTAGTTATACGCAAAATATATATGTAACTCCCAAATGAGTACGGAGTAATAATCGAACTGAAATTTTCCGCTCCTCAGGCGGACACAAAAGCTAGAATCTAAGCTCGTTGGGTGAAGAATCGTTATTTAGCCGAGGTTTATCGGTTTTAAAACATCATCTGCTTGTCTGTGAGACCTCAATTCGATGCGGATTGCTGAAATGAACTGTAGAATATGACTGGGGGATTGGGCGTAAGAGAGCTGAAGCACGGGGAGCAAAGTAACGAGAAAGTGAATGATTGCTGAAGATTTACGTAGAATTGCCTTCCAATATCAAGACCGATTTCTCTGCCCGTTATCTTATGCTTTACCTTTTAGTGTACACAAATAATGTAACTGGAGCGTAGTGCGACGCCCTCGATGTTTTCTGTAATCACCCGCCAAGGACGTTGCATCCATGAACGACATAACGTTTTCACTAATGAGCTAACATATTCAGCTTCCTCACAATCCTGGTATCACTTGAGTTTCGCCTGTGTCAACTGCTCGGAATGAAATACTTTCCTGCTCCCTTTCTGGGGGTCATCACAAAGGTTTCCAACTTTTGTGAGTCGCAGTTTGGATAGATGGTTGTGATGGTAAAATTTTGTAAACCATCGTCAGCCCCTCCGGTGTGACCGCGAGTGTTCTGGTTAAACATTTTAACTTTTATTCTCCCTTAAATATTATTAATTCTTAACTTTGCATGATTCGTAAGAAAAGCTCCTCTTCATGGAGGAAGCTTGGACAAACACACATTTCCTGATGGTTTAAATGTTGAGAGTAGCACTTTCTAGTGTGCACCCATTTATTCACAACCTGTTATACTGCTTCCTAACTCTTGCAACCATTAGATCATAAAAATGAGGAGCTGGATTTCCTATGCTTTGGGTCCAAACCTCTGCTTGTCATTCTGTTGGCCGCATCATAAGTTGAAACTTAAAACTTACAAGCATATATCCTTAGCAGGCATCGATATGGTTAATAAAAACAAATGAGATCCATTTAATCACAGAATAAATGGAGTTCAGTACCATTCCATAACTACTTGCAGCCTTTTAATGTTTATTAAGTTTAGATTAGGGCTTATAGAATTCCTGTGGCATTTCTCAGGGCCACGGATTGTAATGGTTGCAGGGTCTACTCTGCAAGCAATACTGCTTGCAGTGATAACAGCTAAGACAGATTGGCGAAAACAGGCTGTGCTTGTCTAGCTCTGGGTATTTAATTCTAAGGAAAGTCCTAAGTTTGACTTTTATATCTCATTTTAAATTTTAAATTTGATGGTCACTAGGATAAACCTAGTGGTATAAAGTTGATTATTGCAAATTTGGATACTCTAAGTCACACGGGTTAATTTCA
This sequence comes from Ceriops zippeliana, assembly GCA_037897445.1. Taxonomy (NCBI): domain Eukaryota; kingdom Viridiplantae; phylum Streptophyta; class Magnoliopsida; order Malpighiales; family Rhizophoraceae; genus Ceriops; species Ceriops zippeliana. The sequence goes on along the minus strand of JBAPLH010000061.1, from coordinate 3,753,580 downwards.
GAGTACATGTCTTGCATCACAGGCTACAAGACAAGGGACAAGATATTCGAGGGAATGTCTCTGGCTCATAGCTTTGATGAATGAAGAAAATGCCAAAAAAAAAAAAAATAGACATTTCAATTGCAATTTTTAGTTTTATGAATTGTATGTTCAATAAACACATTTCCGGACACGCTGTTGTGCTATCTATAGACAATTTTTGCTACATAGTCAGTAAAATACAAAATAACTTGGAAGTACACAATTGCGTTCTAAGCCATAATATAAATTGTAAGCCAGTGAGAAAGCGTAGTCAACAATAAAAAATTAATAATAACGATTAATTTTAAAGAGTAAAAGGTACAAACCACTTTAAAAAAAAATTCTTTCAATTAAGGTAAAATATAATACGTTTTGTCTCTCGTTAAAAAATTTTAAAATATATAGTTTATAAAATTTAACTAAAATTACGAAAAAAAAACTCGTTTCATAAAATTTAATTAAAATTACGAAGAAGATCATCGTAATTTCTTATCCCTTTTCTTGTTTGTCCATGTCCTCCTCAGTTATGTGGTCTACATTATTCTATCCCACTAGAGAAGAACTCGACCTCGAGTTCTCTTCAAGATATAAAGGCGTATCATCCACAGGAAAGTATTGTTTCCTTAGGTGCACCATCACCTGATCACCAACCTCAAACAGTTTCTCCTTCCTGTATTTATCAGCAGCCGTCTTGTATTTCACATTTGCCCTCTCAATTTTCCTTTTAACCTCCTCAGTGATAGTTTGGCACTACTTTGTCATGTTCTTAGCTATTAATAAAATTGGTATAGGACAAGGACTCATGCTGTCTAGAATGAACCCATTGTCTAACAACTCTTGGACCTTCTCCTGCAGGATCTTAGTTTCCTTAGGACTCATCTTATAATGTGGTAAATTTGGAAGATTTATTTCAGGTACTAAGTCTATTTGATGCTGGATATCCCGCAGGGGTGGTAGTCCCTTAGGTAGGTCATCAGGAACCACATCTCTATGCTCCTTCAACACTCTCTTAACTGCTTCGGGGACCTCTTCACTCACATTTTCATTTCTAACTATCATATTCTTGACAATGAGTGTATAAGCCACCTTCAACTCTTTCAAATCCTCAACCATCTCCTTCTCTAATTGGGCAATAGTCAAGAAAGAACGTTCCTCTACCTTACAGGCTCTAGAGTGACCCTCTAACTTTAAAGGTAATAAGGTATACCTCACACTCTCCTTCTCTAATTTGTAAACATTCTCTTTACCTGCATGTTGGGCATTCACATCGAACTGTCAAGGTCCACCGAATAGCAGATGACATGAATCTTTGTCAACAATATCACAAAAGATTTCATCTCAATACTTTCCTATAAAAAATGGCACCTTGTACCTCTCCCTCACCTCAATCTTCTCAGCCGCCATAATCCACCTAAAAGTGTATGAGTATGGATGTTTTTCAACAGGCAACTATAACTGTTTAACAACTTCTTTCCCGATGATGTTTTCACAACTCCCACCGTGTACAATGAAGTTAAATACCTTTTCCCCAATCGTGCACCTAGTACGGAACAACTGGTGTTGTTGGGTATTTGGCTCCTATTTTGGTGCTAATATCATCCGTCTAATCACATAAGCTGGCTCCCCTTCACCATCATCCTCCTCATCATATTCATCCTCTCCATTAGGCTCACAACACAACTCTTCTTCATCATCTCTATCTACAATATGAACACTTTTCATACTAGGACACTCATTAGACCTATGACCAGGCTGATTACAACGATAGCACTTACCCAAGATTGGTCTGGTATACGGGTTAGTCTGCTTCTGAACTCCTTTAGACTTCATAGGCCTTTTCTTTTCAGTCCTTTCATCCCTTTTGGCATTATCCTCGCCAAATTTACTCAACACATTTTTATTCTTTTCAACCCCACCTTACTAACACTAGCAGCATCACTCACAAACCCTCTTATTCCACTTGTATATCTAGTGCTCTGCTCTTGCAACATTAATTTCGCTCTAAGAGTCATATTTTTCACTTCATTCAAATTTCTCAGGACCGCAACTCCTATTTTATCCTTGATTTGCAACTTCAACCCGTCCACATATCGTGCAACCTGTTGACCTTCACTCTCTCTCAAGTCATTCTGTTCTGCCAACCTTATAAATTCTGCGGTGTACTCATGAACAGATCTTGGACCTTGAAGACACCGTTGATATTGCTCATTTTGTCTCCTGGTTTGCAGCCTCTCTCACTAGGCAGAAGCTTTACCTTTCAATCTGCAAGCTACTAATCTAACCCGATGATCTTCTGGTATCTCCTTGTAGTCGAAAAACCTATCAACGTCTGCTAACCAATATAAGAATTTCTCAATTTTGAGACTACCATTAAAATATGAAATATCAACTTTCAAACGGTAATCACCCTCATCTCCTTGATCATACCTATAGTAGTTCCTTCGATACCCTACATCACCACCTCGTCTCTGTGGTTGCCTTACTCCATACATAAACTCATCCTTCTCAGCAAATTCATCATTCGAGATCTGCGTGATCCTATTAATATTTTTGAGTCTGTCAATTGGATTAACATACCTATCTTTTATCTCAGGCCTATTACAGCTAATATTCATCAAGTTAAAGCGCTTAATCAAATCTTTAAAACGTTATTCTAAACGATGAATTCTTTGATCTAAAACATTGAATTCTGGCGTAAGAATCCATTAATTAGCTCCTTGGACTTCTGCATCCTGAACACTGTCAAAAACACGACTGCCATCACACCTTGATTGACTAACATCTTCGCAGGAAATTGCCTAGCTCTAATACCAATTTGACGTAGCAAGAAAGCGTAATCAACAACAAGAAATCAATAACAACGATTGAATTTCAAAGAACAAAAGGCACAAGCCGCCTTAGAGAAAAAAATTTTCAATTAGGGTAAAGTATAATACGTTCTATCTCTCCATAAGAAACCCTAAAATATATATAGTTCATAAAATTTAACTAAAATTACGAAAAAAAATTGTTTTATAAAATTTAATTAAAATTACAAAAAAGTTCATCGCAATTTCTTATCCCTTTTCTCACTTGTCCATGTACTCTTCAATTATCTGATCCACGTCAAATTGTGTCACATAAGCCAATAACCATAACAAAATTTTTGCTTGATATGAATTTTCTGCACTATTCTAAAAATTGTGCTATATGTTTAAATTGTGTAACATAATTCTGAAATTATGCTGTTGTTTTCACAAAATTTTCATTTAAAACATATTAACATGCATACCATTGGACTCAAAATCATACACTTTTACATCTCAATCTTGACGCATCCAAAAAATTGAATAAAAATTGTGCTACAGGTTAAAAGATATGTAATATGAGTGTTTTTGAACTCTGAAATCATATCGTCTATCAAGCTTGACCCAAAGTTTTTCATATTTTCATTTTGACACATGATTTGCCCTTTTTTTTTTTTTTATAATATGACGACTGTCACCGAGTAATGCCCTTCCTAAAAATGGAAAATGTTGGCGCGGGCATCAGGTTGCAATGTCACGTGGCAGCGCAAGATAGGTTGATTTGAGGTCAAAAATAAGAATTTTGGATGAAGTTATATCTTGAATTAGAAAGAACAAGATCTTTCATGTGATTTTTCCTGTAATATATACTATTTGAAGTATGTAATGGATGCAAGATGATGGTCCAGAAATCTAAGATTTTTTTTTTTTCAATTAATGCATTCGTTGTCCTTGTCCATTTATGGTCTAACCAACCCATTTACTTTCTGGTCCATGATACCGGCTTCTTGGCTTGAAGCTCGACAAAGTCTGTCATTTTCTAGTTTCCATTTCTTTAATCAATGAAATGACCTAGACAAGCCAAGGCAGTTGAGGATCTGAATTGTTTATCTTGTGCAATACTTGACAAAATAAAAGTAAAAAAAGAAGAGGCCATAATGAATTCCAATAAAGAAACTTTTGCTGTTACTTTGCTTTCACCAAGTCAGGCAAGATGTAGCTTGGCTGATCATACCATGAATAAGAACACTATCAGGTAACAAAAGGCAATTTCAATGAAATTGCCTTTTGTTACAGACCCCATATGGGTCAAATTTGGGTGCTTTGCTTTGGAAAAGTTTGCATTTTTGACCGTGAAAATGACTGGGGTGGCAAAGATGGTAAATGGTAAAGTTGACGCATTTTTCATGACATGTGCCTTGGTTAATTTAATTCAAGATAGGCAAATAAATTAAATTTAGAAACACTGTATTTAAATCACTTAGTTGAAATAGGTGAATATCTAACTAAATTTTCACCCCTGTCATGAATCATGTTATGCAGAATAGGTAAATAACGACTCAGAAATGGCAGATTGATCATATGTGCTAGTCTTATATTGTTGATGAGAACATTGAATGTGTAGCAGCACACGCACATCCCACAAACTATTGTCCATCAAATGAACCTGACTGTACAAACTTTAGGCGGATCCAATGGTTAGTGCTGTGTATCAGTATCCTTATATATTATTTATTCTTGAGATTCAATCCTTATTTGTTTTTTTTCCTGCCTTACCTGTTTTGGCTCATGCATATTCAATACATTTCACTGTGATCTATACAGTGGATTGAGAAAAGTCATAGACAATAATCAGATCAAATGGAGGCTGCACTACTGCCTAAGACTGGGGAGGAGAGACCATGGTTACTAACAAGGGTTACCTTTGTTGAAGAGCTAAAGAAAGTGAGCTACATGGCGGCTCCGATGGCGATGGTGTCCGTGTCACAGTACTTGCAGCAAGTTGTGTCTTTGATGCTAGCAGGGCACCTTGGCGAACTATCTCTCTCTGGTGTCTCAATAGCTACCTCTTTCTGCAATGTCACTGGCTTCAGTCTCCTGGTAAAGTTCTTCTTCTGAGGCTCCTGTTATGTATATAATGCTTGCTTACCGTTATGACTTTTGCCTTAAAAAAGGATCCATGGACTTTAAGACATTATGAAGATAGTGAGATGAAGTAGGAGGACAAAGTTTGGAAAAACCCAAAAAAGTGGAGATACCATCAAAATAGATAGTTGAATTGACAAGCCTTTCTCATACTAGTGTGAGTTTTATGGAAGCGATTGGAAGTTGCAAGCATATACATAGATTGCTCCGCCACTTTTGTCCGCGCTTGCCTGCATTCGGGAACAGGTGCAAGCAACCCTTAACCTTGAGTTACGGGCCTTTTGCTGCCTCATATAGATGTTGCTTGCCCTTTCTCTTTATTTTCAAAGTCGGACTTTTTGCCTTGATTCGCATTTGCTTTTCCAACACTGGTTCTCAAGTGTAAGCCTTTGTACATTGGGTTTGCTTTTCTACAGCTACCCCAATCGGGCCTAGCTTTCTCCAACAGCCACTTCTCTGTCTGCACTCTCCTACATTCAATAAGATGCGCAAATAATATCTATAGCGTCTTTTTGACACCATTTCGTACCCAAAACTTTAAGGCTTGAGTTTTGTGTCTTCTGTTGCTTGGCCTTTTTCTTCATTTCCAGCGTAGGAGTTTTTACCTTGACTCACACTTGCTTTTTCAACGGTAACTTAGAACGGGGCAGAAGAATTACTCTGCTTCAAGGGGTACTGCAAGACTAAACTATCCTTTGACAACAATTTGTTCACATTCTTCTTTCAGCACATTTCTCTGCCTACCCTCAACTGAACCTGGCTTTACATGGACCCATTCTTCCGGGGTTCAAAATCCATGCTTGGGTAGCTGCAGACTCCGTCAATGGAGATCACGCAAGTAAAGGGCTGCAGTACGAATTTCACACAAACTTCAGTCACCTTTAGTTTAGTTATCTACTAGGGGTTAGTAGATAGAAATCACACACGAGCTACCATGGAAGCCAAGCAGGCCAAAGGGACCGCACACATAAATTCTGCACTGTCTATCCAATTATTTAGTCCTTTCATTCTGAGAACAAGGATTCAAGAGACGGTTGATCACCGAGACAGGGTTAATTTTGAATGGAATGAACCTATTTAAAAGGGTCATACCATGGTGTATTCTTCTAGTGTTCACTAGTTACCAAAACCAATATCAACATTCAGATATTTTCACATGATTTTCAGATTGAACAATTGGATAAATATTTATTTGAAATTGACATGGAACCAAGAAACAATGTGCTGGTTGAAACAAAATGTGTTATCAGGAATGCAAATTTTTCAGTGCAGTTCGAACTTTTCCCCATGATGGCTCACATTACTCTTTAATAATATCTACTCTGAGCAGTTTGGATTGGCTGGAGCACTAGAAACTCTATGTGGGCAAGCTTATGGAGCAGGGCATTATGAGAAGGTTGGAACATACACCTACTGCGCGGCAGTGTCTCTGATTCCAGTATGTATTCTAATATCTGTCCTGTGGCTATTCATGGACAAGCTGCTGGTATTGATAGGTCAAGATCCTCAGATCTCGATTGTAGCCTGCGAATATGCAGTCTATCTCATACCTGCATTATTTGGTTGCGCCATTCTTCAATCATTGGTTCGCTACTTCCAGTCTCAGACCTTGATTTTCCCAATGCTATTGTCATCTTTTGCAACCTTATGTTTGCATGTTCCTCTTTGTTGGGCTCTAGTTTATAAATGGGAATTAGGACGCATAGGAGCAGCAATTTCCATCGGTTTTTCCTACTGGTTGAATGTGATCTTGCTTGGATTATACATGGGATGCTCTTCTTCGTGCCAGAAAACACGTACTCCATACTGGGAGAATTTCCTTGAGCATTACGAAGTTCTTCCGCTTTGCTGTCCCTTCTGCTCTAATGGTTTGGTAATTCTGCATTTTATACTTCCTTGCAATAACACGCTGTTTTGAGCACCTAATTTGTCAGTTTTGAGTTCTTGTGCTCATGCCTTTTTCATTCCAATGTTTCTTAGTCTTGAGTGGTGGACCTTTGAACTTCTGGTATTTCTGGCCGGACTTCTACCGAATTCACAGCTCGAAACGTCAGTTCTTTCTATTTGGTATGCATCTGTCCACAATAGTTTTGTGATTATTAAGTTAGGACTTTGGAGACAGACATGCTTTTAACTAATTTTAACTCCTCTGTTAAGCCTTTCAACCACATCATTGAACTACTTCGTACAATCCGGGATTGCTGCAGCTGCAAGGTTTGATGTGCATCTTGTCTCATAAACGATGCATTTGTATGTGAAGGACAGATATTTTTGTTACATGTATCCATTATGCAATCAATTTTTGGCAGTACTCGAGTTTCAAATGAGTTGGGAGCTGGAAACGCACAAGCAGCTCGAGGAGGAGTTGTGGTAGCGCTGATTATTTCACTAACAGAGGCCGTTATTTTAAGCACAATTCTACTCTTCTGCCGCCACGTGTTTGGATATGCTTACAGCAATGTGCAGGAAGTTGTGGACTATGTAACTGAAGTGTCTCCCCTTCTTAGTCTTTCATTTATATTGGATGGATTGCTGGCACTGTTTGCCGGTTAGTTTCCACCATTAGACAATGAAATATTTGCTTTCTTATAGAGGTTTATGAGAAGTCAAAAACAACTTTGAGGTAGATATGTGATCGCTTTCAATCTGAATGGTAACAGATGGAACCTTGACATTTAATTTCCTTTAATCTAGCCTGATAATGCATATAGGGTTGTATGCTGATCCTACTTTTTATGACAGGGGTCACCAGAGGATGTGGGTGGCAACATATAGCAGCCTTTATCAACCTTGGGGCATATTATTGTGTTGGAATTCCAGTGTCTGTTCTACTGTGCTTCTTTCTGCATCTAAGAGCGAAAGGCCTTTGGATTGGGATACTTATTGGGTCATCATTGCAAATAATATCGCTTGCTCTCATAACTGCTATGACAAACTGGGAAAAACAGGTTCTATTTGGAAGTTATTTTCATTTGCATTTTCATTTTTGTCTCACACTATCTGTGGCTGCAAAGATTGTTGCAAACACACTGGCCTCAAGTGTTTGAAGTTATTTTCATTAGAATTTGGAGTTCTCTCTCTCTTTTTTTTCAATGTTTCTCTCATGTTTTTAAGCCTTTGTCTTCTTGGGTTCCCCTTACTTTCAACTTGATCTTATTGAAGTTAGCTAATATGGCTAATGCTTACTTTAAGCATGCAAGGTAATTTGAGTTTGTGTACTTGCATAATGCAGGTAGCCATGACAAGGGACAGGATATTTGAGGGAAGACCTTCAGCCGACATAAATGTTGCAGCTTCATCAACTTACAGCACAAGTTCAATCACATAACGAGTTCCCGATCAGTCTAAAGTACCATTAGTCAATTGCAATCACCTAATAAATTTTGCAATTACACTTGCCTCTGCACAATTGCTGCTGTCCTTAATGGTGGGAAGCATTCAAACCTTTTTATTGTTTGTATGTGTTATGTTAAGTTCATATTTAAGGTTCATGTTTGATTTTGTCACTTCATTGATATTGTTTTAGTCTAGATAATAACAATATTTGCAAAGAAATTGTTTAACCTGCATAATAGTTTTTTCTTTTTCGTAAATTTCAAATAATTAATCTAAAAATTGAAATTTAAAACTTGCAAAATGACGGTTTAAATTATTAGTTATTAAAATGTTGTTTTGAAGATTGTTAAGTAACTTTGGATTTACAAAAATTTGATACAATCTCAATATGAAATTAATGTCAATCACAATTGGAAATATGACTACATAAAAATAATTAAGATATAAAAAAATATTTTTTAAAATTACATTAAATGCACATTTTCTTTATATAATGTTAATAAAAAATTAAAATTTTACTTTACCATAAAAAAATAAATAGTAAAAATGATGACTTATTTTATGATAGAATGATCATGCACTCTTATATTTTAATTTAATCTATTTATATATATCATAAATAAAAGTAGCAATTAATCTTTACAAAAGATATAACTTACTTATTATATCTGACATAAATACACTATGCTAATAATATAAATTTACTTTTTTTTTGTATCAATTAAAAGTTGATTTTGAGTTCCATAAGAAATTTCATGATGTGTTTAGAAGCATTCATTTTTTTTCTTTTTATTTGTTATTTATTTATTTTTAAAATTTTTATGATAAGCACTGACATTTTAAAATTTTGCGTATAATGTTTATCATGCTTATAGGGCCAAGGCCTTAAATTGAAACTATGAATTCAATCAACCTAAGGAGCCCATTTATATCTTCCTAAATGGAAAATGCAAAGTTATTATTATTATTATTATTATTATTATTATTATTATTATTATTATTATTTGTAAGAACTAAAATTTAAATTTTAAACATATAATTGAAAATTTTGATAATTTCATCATTAAATCTTATAACTGTTAGGATATAAGTCTTTTTCTTTAAATATTTTAAGCATTACAATTGAGTTTTACTATTAAGATTAATTATTTTTAGATTTATTGTTATTGTTTAATTCTCATTTACCTTTTTAGATAGAAACATTGATTTTTTTCTCTTTATTTGTTATTTATTTATTTTTATTTTTATGAAAAGTACTGACATTTTAAAAATTTGTGTATAATGTTTATCATGCTTACAGGTTTATGCAAGAAGGCCAAGGTCTCAAATTGAAACTATGAATTCAATCAACCTAAGGAGCCCATTTATATCTTCCCAAATGGAAAACACAAAGTTATTATTATTATTATTATTATTATTATTATTATTTGTTGTAAGAACTAAAATTTAAATTTTAAACATATAATTGAAAATCTTAATAATTTCATCATTAAATCTTATAGCTGCTGGGACATGAGTCTTTTTTTTTTAGATATTTTACGCATTACAGTTGAGTTTTACTATTAGGAGTAATTGTTTTTAGACTTATTATTATTGTTTAATTCCCATTTACCTTTTTAGATAGAAGCATTGATTTTTTTTTCTCTTTATTTGTTATTTTTTTATTATTTTTATGAGAAATACTGACATTCTAAAATTTTGTGTATAATGTTTATCATGCTTACATGTCTCTGTAAAAAGGTTGAGGCCTCAAATTGAAACTATGAATTCAATTAACCTAAGGAGCCCATATATATCTTCCTAAATGGAAAACGCAAAGTTATTATTATTATTATTATTATTATTTATAAGAATTAAAATTTAAATTTTAAACATATAATTAAAAATTTTGATAATTTTATCATTAAATCTTATAACTGTTGGGATATGAGTCTTTTTCTTTAGATATTTTAGGTATTACAGTTGAGTTTTACTATTAGGAGTAATGTTTTTGAACTCATTATTATTGTTTAATTCCTAATAATAACATGTTGAAGTGTTTGGTTAAATTTTCTAAACTTTGCTTATTGTTAATATGATGCAACATTTAGTAGAAATATGACTAATATTTTGATTAAATTTAAGAGAATAATATTTCTTAAAGTGAAAAACAAAAATAAGATAAAATGTTTTATTGAAATATAATTCACGAGAATGCTCTAGTCTTTTAGATTTACGCATATTTATAAGTAAAGTTGGTTAATTAATTAGAAAACTATTCTGACCTAAATGAGAAAATATTTTAATAACTAATTAGAATAATATTTAATTAAATAAAAAATACTTAAAAATATAAAATAAAATTTTCTAAACAATTTCATAAAGTCTGAATAATAAAATAATATTCTAAATAATAAAATTGTATATAAGAGTTAAATCTTCTGAAATTTTCTTTTAGGCTTTTAACATTTTTCTTTGGACTTTAACAATTTTTTTGATCCATAAAGTTTTAAACCCTCTATTGTATATCAGTCCTTTCCTTTTAAGAGAAATTAATTATAGAGTTCAAATCAAGGTATAGATAGAAAGGTATATTTATTGAATAGAATGAATAAATATCTACAATGTTAAAGACCCTTAAAATTTCTTATTTTAAAGGTAAATTGATCATATATGCGTTGTCATTAATTTTCTTAAACACTTAATAAGAATCATATTTCTTAGGCTATTACTTGTCATAGGAATCAATAGAAAATCGTTCCTAATGAAAGAACACCATTATTGTGTCCCTTTCTTAAAAAAAAAATTGGTCTTTTTAATATTTATTTGTAATTCTTTATATTTCTTATTAATGATCTTTAACTCTTGTTTCACCTTATTGTCCCTGTTTTGCAATATGCTTAACTACAATGCTAAGGCTTGGGACTAAAAGAAGTTTAACCAAATTCAAAGTATGTTGTGAACATTTAGTATAAACAATGGAAAAAATAGACTTCCTTGTATCACCGTGTATTGCATTATTGCATGCAAACTTTGCTTGAGTTAAGGCAAAATCTCATTATTTCAGCTTATCTTCATAAATATTTTGAATAAGATTACTTTAGGTACTTTTAAGTGATTTAATCTAACTATCTGTTTGGGAGTGAGTTATACTTCTAAACCTCAGGAATGAATCAAATAGTTTTCAATAAGTGATCTAAAAGTAACTAAGAAGCCTTATATCAAATGTATTACTTTTTTAAAGAATAATCAAGTTACATTTGATGCATCAAAGGTCTTTTTGCAAGGATAAAATAACCTATTTTAGAAATCCTATTAACAACAATAAACATAAAATCCATATTGCATTAGGTAGGAGGTAATTTTAAAATAAAATCCATTCATAAGCCTTCCCAAATATTGTCTAAAATGTGCAAAAACATATATAGTCCCTTATTTTGTTACTGACCCTTAGTTATTTGACAAACATAGCATCGTTGGACAAATTTGCCAATGTTCCTTTTTAACTACGACCAATCATATCGCTCTTGAATGATAATAGTTGCCTTATCATGTTCAAGATGACCTATAAGACCACTTTTATGTAAATTACACACAATTTTCTCCTTTAATGTAGATTGAGAAATACAGAGTTAATTTTCATGCATCAAATAACCATCAAGAATTTGGAAATCATCTGCTATCTACCTTTGAATACACTTCTCCCAAATAGTGATAAAGATTTCATCATACTCATACAATTCGTGGAGATATTTAAACCTCACAATCTTACTACTTAATGTCATTAGTAGTGATACTCTTTTGTTTAAGGTATTAACAACCTTATTTTATGACTAATTTTGTAAATTAACTTAAAAAGAACTTTTGTACGAAATTAAATCACTAAGCTTGTATGTTATTACTAATTGGCTTCTATCTGTAAAGATATTTGAAAATATAATGATCAGAGTATAAGATGAACTCACATCTTACTTAATAATGCTCCTAATGTTTCAGAGTTCTCACAGCTGCATAAAATTTCTTATCATATATTAACCATTTTTGTCAAATCTCACTTAATTTCTCACTAAAATATGCATCTGGCCTCTTTTTTTTAGAAAGATTTACATTGACTCTTATTCCACTAGCATCATATTCAACTCTAAATAACATTTCAAATTTGGGAAAGGCTAATTTTAAAGTAGTATATAACTTTTCCTTAAAAAGAGCAAAATACTATTTTTCCTTATTTTCCTACTAAAACTTGTTTTTCTTATGATATTAAATAATAAAGGTCATTATAACATTAAAATTATGGATGAATATTTGATAAAAAGTTATTAAGTCATAGAAACTTCATGTCATATGCTATTTTTTGGATAAGTTAATCTTGAATTGCTTACACTTTGTCCTCGTCAACTTGAATACCCTTAAACTAACTACATACCTTAAAAGAGTAACTTATCAATCATACAATTTCACTTTTTAAAATTTACATATAATATATTTTCTTGTAACATTAATAATACTTTCTTCAAGTGTAAAAGATGATCTTTATTGATTAGTTGTAAACGATAATATCATCAAAATATACAATTACAAACTTTCTAATAAAGTGTTTTAACACCTAACTTATTAATCTCATAAATGTGTTGGGGACATTTAAAAGACTAAATGACATTACTAGTCATTCATAAAAATTGTCTTGAGTTTTAAATGTAATCTTTCACTTGTTTTTAGATCATATTCTAATTTAGTGATAGTCACTTTGAAGATTAATTTAAAAACACTTTGGACCAATCCAATTGATCTAACATGTCATTTAGTCAATGAATGAAGAACTTGTACACAATAATAATCTTGTTGATGGCCTAACTATTAATATAATCTACCAACCATCATTTTTCTTTAAAATTAATAAGACAGTTATTGTACATAAGTTAGGCACTTTTTGATATAACCCTTCTGCAATAACTCTTTTACCTTCTCCTTTAAGGTCTAACTCTTTTTGAAACTTATTCGGTAATATAACTTGGGAGACTAGCCCTAAAAACTAAATCAATCTGATGTTAAATGTTACATATTGGTAAGAACCTATTTGGTAAGTTCTCTAGAATAATGTCACTAAATTCTTCTAATAATGGCTTGATTAATTCTGGAATCATTATTTATAGATCTTTTGTTACTTTACCTTTTACCATTAACACATAAACTTCCTTTGATTTTTTAATGGTCATTTTAATTTTTTAATTTGAATAGGTGATTATTAGAAAAGTCCTTTCCTCCACTTAAGAAGTCTTTGGTTAAAACCCTCCTTTTATAGACAATAATGTATATTTCACTCTATCCTTCTTAAGTTTGTAGACGTTCTTCCAATGAGTGTTGAGCATTAATATCAAATTGTCAAGGTCGCTCAAATAATAAATGACAAGTCTATATTTACAATATCATAATAAACTTCATCTGTGTACTAGGTAATTAAGAAAAAAACCTTTAATTATTCTATTACTTTATGTTTTCTAATTGTTTTGATTCATTCAATGGTATATGAATTTAGGTACTTCTTTACTGATAATTATAATTTCTTAATAGTTTATATTTTAATAATATTTTCTTAGTTACCACTATTAATAATTAAATCACATAAGGTATTGTTGATTATGCACTTAATATAGAATAACTTATTTTGTTCAATGTCATCTTTTTTATTAAGAGCTAGCATCAATTTTCTTACTATATACACAAATCTGTCATCTTTGTAAGCGCACTCTTCACCATTTGGGTAACAGTAAACTTCCTCAGCTTCATCTTCAAATACCTTCCCTTGCTTTACTACATTCATTGTTTTTTTACTTGGGCAATCATTGGAACAATAACCTATCTTATTAAACTTAAAGCACTTACCCATTGTAGGTCATAAAGATTAACATTCCATATGGTAGCCTTTTCAACAAGCAATTGTTTACCTATAGTTTTTCTTAGTTATTATCCTTTCTAGTTGGCTTAGTATCTTTTACTTTTCCTTTTCTACAATAAACTTGTTAGATTCAACATAAAACTTATAAGATGATTCCAACTTTTTTTTTTCTTACAACATCAATTTAACTTTCAATATCATATGCCTAACCTCATATATGTCTAGTAATATTTGAACTCTAATTTTATCTCAGATGACTGGTTTTAACCTATCAAGATATCCTAAGACTTGTTAACTCTCTAATTCTATCAAGTTTTTTAGCTTAAACAATTTAAAATTTTTTAATGAGTACTTATGAACTGATTGGTTACTTTGGTTACAAAGTTGATATTTTTTAAAAAGGATTTGCTTATAATTTTGAGGAAAAAACACTTATTTTGGAAGTCACTTCATTTTATATTAGTCTTTAACTAGAGTTTTCCCTTTACTTTTTCTACAATTTTTTATTCATTCCTACCAAGCAAAAATTTTTCCTTTTAGTTAACAAACAACTAATCTGACCTTTTATTTTTTAGATATCTTTATATAATCAAAGAATCTTTGTATTTCAGTTAACCAATCCATAAAAATTTTAATATTGAATTCACTGTGAAAGATAGAGATATCTACTTTTAACTGAAATTTATTTAATATTTTAGGATGTTAAAGTCATCATTATTCATATATAATATAATTTGGATACTTGTCAAAATCAATATCCTTGTTATCAAAATTTATTGCATAAGTCTGACACTTTGGCAAACTTATTTCTTAATTAAAATCCACCGCATAAAATTGACACTTATATGGATTGATAGAGACTAGTCGAGTGAGAGGTTGATTACAAGCAAAATCTCTTAACTGATTCCTTTCGTCTTTTTAGTCTTTATTGGCGCCTCCAAGCTAAAGAGTTTCAAGTTGATTGTTAATGACTTTTAGTTCATGTTCTAATCGATCAAACCTCTAGTTAAGGTTTTTTAATGTTACCTCCTGGGCACTTATGATTGTTTAGATAACCAACATCCTTTGATCTTTATCAGTAAGGTGGTTGCTATTTTCTTCATCATATGTCATCAGAATAGGCAAGACTTAACTCTAATACCACTTAAGCAGTATTTAGTGGAAATAAGATTAATATTTTGATCAAATTTAAGAAAATAATATTTTTCAAAAAAAAAAAAGATAGAGGTAATGCAAAAGGTTTTATTGAAATATAATCAATCAGAATGTTTTAACCCCTTGAACTTAGACTAGTTAATTAATTGAAAAAAAATTACTCTAACTTAAATGAGAAAATAATTTAATGACTAATTAAATTAATATTTAATTAAATAAAAATTATTTAAAATAGAAAATAAGTTTTTAAAAATAATTTTATAAAAATTTAAATAGTAAAATAATATCCTAAATAATGAAATTATATATAAAAGTTAAATCTTTTTTTTAACTTCATCATTCCTTTAGGAATTAGAAATTTTTTTTATAGTTATTGGAATTTTAGTTATGTTTAGAAGTAATAACTCCTACTATGATCATTATATGTATGATACTAAATATAATTGAAATAATTTCGTTAATAATTACATTGACATTTATCTTTATTCTCAAATCTATATTAATAATTATATTTTAAGTGATAGTGACAATTACACTGAAAATTATATTTTATTGACTTTAGTAATAGTAGTTAAAAACATCATTTAAATGTTATTATTTCAATTTCCCAAATAGCTTGAGAATTTAACATATTGGAATTGAGAAATCTACGTTAAATGACATTTTTCTTTAGGCTTCTAATAGTTCCTATAATCCTTAAAGTTTTAGGCCAACTCTTCCATATCATAATACATGTCATAAATTCTTATTTTGCTAATTCTTATCATTATCATGATTATTATTTTGTCACTTTCTCGTGAACCAGAAGCATTGCTAATTCTTATCATTATCATGATTATTATTTTGCTTTTTTAATAAGCTTTATTAACTTTGCTATTCTTCTTTTTTTTTTTTTCTTTGTGGGTTTGATCGGGTTGATAAATTTAGGCCGAGCCATCGTGAGGATGGGCTTATTCTTGTGGTTTCTCATAACAGCCATTTTCTAATTCATCAGCGGTTCTTCTCAGCATATCGATCATACATGCAGACAAGTAGACAACTGGATTGAGAAGTGGGGTACTTTTTTTGAGGGGGGGGGTTATTTGGGTATTGTTTTGTGCTCAATGCGTCAAAGTTGAAATGAAAGCCGCCTCTATTGGTTCGCCCAAATTTGAGTATGCCAAATTGTTGAGGAAGTTTATTAGAGTAACAAAACACCTCTTGTAATTGTATTTAGATGTCGGAGCAAGGTTCACTCAAACTAAAATTTTCTTTTCTTTTTATGTTCTGATTGCTACATCTAGTTTAGGTTCAGCTCATGATAAAATCGGGTTTTGTGTTGGATGAACTCCAACTGCATATATATCTCATTTCGTCTCTACAAAGCGAATTCAAGACCGGATACTCACAAATGTTAAATCGGTGTGGAAGCGTCACTTGACGACCTCTGATCTTTTACAGCTATGGGACAGTTGTTTTGAGAGTTCTATACATGAACCGGGAGATTGTTCAAAAGCAAAGGCATGGTGTGGCCCAGGTTGATTCCTTTGGCTCGTCATAACAGCTTCCTCTCCCCAAGTCGTCCCAACTTATTTGAGATCTAACATCTATGCTTGGCCCCACATGTAAAGGATCACAATGGGTGGCATAACCTCTTTGCAAAATCGTGGACCATCTGGAAGTCTGAGAAGCAATAAAGTGAGATATGGTGAATCCATCTCCTCTTACCAACAACTTGGATGAAGGGACCTAGGTACATTCAACTGGAAGTAGATTCTTTTCGTTTGATTCGAGACGCTGATGTTAAATGTCACTCTCTTGCAGCTTGGATTTTGTATTGTAAAAATTTATCGTCTAGGCATTGCAACTCTTCTCTCGTGCACACATTGCACACTTTGCACTGACCACTTGCCAAATGTGGGCATACTTCTTCGTCCGATGTTACCATTTGGGAAGCAACCCTGGGAGACAGTTTGTTGATACTAGTTCATAGATTAGGAGTTGAGATTTTTGAGTTAGTTCTTGTTTTTATTTTTCCTTTTTTTGATGTTACACCACCCAAAAAAAAAAAAAAGGCAAAAGGAAAACCTTATTGTGGTCAACACAATATTTAATTTTTCTGGAATAACCTATCTTTTATTTTGTTATGGATAGTACTCTTAAATTTTTGATATAGCATGCACTGAGAGGGGAGATGACACTGAAAAAGACTAGTAGCTTCAGTCTATTTTTTATTGTCGGATGAGTTTTGGACCCAGGTGCCTAATGGTCGTAGACTTTTTTCTGAAAAATTAGACTAGACTGGGCTTAGCTTGGATCTTAGGGTCGAACCTCAAACATAAGTCCATTGGGGAGCGAGAGGTGGAGACTGGAGTGGAAAACAAAAACACCATACGAATTAACAAATTTACTACACAACGGAGAATCACTCGAAGTAAAAGCCAAGCAGTTGAGTTGCGAGTTGCAAGTAATTGGGACTTCAATTCCCACCTAATTGAATTTGGATTAAGGCATTTTTCTTTTCACCAAATTTGGGACACGGCCATTCAACTTTCACGTAGCTAGGGTTGAAGGGTAACTCTTAGTGAATCAAAATTGATCTATTGTAAGTTAGGGATAACATATTAAAATAAAAACAATCTCTTTGTAAAAATAAAAATAAGGTTAAGGACGCCTGTTCTTTTTTAAACCCCACGATGAGAGGGTCTCTATGGAACACTTTTTTTTTTTTTTTTTTTAGTTTTGTTTACCACTCGGCCTTGTTTAGTAGCATTATATATCCCTCATAGAATTCAGTATAGGATTGGGATCATAGCCAAATATGATTGTCTACGATGTTTAGTAGCAGCATTATATAACCCTTATAGAATTCAGTGTAGGATTGGGATCATAGCCAAATCTAATTGTCTACGAGCTTCATCACCTACTAATAAAACCCTAATTAAGCTTTTAGGTTGGATGCAAGATTTTATAATCTAGTTTATTTTATCCTCTCTCATTTGCTGCTTTGAACCCATCAACTTTTAAACGACGAAAAGAAAATATTAAGCTCAGGACATGCATGATTCTTGTAACTATAAGGTGACAACTGAAATTGGCAAAACCCTAAAAATGATGGGGGCCTATGGAAAGGCCAGTTTAGTTCAAATGCCTATCTCATTCTATACCTTCCTGCACCCAACGAACAATTAACTTTGTTCTACCTTCACCTTCTTTTTGCAACGACAGCCGCCAAATCTAGCCTTTTATGCTTTTTTGTTTTGCTGTTAATAGTAGTTATTTAATTTCTGTAATAAATTATCGTAAACCCGAGTACTAAATGACAAATTTTCAAATCCTTGTCTCCTTTGACAGGAGTTTGTGTTTCTCTCTCTCTCTCTCTCTCTCTTTTAAGAGCTTTCGGTGTGATTTTCGTCCGACATATTTATCGTCTAGTATATCTCGAATTGATTGTTGTTTTCAAATTATTACAATACAAAAGGTGAAAATTTCTATGAAAGAACGATGCTATATAATCAAAAACCAATGACAATGATTAAAATATAAATTATAAACAATGTTTCAGTAGTCCTATCTAAAAACCGAGCAAAATTGATATGAATTAGTTAGTGACATCATAAAAATAAAACTTTATTCTGTCTTATTATATTTAAAGATATTTGAGAAATTGCTTTTCATTATGATGTCGAATTAGTATGTCCATAAAAAAATTACCAGTTAGAAAGGGTCCAAGGTTTTGCACCCAAGTTAATTGCATGATTAATTAAGCTAACTAGTGATCATATGTATGGCGTTTCATGGTTGCAACACGCAAGCAGCACATTCAGCACAAAAACCTGTGAACAGTGAGCACAATCGCCCTGTAATTCACAAGGTTAATTAATGTTGCACATCTTGATGATGTGAAGCTTCCATGACCATGAACATGTCTTCATCTTCATCTTCATCAAATCTGGCAGTCAATAAAATGGATGCATCGCCCCGTGTGACTCAAAGCAGTCAAGCTTTTGGAACCGGATCATCAACCCTTCGACTAACAAAAGAACTAACAAAAATGAAACATGATAGTGCCTTAATCTGTTCAACCATAAACAATAGCTCTGCAGAGACAGAGAGATATTAACTGAATCGTATGTCTGAATCCTATGCTACTACAAATATACTTTTTAGGAGAAGGTAGAAATTTAACTAGAAGGAAGGGAATGAAAGTTTATGTTTAACTTGCAATTCTTCCAATTATCCAACTATAAATGAAGTATTAATACTTGAATATGAAGCTCAAGAGTAACAATCTGTGGAACGTGACAGAATAGCACTATCTTGTGTCCTGCAACGGAGTTGTAATGAGAATTCCCTGAATATAGTCTCAACAACCATAACTTACCTTTATCGAGGCAACCAATAATGAAATGCGAGCATTTCTGAGAGCAAAAGCAGTGCCACCTTACTAAAGTTGTCACCACAAAATAATTATCTGAAATTGAACGAGCACAAGGATTTTATGCTATACATATGGAGGGTGCACACTTTACCATTAGAGAAGGTGAGGGGGTGAAGGAGGTGATGACAGAAGCATAGAGAGCACAAAGGAGTGAGATGCAGAAGCTCAACGCATTTCATCATCTGTGCTCTCTATCTTCTGTCAACAGCATCGCCAGTGCCTCCTCATGATTAATAAGCTCTGTGTGCGTGTGTGTTTGTGTGCATGTGCTTTCTGATGCGTGGCCATACCTAGCTAGCTAGCTCATCTAGCTCTCTTTGAAAGGGAAAGCTGTGAGAGTGAAAGAAGGGAGAGCTATATAACATATGTTTATGTTAAGGATTGGTAGGACTGTGATCTTAGTGACTTCCCCCACACCCCTATTTATAGTGGAAGAGCATGCCATGGTGGCTCTGAGCCGTTCATGCTTACCGCTCGGTATCACCAACTTGTTTTCCACGAGACCTCTCCCAATGGACAGAAAGGACCAACTTGAAGTTCATGATTATTAACTTTTGATGAGCTGTCTGTCACAAAACTACAGTTTTATTCGTCCCCCACCTCCCCCCCCCCCCAAAAAAAAGTTATAATTACAATTAATCTGTGCAATTTCGTGAAAAAAATAGTTAAATAATATCTTAAAATTTTAACTTTACTTAAAAACTTAAATTAATAAATAAAATAATTTATAAATATCATGAATTACGTAAGATCTTTTTATTCTAATAATGTAAATTTTTATATTTTTTTAACCAAAAAATTAAATGTTTAAGTAAACGAGCAGCCTTTATTTTTACTTTTCCGTTCGAAGCGCAAAAGATTTTTGGGCTTTCTGTACAATGCTATGGGTAGCTACTGTCCATGCCATGCGCTACAATGCCACGGGATATGGCCCATTGTCAGTTTCAAATGTGCAGCGAATGTTCCTATTACTTACGGCGTCAAAACAGTACATTGAAGGCGAAATTTCACATGCGGGGGGAGATCTTAAATATGATTGCTCATCATGCAGTGATTACGAACGTGATTACTCTCATCTATGTCTTAATTTGTTACTTAGCTCAACATGTTGGCATGAGTCGAATGACCAAGTAGTAGAATTATTGGGTTCCTTAGTCGCACGTTCTGGCAGTACAATGTTGGGTTCTTGGTCTTTGTTTCATGCATGCTTGAACAGACCAAAGGAAAAATGTTGTCATAACAATCAGTTTCCATAAAAAAATAAAAAAAATAAAAATCTTGAACTTATTCCTTTATCATGGTGTCCATCGACCAAACTACGTAGAATTAAGAAATAGGAGAATATACATATGTACGGGTACACAATGGTTGTTGGGTGTCAAAAAAAGACATGAAATCTCAAAACTTATCTAATACATATTAAATATGATTAATATCTACTACAATAAAATTAGATTGAATGATTCAAATATTAGATCTCGTTGAGTTGATTTGATTAAACCAAAAATTTACAAATAATAAAACTAACAAGTGGGGAGTTTAGTGGTAAGTATAGAAAAAGGAGTAAATCAATCTTAAAAGTCAAACTAATTGATGAGGAAATTTGTAGATATTGCAATTTATATCAAATCTTTGTACTTTAATGATGCAAAATTTTTATATTCTTAAACCATTGGTACCTCATTCTAGTTAAAATTTAAAACATTTGGGGGGGAGGGGGGGGGTGATGTAGATGATATTAAAACAACGTTGTTGTATGGTGAAGTTTCAATTGAGTAGGCAGATGGTAGAAATTTTCAGGTACATCAGAAAAAGTGCTGACTGTAGGATTTGAACTAACTTTTACTTTGACTAACATTGCATCCATTTTCTCGTCAATTCGCAAGGTAATTGATGCCCAAAAACATTTTGGTGCATGCAAAATTAGAAACCAACGTTTGTAAATTACGGAGTTTTTGGTCAAGATGCCAGAAGCTAGCAGTTGAAAGAAGGTCGTTTTTTTTCTTTTTTTTTTTTTTTTTTTTTTTTTGTAAGAAAGGAAAAAAAAGGTTGTTACATGAGGAGCCAAAAGATATAGGCACATTTTGTTCTTCCCCCCGCTTCATTTTCCTTCCCCTTGTTAATTTTCTATACCGGTCATGGAAATTTAACACATAAAGGTTACCAGAATGATAGATCCTCGTGTGCACTCTCAGTCTTTAATTAGATAGACTTGCACAAGTGTTATTATGGACTAAGAATGATATCCTCATGGTAATTGTATTGATCCAGCTCTCCCTTCAGTCAACTGATACCAGCAGGCCGGAATTGTTGGCTAATGACAAACATAAGTGGCGACCTCCACTATAATAAATTAGCATGATCTATTGAATTTCGTAATGATCCATCACTGATAAAGCTATCTCTTTTGTGTATTAGGCGGAGTGCACGTCCAGGGGGTGTAAGAGAAACCAACGGTGGAGGAACATTCAAGAGAAATGCCCCACCGAAAATGGAAATTCAGTCAAACTTTGATAAATTTTTTTTATTTTTATCCCCATTAAAATTTTTATTTCGTCCTACATTTATTTTTTTTTTCCTCATATCTTTTTTGTTCGTTCCCTATGACAAAAATTTCTGGATCCGACAATGTTAAAAAGATTGCGGCATAAGAGACCAACCTGGCAGAGAGTGCACATGCATGCAAGTTGCGGAGAAGCATGGAGGAGGAGATAGAAGAAAAGGAGGTGGCTGTGTAATCCCCCACCACCACAGCCTTATCCTGCCTTTTTCGGCTCCCTCAATTTTCATTATCATCATTGTTTGGAGGCATTGTGCTCGTCTTCGACAAGGTCCAGTCTTTTCCACCTGTCATTCCCCCATGCTCCCCATTCATTTCTTCATTTTCCTTGGGATTCCTCTTGAAATTCTAATCTTCCAATATGCACTAAATATCTTTGCCACATTCCAATAGGACAATGTTCGATGGAATCCAGCCAATACAAATGACTGGCACTGACCTCTCCATCACATATCTTTCGCAAATATTCTTGGTCAAGGACCTCTAACAGTTGAGAAATTCTTTTTGACAGGGGTGAATATACATTATTCAATCATATTGTGCAAATATAAAATCTCACATTTATAAGATATAATGACATAATATGATTTATGGTATCTATAAAACTTACTATTTTCCGAACGATACTTCGATTTTGTAAACACATACGTGCATTTACAGAGGGTTTTCGAGTAACCGAGCACTTGACAAGACTAATCTACGAAGAAATGATAGCAATTGAAATGAGGTAGCCAAAAGAAATTTACAAGGCAACGCCAGTTAGCACATAGCAAGTCGTATATATCAACAGTACATATGATCCAAAGCATAAATCAGTGGAAGGAAAAAGGTCAGGTACATGTCCCCCCCCTCCAAAAAAAAAAAAAAAAAGATACCATTCCGTCGTGTACAGTCTTGCATATTAGAGGAAGAATATATAAAGACAACTTAGCGATTATTGGTAGCCTCTCATGTGTTGTTCCTTTATTTGCCTGCAAAAAGGAGGTGGGAAAGTACCAATTCTCAGTCTTATCCTTTTTCGGAGCCTGACTTTGTGTAGATTGTATTATGCTTTCCCATTTGGGCAACACATTAGAAGAGAAGTTAAGTGAACCCATGATGGAAAGAATAAAATATATTGTATTTAAAATAAAAATTTTTTTGTCCCTACATTCAGTGGTTAACAGGTTCACATCTATGTCAGAAATCTTGGATCCTAATATTGGAAAGAAAAGTTTGAGATTTATGAAAATACGGAAAATCATCTCAATGATGAAACTTACAATTTAAACTTCTAAGAAAAATAAAATAAAATAATTTCTTTTTAAATTGAACTGGGAGAGAAGGATTTAAATTATGAGAACACATGTTTACGAAGGGAGTTGGCTGTGGCAATGGTATTATTTATTTGTGCCATTGGAGAGCCCGTTTTGCTGGTTTTGGCCTTGTCTTGGCAAGACTGGCAATGCTGCTGGTTTTTTGCATTAGAAGGTTTCCTTGCTGCTTTATGGCTGTGCAGTGTTCTTTCTTTGGTCCTATTATATTGAGTTTGAGGGCAGGGACGGAGGTGTGCCCCGCGTCTGATTTTGGGCTGTTCCGTGCTTACAAACAATATTGCTTGAATTATCGTGACAATGAAATAGTTGCTAAGTCGTTAAAAACTATATGTGTATATATATGAGCCGACATTATTATTTCTATATCTTTACCAATTACTGTACAAAATTCAGAAGTTCCCAAAACTTTTATTTGCACAAAAAGGAAAAGAACAAAACTTTGCGAGATTTGCAGACTCCCGAAGCTCTCTTGCTAATAATCATTGAACTCTACTAAATTCTTCGAACACTTGGTTAAAACTTCCACTTAATATGGGGATGCCGCTGTAATACGTTCATTTTATATCACAACCAAAGTCCCAGATCAAAAATTGGACAATGTCATTGCTCGGCTCTAATGTTATCCTCGCCTTTCCGCCGGTCTAGAAAATCATCTGGCCACCATCCGCGCACTGCATTCAACGCTTTATGGAACACCTCATCTCAAAGTGGTTTCTGGTTCGTCGTTGCAGTCATTGTTGTGTGATTGTAATTTCGCATTACATTATCCGACCTATCTACAAATGTAAAACAAGATCAAATTAGCCTATTGTAATCTATTGTGAGGAAGTTTTACGTAAAAAAGAAGAAAGAAATATCTAAATTTTATAAATATCTAAATATTTAAATTTTATAAATGTGGACTTTAATAAGATAATAAACCGTAACAAATGGTATGAATCCAAATTAGATACGATTTATAAGTCTTATAAACGTAAATATTACGATACAATACTATACCACGCATCAAACATTACTTGTGACTCTGTCTTTAAGCAAATTGATCTCGAGTTTTTGCACATGATGGGGGGGCACAACGATGGGTTTTTTAGAAGCTCGGTATACAAAAGTGTTAACCCCTTGGGCTCATAGCCAGCATAAATGTAATATGGGGGGCGCATAAGGTGCATTCCCACCCCCCCTCCCCACCCCAAAAAAAATAATAAAATAAAATTGTAAGTATATGCTCTCTTAACTGTTGGTATGGACAGAAATAGTGAAACCAGTTTCGTCGTCAAAAACTTATTTGGACTATCATATCCTTAGGGTACACTTTCCAAGATAATTTTACTAATTAGAGATAACACGCAAATCTATGATTACAGTAATGATTTCTTTGACGTAATTTGCTAGCCGTGATCGCCCCCCCCCCCCCCCCCCCCCCCAAAAAAAAAAAAGTATTTTAGAAAAGCGGCTGATAACGCATAAAGTAGGGAGTGGGAAAAACCTGAGAAAGTGGCTTAATTGATCTGTATATTCTTCACGAGGACGAAAAGAGAATTCATGAAGAGGTGCTTCTTACTTTAGAAAGCATCATTCTGGTGTTTGATTGGATGCCTTTATTCTCCTCCTCCTTTTTGATGGACAGCAGCAGCCATATCTGTCTCTCCGTTGGACCCCCTTCTTGGTTGGTGCGTTGCATGCCATGCCGACCTGGGGCATTTTGCAACTTGTTCCGACCTTTTTTACTTTCTTTTCTTCTTCTTTCTTTCTTTATTTATTAACAATCCCATTCTTATCGGCTGGCTTGCTAATGAGTTATATTTTGCAAATCTTTACACAAATTAAATTTTATGGGTCAAAAATAAAAGGAAATGCACTTTTTTTATATATATAATATAAACTACTGATTTTTATAGTTTATACCTGCTGATTTTGTTTAAAAAAGTAATCATATATTAATGTAAATTAAATTAAAATAATATAATATTTAATGTGTATTAATTATTATTTTTAAAAATAATTTTTATCTTGTCAATAATATCTCAATATAACAGATTTTAACGGTTATATTTTTAAGATATAATAGACATTTTTATTAAACAATAAATTTTTTTTATATTATTTGTAATTAATGTCTCTTAAAAATGAATATTAAGGATAAAAATAATGACTAGTAATTATAATCTTTTTATATATTTTTTAATTTAATGTATCATAAAAATAAATATTAGAAATAAAAATAGTTATTGGTGGTTTTATTACTACAACATCTTTAAAAGTTTTAACTCATTGGGTTATTTTATTTTGTAAGATTTAAAACAAACGTAAGCCTATAAATAAATAAAATAAGAATTTTTTATTTTTGAGGTGAAATATAATTTTTTTAAAAATATATATATACTTATATTTTAACTGTCTTGGCATAGGCTTGTGGAAAGCCTTTTCTTTCTTTTGGGTTGTGATACTTTGAATTGTCTTTTATGTAGATTTTATACATTTTATCTTTAAGGATATGGTGTGTGATGGTATTGAGTTGTGGTATGAACTAGGGTGGTTTTTGTACATGAAAGTAGATTGGTTGAAGCGATTGCATAATTGAATGGAAGATGTTAGGTGAATGTTAGTGTGGAGCCTTGTTTGCATACCCAAGGTAAGGTAGGGTTGTGCTCTGACTCACCATTTCTGAGCTACTAATGAAGGTGCAGTTTTTGGGGAAAAAGAAAAAAAAAAAAAAAAGAGTAACAGATTAGCCTTGGCTTTCATTCAAGCTCTTTGTGTATGGATACGTAACCGCTCAAAATTGAGAGTTTATCATGTTTGTGAAAAAAGTTGTCTCGAAACATCATTCACTTTGATTTTTTTATTTTTTTTTCTTGTTTTCCTTTTTTTTTTTTTTGTCATATTCAATGACTGGACAAGTGGGTTGAACGAGGGTTAGCTTTTTAAAAATTACTTGATGTTTCGGCTTGAATACTGAAAAAATCTTTTAATTCTAAACTGCTTGTCCCCCACTATTTATGAAGTAGTTCCGTCCCCTACTTTTATTCGAACACAAAAGAAATTAATAATCTCATGAATATGAGTGATTATTTTAATTTCATATTTTATATCTTAATCTCAAGGCTTAGTTATTGAATTACATTGCAATTTAGTCATAATAATAATAATAATAAGACGAACATTGCCTGAACGAGACGCGAAGCCCAAACCAAAGAAGTGGGTGCTGTTTCTTCTCATTCACAATCGCACACCAAGATGTTTGAATACTACACCGCTGCCATAGGTCATGGGGGCCCTCATTCCCGTCCCCAAGTCACGAGTGCACTTAGAGTAAAAAGAGTGTGCTGTGGGGGGGGGTTTGGCCCAGAAGCGTATAATCTAATTGGGCTAGATTGTTTTATTTTACAAGGTTGGTAATTTCGAGCTCGAGTCGAAAATAATTAATAAAAAAAATTAAAAATAAATTATTATTATTATTTTATTATCTTCTTTGTTATTATTATCTTAATCATTAGTATATCATCATCATCACTTAGGTATTCCTCGAATTCTCGTGTCAACTGGGGTGTTATGTTTCTTTTGTCCAATCTCAAGCCGTTGTGTAATTCAGTCGTCTGTCTCATCGGTAACGATGTTTGGAAACTGTTACAGTCTGGTCATACGATGTGTTTCTTTTTTTTTTTTTTTTTTTTTTTTTTGTTTAGGTTAGAATGGACATTTGCGGGTCCCTTGTCCGCGACACTAAGCAGTCTCGATTGACCGTTGGCTTTTGTACAAAATTGTACATCCCCCAAGAAGGGATCCTGCGGAACACTGAATGCCCGGTGGGCTCAATGAAGTGTTATTATCCCAAGTTCGCAAAACTGTAATTCTTGATACTCAGCTATTTTTTGCTGTTGACTTAAGTAATCCCTTTTCCCAATCCTTCTTTTGGTGTTCTTCTGATTATTGTGCACCATGGCACAATTATGCTGATGTTAATGCACATTGCTTATCTTGCATTTCACGACTGCTTTTGGCATTTCTTTCTTCTACTTGTTTTTTTAGGTACACTCGAGAGAAGATCATTCCAATCAAGGTTGGTTCTGAGAGTTATGGTCCATGTTTTTGTTTTTGTTTATGTGTGTTAACTTGTAGATTATGTTCTTTTTTTTTTTTTTTTTTTAATCTTCATGGGGGCTCTTCGCTTGTACATTTCTATCATTTGAAGTGTGATCTGTGCCATGCTATGCAACTATTATAGGAACTGCGGCATGAACGCACAGGGAATTTTGGATTTTTAGCACAGATGTATTTGAAAATAATACTATTCTTGCAAGAATGCGTTTGCAATTAATGGATTTCGGGAATAAAACGGTGACCCTGAAGAGTTTGCTGGAACATTTTGCAAGGATTTAGGCATCGAAGACCCTGAAGTAGGGGGTAAGCAAAACAGATCAATTATCAACTGCACCCATTTCCCCATGCTTCTGGCCTCTCTCATTTTACACGTAGAAATCTTCGGTACGTCAACTCCTCCTAACATCAAATTTTACCTTTCTGTTGTCACAGCCTGCTGTTGCATTTGCAATTAGATAGAGAACAGCTTTATATAAGGTTATACTTCTACTGTCTTCTTGATTGATGGCATGTGTCTTCTTCTATTGCACCTTATGCTAGTGAGGGGCGTATAGAAGAATTCAGTAATCTCATTTTGCCTTTTGTCCTTCATTGAATTTGCTTTGATAGATTGCGGTCCGAAATGTAGCTACAGCTAGAGAACGAAAAATAACGAGAAGGGGTTGCCAGATTGCTGAACATTTCCCAGCAAGCTTTGTTATGACCCTCTTGTTGATTTGCTTCAACTTTGTGAAATAGGAGATTTGGCATGTGTGGGAATATTTTTCAAATGAAAATTAGATATATTTTTTAATTTATTTAGTTGACATCTCTCTCTCACACACTCACACACGCACACAGAGTAAAGCAGGTGGCCTTGCTTTGGACTCGATGAGAGCGTATTGGATCGGCAACCAATATAGTGTTTGTCCAATATGCTTTTTCATTTTCTCCTAAGTCGGGGAATTAACAAGTTTGCTGGCACCTGAGAGCTTATTGTTTCTAACGTAAATTCATAGTCAGAAGGCATTCTTATTTTGCACTAGTGGAATGATCACTACACAATTTTCATCGGTCAAAAATAGACCCTTTTACATCCTTCCCCACCTCACCTCATGGGACGTGGCATTTCTTTTTAGTTCACGACATTGTGTTTTGAATTAGCCGAGCTTATTACAAAACGTACGAATTTTTCTTACAATTGTACGTCACTGTATTATAAGAAAAGATCTGTTAGTCTTCTCGCTTAAATAATAAAAAGAAAGTAAAGCACTATATGATAAGATAAGAAAAAATATTATATTATACTTGAAAGAAAATATAAGTGAATTATATACCTTCTACCTATAGGGCTACTTTCTTTTATATATAACTCTACTTCCTAAATAAATGACTAAAATTTATTTAATTTAATGGTTATAATCAAAGATATAAAAAATTCTACAAAGATATATATAAATCTACCTAATCAAGAGAATTCTAAAATAGTATAGAATAAGATGGACTGTTCTAAATTCCTAATAAGCCTTTAGGCTCCCTTAAAATATTTCAGGACGTTTCACTCTCCCCCACTTAATCTTTCGATGCCTTGTCGAGTTTTCATATTCTTGAAGTTGTTATTGAAATTGTCACATATCCTCTTTGCTTTCCCATGTTACTTCACTATCGGGCAATCCTTTCCATTTGATTAGGTATTGAGTGCTTGGTGGTATACCACGTTTTCAAACAACCCATTTGCCAAGCACTTCTTCGATCTCTTTGTCATAGGACTTTACCACAATTGGGGGAGTTCTAGTGGATACTCCACGTCTGAGATCTTCCTAATCTTTCTTGAATGGTTTGAGCATACTTATGTAGAAGATATGGTGGATTTTTAAATTTTTGGGT
This sequence comes from Ceriops zippeliana, assembly GCA_037897445.1. NCBI lineage: Eukaryota > Viridiplantae > Streptophyta > Magnoliopsida > Malpighiales > Rhizophoraceae > Ceriops > Ceriops zippeliana. The sequence goes on along the minus strand of JBAPLH010000061.1, from coordinate 3,723,999 downwards.
AAATCTAGTTTGTAAGAGACCTTACCAACCTTTCCAAAGAATAAATAAGGCCCTTCATACCTCCTTATTAGACCCTTATGAATAGAACGGAAAATTTTGAATTGTTGGGGTAAGATTTTGACCATTACCTTATATCTAACAGCAAACTCAACTTGTCATCTTCTCTTGTCTGCCCATTTCTTCATATTCTTGGTTGCCTTATTAAGGTAGGAACATGTTATGTTGGCTTATGCCTTCCACGACTTGGCCATCTTTAAGGCTCCTGAGCTTTTGGTTGACAAATCTGTATCCACACTGTGGGGTGTTAAAGGTTGTTGCCCAGTCGCCAACTCAAAGGAACTTCTCTCGATCGCCTCACTCTTTTGTAGATTGTAAGAAAATTGAGCTACGTCCAGGAGTTTCCTCCAATCTCGTTGGTTGGCACTTACAAAGTACTTAAGATAACACTCCAAAAGAGCATTTACCCTATCAATTTAGCCGTCAGTTTAAGGGTAAAAACTCGTAGAGAAATGTAACTCAATCTCCAAGAGTTTGAATAACTCATTCCATAGTCAACCAATGAAACGAGGATCAAGATCAGTTATGATGTGACGTAATAACTTCTAATATTTTACCACATTCTTAAAGAATAGTTGCGCCGCCTCTTTAGCTATACAATCAGTTAAGGTAGGGATAAACGTCCCATATTTTGAAAAGCAATTCATAATCACTAGGATCGACCCTGACTCTTCTGACTTGGGTAATGCAAAAATGAAGTCCATTGTAATAGTCTCCCAAGGCGTTTGAGGTATAGATAATGGTTCCAATAAACTTCCAAGTAATTGGTGGTCAACCTTGTCTTGTTGACACACAAGACATATTCGAACATACATCTCAACCTCGTCCTTCAATTGAGCCCAATAGTATGTCGCCTCCAATAATGTACACGTCCTCTTCATGCCTGGTTGACCCACTCACTTAGTATCATGACATTCCTTAATGAGGGAGCGTCTTATATTCCCCCATTTTGTCATATAAAGTTACCTTCCTTGGGTATAAATTAGGTCATCATATACCCAAAACCTTTTTGTCCCCCTCTTGACAGTAAGATCGGTAAGTTGTTTAGTCATGGTATTATGCTTGAACCCCTCTCAAATTAGGTCTTTGATATTTTCTTTTACGCGAGAGATGGCCATTAATTCAGATTTGTGACTTAAGGCATTAGCAACTACGTTAGCCTTGTCTAGCTTATATTCCAACATATAATCAAACTCAGCCAAGTAGTCTTGCCACCTAACTTGCTTCAGGTCAGCTTTTTTTGGGTTTAGAAGTAGCTAGTGGCCACATTGTCCGTCTTGATCACAAATTAAGAATTCAATAGATAATAACGTCAAGTACGAAAATAATGTACAATAGCGGTCATCTCCTTCTCTTGCACCATGTACTTTCATTCAGTGTTATTCAATTTTTGGCTCTTATAAGTTACAGGATGTCCTTCTTGCATTAGGAGCCCTCTTATAGTGAAGTCGGAAGCATTGGTGTGGACTTTAAATGCCTTAGTAAAGTCAGGGAGAACAAGGACAGGTTCTTTACTTACTGCAACCTTCAACGCTTCAAAGGTCATTTGCTATTGAGTTATCCATTCCCATGACTAGTTTTTCTTTAATAAATTAGTTAGGCCAACCATCCGCACTGAGTACCCCTCAATGAACCACCGGTAGTAGTTGGTTAGACCAAGGAATGACCATAACTGAGACACATTCTTTGGTGGTTCTCAATCTTAGATAGCCCGAACCTTCTCCTTGTCCATTCGAATCCATCCATTCCTTACCACATGACCAAGGAAGTGTACTTCCTGTACTGCAAAAGTGCACTTCTCCCTTTTTATGTAAAGCTCATTGTCCCGCAAAAACTTGAACACAGTTTGTAAGTGGTTTACATGGTCTTTAAGAGTCTCACTATAGATAAAGATGTCGTCCAAGTAGACCACTACAAACTGGTCCAAGAATGGTCGAAACATTTGGTTCATAAGTGTAGAAAAAGTGGCAGGGGCATTGGTTAGCCCAAAGGGCATCACCAACAACTTAAAAGAACCATAACAAGTTACACAAGTGGTCTTTGCCTCATCCCCTTCTGCGATACGAAATTGATAATGTCCAGAACGCAAGTCCACCTTTATAATTCACTTGGCTTGCCCTAATCTATCAAACAAATCAAGAATGAGAGGGAGGGGGTGCCGATTCTTTACTGTAATTTTATTGAGCGCCCTGTAATCGATGCACATACGTAATGCTTCCTCTGGAACAAGACTGGAGCGCCATAAGGAACCTTTAAAGGTTAAACCTGACCTGCATCCAACAAACTAACCAGTTACCTTTTCAATTCTTCAAGTTCTGTAGGTGTCATGCGATAAGGGGTCATAGTGGGTGGCTTAGACCCTTGCTCCAACTTTATTTTTTAGTTAATTTATCTCCTTGAAGGAAGTCGTTTGGGTAGCTCAGAAGGCATGACATCCTTGTTTTCTTCAAAGACATCTTTAACCTTCTGGGTTAGGTCCACCTCTAAAGGACTGGAGGGATTGCTTGTTGCAATCCTTGCCAAGTATGTGATTTCCCCTAGTTTGAAGCCCTTCTTTGCTTGCATTACAGATAGGACTTTCCTATAACTCACCTTTGAGGTGACAGAAACCATGCATGGGGCCTAATTCTCAAGCACACACACAAAATTTAAATGTGAAAGAAGAACGATCTGTACCTTACGAAAGAAACCCATGCTCAACGTGATCTTGAAATCATCCATGTGCGTCACTAAGAAATCGACTGCACCTCTCTATGGACCAAGACTTATTGGTACATTTTGGGTAACTCTACTTAAAGGCTTGGCACCAGTGTTGACGGTTTGAGCCAACCCCCACTGTTGGTCATAAAGAGACCAAGTCGTTTAGTTTCCTCGTCAGTGATGAAGTTATGAGTGGCACCCATGTCAATCATAACTTGGGCATGTTGTCCATTTATCTACACATCTACAAACATCAGTCTCTCACCTCTCATTGCTTGGAACTTTTGTTTGCCCTTAAAAGCATTAAGCAATTATAGAAAACTGATCTGTTCTGATAGACCATCGACTGCTTGGGACTTTTGTTGCTCGATCATAGTCGCCAACGAACCTAATTTTGGACAATCTTTCATAGGGTATGACCCCTTACACACGAAGTACCCCCTCTCTAAGTATGATAGATTGTTTCTTTTTCTCATAGTCCCTTCTAGTATGCGGGTTGTGACTTCTTTGGCCTCTATCTCTTTCTCCTCTACCTTTGGTGGAGTTACTCTTGGAATTCCTATTTCTAGAAGACTTATTCCTTTGATACTCGATAAGGGATTCCGCAATTGCAATGGCTTCATCAACATCTTTTACCCCTTACCGCTGCACTTCTTGCTTGGCCCAATTTTGGAGTCTATCCACAAAGTAGAATAGTGCATCTTTTGCTCTTAGGTTAGATATTTTCAGCAATACTGTAGTGAAATCCCTAACATAGTTAGGGATAGAGGATTTATGTTTCAACTCCCTAAGTTGCTTACGTGCCTCATATACCACGTTCTCAGGAAAGAATTGCCTCTTGAAGTCTTCCCACGTCTTTATGGTGCAAAGGCCTTTTTGCATATCCTCATGCTTCCTCCGCCACCATAAAGTTGTTATATCTGCAAGATAAAGGGTTGTCATGTTTACTTTGTCTCGCTTGTCTACCATCTTTAGACACTCAAAGTATCTCTCCATTTGTCAAAGGAAATTCTCTACCTCTTGGGCATCCTTCTTGCCTGAGAATTCCTTGGGCTTAGGAGCTTCCATACTAGGAGCTACCCTTGAGCTGCCATTGCTAGCCACAACCCTCTTGCACATGGTTAGGTCTTAGCACATCTCCTTCAAAATGGTTTCTAAAGAGGTTACTTGAATTTGCAAGCTTTTGACAATTTGAATGATCGTCGCCTTAAAGGCTTGCTCACTCCTATAACACGCTTCATTATTGGAAAGACACTCTTGGACGTTTCTTTTTACTTTATCAAGCTTTTCCAATTCTAAAATATCAAAATTATGTTCAATATGTTCAATGCGTGTACCCATTACAAACATCACCTGTTCAAAGATGTTGGACTTTTCTTCTAAAGTGGCAAGAGTGACAACAGAATGAGTCTTGTTGCGTCCACACTCCTTCTTCTTGTTCCCATTTCGAGTGGGAGATGGATTGCATCTCCTCTCCATCCCTTGGTGTTCCCTCAGCAGATTCTCCTCCATGGTGCTCGATATTATGCCTCACAAATTTTGGCTCTGATACCAACTATCACGAACATACGAATTTCCCTCACGATCCTGAGACACTTAGCTTTTCCTACGCTCTTTGTAGAAGCTAAGTCAGCCTTCCCCCTTAAATAGTGAAGAAAAAGTAGAGTACTATAGAAAATACAAAAGAAAATGATGAGAGAAAGAGAAACACTATATTATACTTGAGAGGGAATACAAGTGAATTGAATGCATTCTACCCTTAAAGTTACTCCCCTTTATATACAACTCTACCTCCTAAATGGATGATTATGATTCATTTAATCTAACGGCTATGATCAAAGATCTAGTGATTTCTACAAAGATCTATACAAGTCTACCTAATCAAGAGAATTCTAAAATAATATGGAATAAGATGAAATGTTCTAAGATCTTAATAAGCCTTTAAGCTCCCCTAAAATATTTCAGGATGTCTTAGTATATTCTATCCCCTCCTCAACATAAGTCTGTATTGTCTTTTTTTTTTTGTCTCGGCATTTTATTTTCCTAGCCATTGGATTGCGATTTCTCATTGGGTTACTCCACTGCCCTGGTAGGCCAACTGATGTGCAATAGAAAGACACGACACAGAAGAGGGGGAAAATAATGTCCTGGATATATAAAAAAAAAAAAAAAAAACACTAGGAGTAGCATGGGAAAAAATGGAGGGGGAAGGGAAGATGAATTCAATTGTTTAATACATCAGCACAATTAGACTTCCTAAAAAAACCCCAGAAGGAATGCAGAAGAAATTCCAATTAGAAAGGAATTTCTGGAGTGCATAAAATTGGTGTGCCACTTGCTATGGGCCATGACCTATGGAGATTTTGTAATCTTAGTCTTTTGTCGCATGCTGTTCAGAATCCTCTTGCTTGTCCGCATTGCCTAACGATTATAGTCTCCAGAATGATAAACTGCTGCAAAGGTGATTTGAATAGTTAGGTTGCCCGATATGGCAATGAAACTGAAGGGCTCTGTTTCATCATTCCTGTTAACTCCAAAACTGTTTTGATCATGTCTTCAGTATTTCCATCTCTACCCCCATAAATCATCCTGTTATGAAGAGCAATGGCTCAGATCACTGCCATGAATGCAGCGCTGTTGCAGTTGTTACCATATCAATTTCATAGGTGGATAGAGTAGCTCGATACCAAGCATTTATTATGCCTTCTTGTCTCATTTGGCCTTACCTGGTTTGATGACAATTGTTGGAGATATCATAAACCCGAAACAAGGTGTTTTGTGTTCAACGTTTGTCCTTCGATCACATGCGACCTTCTCTAATTGGAAACTTATAAGGGTTTTTCTCACATGTCTCAGGGAAAGATAGGAGTGGGATATATATGAACGTATGGTTGATCTTCCCTCGAACGATGAATTGGAAAGAGAGGAACGCTCTACGATTGAGGCATTTGGTAGCCTGTATGTCGATATCTGTGAAAAACATGGAGACAAGCCAACTGGCCAACTCTTGAGGTGGACTGTGCTGGTTTCTCTCCTTTCATTTAATTTAGATGCCAATAGCCTGAGCATCATAAATACATGCAAGGCAATTGAAAACAGAGAACAAGGGAATCCTGGGACTGCGTAAATTGATATAACCTCTATTAGTCTTGTGTTTCGTTACCTTGTTTTTTGTGTTTCATTTATATATATATATATATATATATATATATATATATATATATATATATATATATATATATATATATATATATATATATATATATATATATATATTTATTTTATTTTATTTTTTTATGGATGCCTTGTAACTTGTTTGAATTTGTAAATTCTATGCAGATGATTAGGAAACAAAAAGATCAGTAGGTGAAATTTTTATCATTTCACAATGGTCATAACACAATTGGTTGACAGTCGTATGGCTAGATTCATCTCACAGTTTCATTGGGAAACCAAAATGTTCTGAGTTGTAACGTGATGACGAGTGCTAAATTTACCACGTGATTTAGTCAGGAATACACATTTCTTTCGGTTCCTTTGCAAGATAGCGTCACAAGAATAAAGGTTAACAGCTAAGCAGACTGAGCCATTCCCCGTTCTACATTCCTTGTGCAGCTGTACCCTTCTGAACGAAGCTCACTTTTAGCCATTTAGGGATATTCTGCTCAATCCATTTTTCTTTTGGTGCATCTCTCGTTGCATCTTGAATTGACTGTTTAAAGACTTCGGAGTCAGGAGGGAGGCAAACTTAACTGCGAGGTGTAGCTAACTCCATGCTTTATTTGCAAGACATAACTGAGTGGGGGTTGAATTCCCTACTAAGTTATGGGGGATGAATGTGCTATCTATCAAGACAAAATATATAATGGAACAACAATTTATTAGCCTGCAGAAAAAAAAAGGGGGGGGGGGGGTTCCATCTGGCTTTCGTTCCCGTGAATTGGTTCTCAATTTTTTTCTTGAAGGCGTTCTGAAGAAGGAAGAAGTACCCATATCGCATACCGTGCAGTGTAAAACTGCAGCCCATTGGGTCAAAATGAAAAAGAAAAACACACACAAACAAATATTAATTAAACGCACGTTAGTGAAGTCCATTGCAACGAGGCTGAAATTTCCAACAAATATCTCACCGTGATTCTCACTATGGATCACGAGGATTGAACAACTTAAATTGCCATCCTCGTCATTTGTATGGGGCAATTCCTAATTCCTACGTACCCTAATGATTTCTCATTGGAATTTTTTTTCTCATGATGGGATAGGGATTGGTTGTGGAGGTATTGCCACCAACATTCCTTTGGAATCATCCTGACATATCTACAAAAGCACTAGCTGATTACATTCCGGATCCACGCAGTATATATGATTGCCACCAGTAGTATATATGTCAGGAAGTGTTGTTGCAGGTGGTGGTAGACTTGGACTTGTCAAGAATCGACCACATCACTTGAACATCCTGGTAACCGCATGCCATCACCTCACCGTGGAGGTCCGTCCCTCGGTTTTCATTACCTGCAAGTAACGATTAAACTTTTTATATATTTTTTTTCTTCTTTTAGTTAATTAGGTCCAAATGACACTCTAATTCAAGAATTATACCTTGCTAATACATAACATCTAATCTCTATGTGGGTTAGTGTAACTAATTAATCCATCAACGATGTCATGACGGATGGATAACTGGGGACGGAAGAGTGTGTATGTACCATATCAAATGTACCTGAGTGGGACTTCTTATTGTCCCTGGTGCTGATGCAGCTTCCGGGCTGCTGATTGAAGAAAGTGCAGGCTTTTCTGAAGGGGGACGTAATTGTTTTCTTCCAAGAAGCCATTACATTAAAACTTCTCTTGCTTTGTGTTTTTTAGGAATGGAACAGTATCACTACTGCAAGAAAATGCTGCAGAGATTTAAATCTGAAACTTAGAAGATTGTTTTCTCTCTAGGCTTTATGCATATCAAGAGGCAATGGCCCATGTACTATTTATTATGTGTGTGTATATATATATATATATATATATATGTTTAGAGGGGGCAGAGAGAGAGAGAGAGAGAGAGAGAGAGGGAGACATTAAGATGGGCAAGATCCGTGAGATAAGCCTAGGGGAACATTACTTGCTTTATTTTCTTATCCAAAATGGGTTGCCGACTGCTCCACTGCACATGGAGCATGCTTCCAAACCGAACCGTACACGTGAACACTTCAAAAAAAAAAAAATAATAATAATAAGAATCAAGTGATTTATTGGCTCATAATGATTGATACCCGTAACATACAATAGAAGTTTTCTATTTTGGCAAGTTTTACCAAAAGATTACTGTAATATATTTTAGTTATCATTCATTAAGACTCAGATCGAAAGTTCGGTCTGATTCAATTTTTCTTATACAGAGAATTCACTAAATTCGCTCAGACTCTCCATGCTAAGGCACAAGTGGAATTCGAGTCCTGACAGGAAAGTGAATGCACGCAGAAATCGGAACTCAGGTTGTGTTTTTTTCTTTTTTTCTTTTTTTTTCCAAAAGTTTCCATTCTTCATCGGTGTCAACTTGATACCTTTAATTTAGGTTAAAGCCCTTTTATATTAACCAAAGACAAGAGCCACTCCCGCCTTCCTTGGAAGTGGAAGGTTGATTTTTTTTTTTTTATGGGAGGCGGGGCTGCTCCATTGACCACGCCCCTAGAGCCCAAGCGCAAAGCATATCTCATTCCCTGTTAGCTTTATGATCATCAGGAGAGAGTCACTCCCCCAGTGAGACCTCATGAAAACTCATTAAAACGCATTAACAAGAAGTCTTGCTCCAATTCTAGGGACAGTCCTAACATCTTCAGAATTAGGTAATCTCTTGTTATGCTTTCTTTCTGAGGTTAACTTGAGCATTAGAGTGTTAAAACCAGTTTCAACTCTAGCATTCAAGTGCACATCTCGCACTGTTCATGACTTTAATGGAAGTCTTCATCTCGTCTTTCCCCAACTTTACCGAAACCCTTCTATTCTTTTTTTCAAATTCATTTTAACGCAGTTATAGGTGAAGTGATCCACATAAAATCAATAATTTCTAATCATAAACGTATACTCATGTAAGTCCCTGTGTTAAAAAAAAAAAAAAAAAACCCATGTAAGTCAGGCGAATGAATTTTTCAATCAAACAAGGTTTACGGCCGGAGGAATGGGCCATAAATCAATCAGATTATAGGTTGCACTCAGTAAAAATAATAAAATTTTGGTTTTAAAATTTAGTTTTTCCACTCAAAATAACTAGATTTGTGACTAAGACATAAAACATGCAATTAGAAACAAAATATATATATATACGTTCTAAAGATGTCATTGCACATTTTCATAACATATTGTATGTGTTACTTATTTTGATATTTTAATTGTAAATTGATTGATTTTTGGTGATAAAGTTGGAATTTTTGGGAAAAAAAAAAAGATACTAATTTTTTAATCCGTTCTAACTCAATCAAAACAAATTATTGAAAGACCAAAAACCAGCTCATTCCATTAATCGTTGGTCTGAAAAAACAAAAAGATCAAAGAAAAGTTGATTACCATGGCGCATGGCATGTACAGTGCACATGTCGGGTGGTGGAGAGGGAAGCTCAAGTTGGATCAATTTGGGATCTGTTTTCAATACATTGGCGCGGTACTAATTTTTCTTTGCATCGTTCATCGCCATCAGCCAGTGTTTCTGCTAGAGTCAATTCACCATTATCAGTATCATTTAAAGACACCATGTGACGTGACATGTCGTTGACAATTAATATCATGGCGACAACAACTAGGCATTAGATTGGCGGGCAATGAAACATGTGCCTGGGAAAGAGATTGGAACCCAAATCTCCACTTCTTTTGAAGCATCTATGCTTGGCCGGGACTTTTTGTTGACGAGTTGGGTCAATTGGTGGGATGCACCCTACTCTTCGGCCATTGGTTTGGCCTCTCTTGGATCTGATTCTAATCCCAGTTATCATTTGTGTTCTGCAGGCATGATGTTGGCTGGCCAAAGCTGTTCAAACGATCATCAGAGCGCCCCTGTAGCTCCTGCCAACACTTCTTCCTTGTACTCCTGTGAAAAGTGCTTTTTCGCTTGAGAAGAAGATTCTGAATTCTGGAGAAGCAAGGTGCTCAGAAAATTGAAGATGATGCAACCATTTTGACACGTTTATTCCAAATCCTCGTTGTTCTATTTTTGGTGTCATTGGCTTGGCACAAGCTTCTAATGAGTTTTTCTTGGCTTGTGATGGTGTTGTCCAGATGTACAGAACTAATCATCAGTTTCAATTACAACTCAGCATGGGAATTTCCCAAGATTATTTCTTGATCCCAGTAGAATCCATGTTCGCCTAGATTTTCCTTCTGCTTCCATATTTCTTTCGGGCGCCACAAAATTAACACTGGACTTTTTTCCACTCTCGAAACCCTATTGTGGAAGCAGTTCATGCAATATTTCCCAATGCTAGCATTTCCTTTGAGCAGCGGGCTCATATGTCTGATACATAATCCTCTATGTTCGTCTTTGCATCATCACCTCAAATTTTTGTTTGAACTTGCAGTTTTTAAAGGAATTTTCTACAAAATGTTAAGAATTGTCCAGAAATATGCGATAGTTGCCCCTGTTTCTGGTCATTGTCTGTAAGTTTGATAAAGTTTTCTTTTGAGATAGGAATAACGATGAGTGCATTCATGCTTCTTATAACTTGGTTTTTATTATATATATATTGGTCTGCACTTGAACTGTAGGAAGGTAGGAAGTTTTTCTTTGCCTCCTTTCAAGCTCCTTAGGAAATAGCATTTGCCATTCCACCCAACTCAGTTCACGGCCCAAAAAGAATTGAGAACATACATATCCCTTTTTGTTTTTGTGGAAGTTGAGATAAAGTCGTATACTTGTTGCAGATGTCTGGATCCTTCGATTTAAGAGTTGACTGTGGACTTGCAATTCATTGGAATGATAGAGACTGGCGTATGCGGGTGCAGGACACAGTGTTTCCCAGGTCCTTGATTTGGCAAAGAATGATGCTTGGTATTCACCAAACCAACATGATTTTATGATGGAGCTCAAGTTTTTTCAAGACAAACCATCTGGTGACACGGATGTATAATGTCATGGGCTCAGTTGGTTTTGGTACCCCAAGTTAGGAAGATTTAATTCCTCTCTCCACATGCTATGGCTAGGTGACCTTTCACTAAAAGAAACAAGGTTTCTGATTGGAATTTTTGCATTTCCATAAATATATTGGAGGTTGGACACTGAGAATTTGGGTTGCAGTTAAGTTGGAACTTATTTTTTTCTACTTTTATGATGTTGGAAATTCTTTTTGGCAGAAGGAAACAGAAGGATCAGCTCACATATTCATTATGTAGAAAGCATACGAAACAAAAAGAGAGTTTCAATGATCTCATTTATAGTGAAACGACAAAGGTTTGAAAATTAAAAGCTTGTGACAACATCAATAAGAAAGTAAATAAATTGATTTAGCTATAATTCTCCAATTCCCAGAACATTATTACCATTTACTAGGAGATCAAACAGCAGACCTCTTCCAGGCAAATCTTAATAATGGCCAACTTGGTCAATTTTAGAATTGGAATAAAGTATGCCAAAACAGCAGACGCCAGAGTAGCTGACGACTAGATTGCATACATGTTCTCTCTTAAAATGAACAAATGTGGATAGCCTTTGATTTAAGATCATATATTTGTTTTCTACTTTTCTCTTAAATTAAGCAAATATGGATAAGAAACAACTGAATGTTTAAACGAACGGAAGCTTGCATTTGCTCACACTCTGATGCCTGCCAAGACTAATATTAGGACAATTGGAGGGAAGTCTTAGGTGCTCTTCATTATATTTGACAGCTACCAGGCAGAGTCCATGAGGAGGGGCAGACAATGAATACTTTGCAAGCTCCTTGCGGTCACAAGTTGCCAAAATATTTGGGACAATGTCAGAAGGAATTGCTTCCTTTCCGATTTGAAGCAGCAAAGCAACCTGAAAAGATGAATAAAGGAAGTGCTTAGCCATAATCAGAAGCACACTTCAATAAGCTGCCATGCTTAGTCTCAAATGGCAAGGTCATAGTAGTTAAGATCAAACTGATTCTCAGGTCAACTATGGCCATCCTCAGCATGGTAAATTGTAAAATATCATGAGAGATTTTCGACCAGGCTTTGTGCTCAGAAAAACAAAAAATGCTTTACCATGTTTCTAACTTGTCTGTACAGGAAGCCCGTGCCTTCAACTTCTAATTGTATTAGAGCTCCCTACACAGCAGAGTTAAGTAATGACTTGTAAGGCCCTTTCATTTATTTGAAATGGGAATCAGAGAATGAAAATGTAAAATATCTCAGGATGCATAATCTGGGATGGAACTGTGTACAACTGTACATTATCTTGCAGTACAAATTAAAACCAAAGAAAGCAACCATGCATAGAGAAATCATGCTATGTTGATTGGGAATTACCATTTCAATGACATCAACGGAAAATTGTCTTAACAGGATCAGGAACTCGATCATTGCGTGATGCATTGGCAAATGCTGAGAAATTGTGCATTCCAATAAAATGCTTAGCAGCTGCTTTCATGGCAGTAACATTGAGCCTGTAAGCACTGTGGTATACAAATTGGCGCTGAAAAGGGTCCATGATCGTATCATTATAAATCTTGTAGCGATAAACCTTGCCTCTGGCCGAAAATCGAGCATGGAATTCAGGGACTGCAGGGCTAATTTCTCTAATGCGGATATCAGGCGGAAGAAGACCATTGAGAGCAGCATGAATGCTATCCAAGCCATCATAATTGAACGGCGTAACAAAGTGAGCCACCTGAAATTCTCATGCAATTGTTATATCTACTATTCAGACCCTTTAGTCCTCAAGTTAAAAATCAAACTGAGCAACGTAAGAAAGGGGTTACCTGACCCCAGGCATGAACTCCTGCATCGGTCCTGCCAGCACCAACCAAAAGAAGATCCTTCCTTTGTAGCTTCGTAGCTCGAATCAAAGCTTTTTCAACCATGCACTGAACAGTTGGAGGGGATTGCTGAAATTGCCAACCTGAAAAATACTAGCAGCATTTGTGTAAGTAAGACCCATACAATTATTATCCTACTAGCTCTATCTGTTCTTCTCCTCTTCCCCCCCCCCCCCCCAAATTTTTGTTTCATTTGAGAAACGCCAGGAATCAGGAGGAGATAGTATTTTGAGATATTGATCCACGACAACCTCAGTGAACATATAGTTAAGGTGATTTTGGAACATTATCAGAAATTGAATAATTTGGATAAGCCTGTCCTATATGAAGAAGATTTTTTCTTTTATTGGGGGAACAAAGAGAATGAGAAAGAGAGAAACCTGAGTAATGGGTGCCTTCATAAGCTATAAGCAAACGCCACTTGAAGCGATTCCCAGCCAGAGTGGAGCTGTCCTGGATGCTAGCAACTCCTTCTTCTACAGTGTCAGCCCGACCACTAGTGCTGCCGCCACCCTGTTGCAATTCTACAATTCACATTCATAGATTAAAAGAAATAGAAATTGAAATTGGCAATCGTACTAGGAGTAAGAGCAGCAGCAGCAGCAGCAGCACTTACGCTTAAAGAAACATAACCAATGATACTCTTAGCCTTGAGAGGAGGAGGAGGAGAAGAAGAAAGATATGGAAAAGGAACCAGAAAACGCACAGGATGGCCATGGCCTAGCCCTGCCCCTCCACCTCCTCCTCCTCCCATTCTTCCTGCTGCCGCTGCATTTACCAACACCATAAATCCGCTGTTTTCATTCTTTTGGGTTTTTCTGTTCTTCTTTTGGGTTTTGATTTTCTTCTGTTCTTTTATTTTCATCGACTTGTTTTACTTCAACTTTTGAGTTTTTTTTTTTCATTATGATTCAAACTTAAGAATTTGGCTGATTTTAATTTATCATTTTTTTTAGCCTATCTAAATTTTTCTTTAATTATAACAATATGGACAGACATTATGTCCAGTTTATCTAAACCAGTCCCCTGTTTTTTTTTTTTTTTCTTAACTTTTCTTTTAAATTATTTTTGTCTCTGTCTCCATTTCTAGCTCTCTAGGTCTACGCTATGCATTGCAGCGGAGTGACGATACCAACAAGAAGATGTCTGAAACCCAAGGCTTTGCCCTTAGCAGCCGTCTATGTGTGACCTGAGATTCAACAAACAGCAGCAAACGTTGTTCTTTCTCGCTCCGACTTCTTCAAAGGTTTTTTTTTTAATAAATAAAAAAAATATCTTTTCTCTTATCTGGGTTTCGCTTCTCGTTCTTTTAAAGGGATTTCTCCATGTGTACTTACAATTTTTTTCCTCTAATTATTGGAGAACTCATTGTCTGAAAAAAGGAAGAAGAAAGAAAGATAGAAAATGAAAATGAGATTCTCAATTGTTATCTCAATGCTGCTGAAACTCTAAAGGCTTTCAATTTGTAGCAAATTGAGATTCCAGATTTTAACGTTAATATCGCTGTTTTTCAGCGTCCATTTTTTGTTTTTGCCCTTTTGTCGAATTGGGTCCAACCCCAGGTAGCTAATGCACGTTGGGGTTATGAGTTTGTTGTATCACTTGAACGTCTCCCTCTTTCAATGTGGCCACAATGTCTTCGAAATGAGGGGAGGGCTGTTTTTATTTTTTTGGGCACTTTGAGGGTGATATTTATTGTCTTCTCCTTCTCTCTTTGTCCGTTCTCTTAGCAGGTCATGGCTGCAAAGAAAATAATAGCTATATGCCAGTCTAATGAATACGGAACATTAACGTACTGTGGTGGCGAGGCTTATGCAATTGACATCGATGAGGAGTCCCAGTTGAGTGATTTCAAGTCTGAACTAGCTGAAATGTTCAACTGTATTGTGGATACCATGTCAATCAAGTACTTCCTCCCCGGGAATAAAAAGACCCTTATCACTATCTCCAAGGACGAGGATCTAAAGCGCATGGTCAGTTTCCTCGGAGATTCTGGGACAGTTGATGTTTTCCTCATGACAGATGAAGCTGCTGCTAGGAATATGTCTAACATGCCAGCTAGCAGGTCAAGCAGAACAACTGTGTCAGAAGCTGAGATTCCTATGGTTACCCCAATTGATGTCCCGGTTGACACGGCTGATACTATTCATCAAACCAACACGGTCACACCAGATGATGTTCCTATATCTTTTGTTCCCCCTGGAATCATGATACTTCTCATCGCAAAGCTGCACTCCAGTGGGAAAACATCATCACTGGTGTTAATCAGAGGTTCAATAGTCTTGCTGAATTCCAAGAAGCTCTCTACATACGTACTCCATTGTGCATAGTTTTGCTTGCAAATACAAGAAAAATGATGGTCATCGTTTGTCTGTCACATGTAAATACCAAGGTTGTCCATGGCGGATATATGCATCAAGGTTGTCAACCACACAATTGATATGCATCAAGAAGATGAACCCAAACCATACATGTGAAGGGGCCACTGCCAGCGCTGGATACAAGGCAACCAGGGGTTGGGTGGGAAGTATCATAAAGGAGAAACTGAAAGTGTCCCCCAACTACAAGCCAAAGGACATTGCAGAGGACATCAAAAGGGATTATGGGATTCAAATGAATTATTCTCAGGCATGGCGTGCAAAAGAGATTGCAAGAGAGCAGCTTCAGGGCTCCTATAGAGAAGCATACAACCAGTTACCTTTCTTCTGTGAGAAGGTAAAGGAGACCAATCCAGGCAGTGTTGCTACATTCTCAACAAAGGAGGACACAAGCTTCCATAGCCTCTCTGTCTCATTTCATGCATCAATATCTGGCTTTGAATGGGGTTGCCATCCTCTCATTTTTCTTGACAGTACCCTTTTAAATTCAAAGTACCAAGGGACAATGTTAGCTGCTACTGCTGCAGATGCAGATGATGGTATTTTTCCTGTAGCGTTTGCTGTAGTGGATGCTGAAACGGAGGATAACTGGCACTGGTTTCTATTGGAAATGAAATCTGCAGTATCCATGTCTCAACAGATTACCTTTGTTGCTGATTTTCAGAATGTTTTAAAGCAAGCAATAGCTGAGGTTTTTGATAAATGCTACCACAGCTATTGTTTACGGCATCTAGCTGAGAAACTCAATAAATACCTGAAGGGGCAGTTCTCTCATGAAGCAAGACGATTTATGATAACTGATTTTTATTCTGCTGCATATGCACCCAGTGAGGAGGAATTCCAGCTGTGTGCTGAGAACATAAAAGGTATCTCCGCGGAAGCTTACAATTGGGTCATGCAAAGTAAGCCAGAGCACTGGGCAAATGCATACTTTGGAGGAGCAAGGTATAACCATGTGACATCCAATTTTGGACAACAATTCTACAGCTGGGTATCAGAGGCACATGAGTTGCCAATAACCCAAATCATTGACGTGCTAAGAGGCAAGATGATGGAATTGATTTATACTCAGCGGGTAGAATCAAATCAATGGACAACAAGTTAACTCCCTCAAATGAGGAGAAGTTGCAAAAGGAAATATCATTATCGAGGTCACTTCAAGTGTTGCTGGCCGGTGGTAGCAGATTTGAGGTTCATGGAGAATCTTTGAACATGGTCGATGTTGAAAATTGGGACTGCAGCTGCAAGGGATGGCAACTAACCGTTTTGCCTTGCTGCCATGCTATTACAGTCTTTGAATGCATTGGTAGAAGTCCATATGATTATTGCTCTGGTTACTTCACAACCGAGAGTTACCGCCTAACATATGCTGAGTCAATTTACCCAGTTCCGAATGTTGATCAACCGAGCCAAGGTGAGTCAATTGATCCAGGAGTTATTGTAACTCCTCCACCTACTAAGCGCCCTGCTGGCCAGCCAAAGACAAAGCAAGCTGAATCGCTTGATCTTATCAAGCGGCAGCTCCAGTGTAGCAAGTGCAAGGGCCTTGGTCACAACAAGAAGACATGCAAGGAAACCTAGTATTAATTTCAAGGTATTGTAAGTAGGAGTTAATCTTCACTAATTTTATCCTTTGTAATTCTGGACAAGTGTTAATGAAAGTCTAGGGTAGTGTTTTCTTTTATATTAAGCATCATAAGATATTTAAATGCATGTGATTTTGAGACACATGACTGGGATTTACTGTCATTTCAAGTTTTGTGACCATGCCTGCTGCATCTCTCTTTGATTATGTAATCTCCAATGGAACAGGTTGTGGCTAGATGGACGTGTGCATCGTGTTTCAATTAAGAGCGATTTATTAACAAGGATGTCGTGGTAGCTTGCCATCTCTGAGCACCAACATAGACATCCTGTCAAGGTTGGAATAATCCAAATTCTCCTTTCAGGCAGTGCTAGTAGAGAGTGGACTTGTCCAATTTCCCGCGAGTAATTTTTGAAACATTGGCCCAAGTTGTTAGCCCTAGTCCCCAGAAGCTACTAATGAAGTGATATGCTGACTTGTTTTCTTCACCTTCTCCCAATAGGAACATGTTGAATCTAGATCAACGCCCTGCCCTAGAGTAGTTTTCAAATAAAAACTAGTTAACTTAATATTAATTTGTAAATATAAAGTAATTAATTAAGTTTTTATATTCTTTTAATATAATCAAATTTGCTTAAAACGATTGTTTCTAAATATCCCCTTATGGAGAACCAGGAGCCGGTCTGTAAGCTGCTAAGAAGTAGACAGTTGGTAGACCCCGACATGACACATGTCAACTTCTGCAACACTTGAACTTATTCCTATGTTGTCACGTTTCACGGTACCCGCTGCCAAGTTTGTCAACATCTCTGCGTAGATGCAAACCAAAACACCCCTAAAGCTTGTCGCATACACATCGGGCTAGTAGTTTAGTCTCATCCTTTCGCAGAGCCCGCTTGGAAGATCTCTTTCATTCATACTTCCTATCCCATATTGCTATTTTTATTGTCCGTGTCTGATCACCAATGCTCGTCTCATCAGATTAAAGATGCGCAAAGAGAAGCAAGCAACAACATAAACATATATACATAGATTGATTTCATCATCGTCATATCATGGCTTATTCCAAGCAACCTTGTAGCTAAACTTTTCGCTCGGACAGTGGCTGCGATGCTGCTTGGCAATGCTGGCTATGAGCTGTAGTAGCTCCAGTGTTGAACACATGCCCTGTTCAAGCAAGGAAAGTGAAGACTTTGGCAAGGCAGAACAGAGATCGAAAGAGGCCAAGGAAGCGTCAGTCTTGGACAGAGTGGGCGAAGGAGGAAGTATCCGTAGCCATTGGAGGACGAAAACAAGATGACACCAAAGAAGCTGCTGAGAGAGACTCGGATGCAGCCTCTCGTACTGCTAAGGACACCAAAGACAGTTTCTGGTAATTACACTGATGAATATTTTTAAACTACAAACTAAGTTCGTCGGCTTTGAGTCTAGTTCATCTTTCTCAGGTAGTTGGGAAATTAATTTTCGGGAGAAAAGTGACATATATATGATCGATGAGTTTGATGTTCAACAATGGGTCGGAGCAGGAACCACTCAGCACAGTGCAGAAAAGACCAGTGACGTGAAGAATGCAGCAACAGAGATGGTCAGTGAATACACTAACGCTGCCAAAGAGAAGGTCAGTGAAATGGCAAAGAAAGCGAAGGATACAATAGGTTCCACAATGGGTAAGGCTGAGGAGGCAAAAGCAAGAGCAAAGGAAAATGCTCAAGAAACAAAAGATAGAGCAGCTTAGAAAGCTAAGGAAGCGGAGGCAAAGGCCAAAGAGGCATTAGAAGCAGCCAAAGGGAAGGCAGAGGAGACCACGGAGAGAGCCGCTGAGAACACTGCCTCCAACTACGAGGCTGCTAAGCAGAAATCTCAGCAGGTTACAATATTGCTAGTCCAGCCCGGGACGAGGAGCTTCAAACTCCATTCAATTTGACTTTGGTATTGACTCCCGGTCCTCAATTAGTGTTCATCACGGCATGTGCATATAATTTTAGTTGTTGACCTTATTTTTTAATTCCCTCGTCTTTTAGTAATCATCCATTGGCATGGATAAGATGATGATTTTGCTGTTTTCAACTTTCAACGAGTGCACATTTTTCTGCTTATAGATTCTGAATATGTATGTTGATGATCTATATATATTCATTATTGGCATATATAGTACAACGGAAGGGGCCAAGATGGCAGGTACAAAAGTATTAAAACTAACAGAAGCTCCAAGTATAGGATATACATATTCCCATTTTTTTCGAGATATCTAGGTAAGGTATTGGATATTTGTTTCACTCATCTCCTCGCCATTACCACATATCAATGTAGAATGATACAGCATTTGCTTGTAATAGATGGTAGTAGGATATCTGTTGACAATCCCTCGCAGATAAATTCATCAAATGTTAACTTGCATGCATATTGTCCAGCTCCTTGCTATATACCTGAATCATGCCATTGCCTTCCGTCATTTCAAGTTTCTGACACAAGAGAGACTTAAACTGATCATCTCTGTCCTCCAAATTACGCATTAGCTCAACCTGTCAAGAATGAAATGGAAATAGAAGGGTTGGTGAAGGAGAAGTGACATAACTAAAATTCAATGAAGAAAATTTTCATGTTGAGGCCTCAAGCCTGGACTCTTTCTCAACAATTCAGACCAAAATGAATGAATGATGCATTCCTTTGTTCTAAAGGCAGGAAGAATTTTGTCAAAAACCAGTCTCCTAGTTCTGAACTTGCAGTACATAGTAATGACACTATATTAGAAACCCCTTGGCTCCAGATTTGAGCCCCGATGACTTTGTGGCAAAAGTCAGCTTTTAGGCCTCCATTGTACAAAAAATGTTACCCAGATTTTCAGCAAAATCAAATATCTTTGAATACCAATATCCACAGAAAAGAGAGATAAGGCAGCAAGACATTACATAGATGACCATGCTAATAGGTCACAGGGCAGAATAAGGTAGAATACTCCAGCAGGGTGTAAGCTTCTGATGTTAACCAAAAAGTAATATTTAATCTTTTGACTGTCTAAACAAGCATTGCCTATGTCAAATGCTAGGGAGTAGCAAAACCACTTGACTCTAGATACAAATTTGTGAATTCTGCAACATTAATTTGCTTCATGTTCATAAAATCTTTGTGAAATATGCATCATAAACAATATGGTTGATGTTAAACATAGTATCATTCTCTCACAATCAACCCAGGATACCACTTTTCTTCATGTCTAGTTGTGGGGCAGCAAGTAGCAACCTGTTACCTGTTTCTGAAACATATCAAATTCATCAGAACTCAGAGAACCATCACTGTTGGAATCAAACAGCTGCATCATCTTGGGTGCATCATCTCCTGGGGCACCAAGTTCTTCCATTACTTCCATAAGTTCCTCCATGCTGATGCGGCCATCACCATTCTTGTCAAGAAGGTGAAATACTTGATCTCTACGGTCAGTCCCAGTCATTTTAGCTGATGGCACATCTTTGAGACGCAGTGCTGCAAGCTCAGCTGCAGCCATCATGATGGCTTTCAGCCGCTTTGCCTGAGCATCCTCACAACTATGTTAGCTTTTGTAGTGGGAAAAATCAATGATGCTACTTTACTCCATAAATTAGTTAAAACTGGATCTTACACATGTCTTGAGGGGCCAACTTTTTTGACTCATACAATGTTTGACTACTTTGGAATACAACGCAGAGAAGAATGTATGCATGCATCACAAGCACATACACTCTCTTTTGTTTTGTTTCAAGAACTGTATCTACGTTAAGAAAAACATGATACCAACCTCTTCTGGATCAGTGAGACCGCCCTTGTATAGTGAATGGGATGCAGTTCCATCAACTGCCAGTGTTTCCATCTCTGTAGTCCTTATTTGTATTTCCATTAGTGGTCTAGTCTTGCCATTGTCACTCACATCAACTGCCATATGTAAACTTCTATATCCATTTTCTTTGGGCCAGGTGATATAGTCTTTCACTCTACTTGGCATTTCTTTCCACAAAGATTGGATAATTTCGCGGGTCCTGTAGCATGCATTTTCACCTGCTTCTGACATGGCTTCTCCTGACCTTGGTTTCAATATAACTCGCAGACCCAGAACATCATTTATTTCCTCTGGCTTCCGACCATCTTTCAACAGTTTTTTCATCATGCTATATCTACTTTTATATCGGCCTTTAACTGAGATGTCCTCCACCATGTCCATTAAGATAGTATCTACTTTTAGGGATTGGAGCAGCTGTTCCATGTAAATTTCAATCAGAGGCTTACTTCCAGTGTCATGGCCTTTTAACCATGCATCAATATAGAGATAGGAGTTAGGAAAGAGGCAGCGGAAAGAGAGATCTTCCAGCTCCAAAGAAAGGCAGTCAATTCCCACAGCATGAGCTAAAGGAGCATATATCCTCATAACTTGCAGAGACAAGATTTGCTGCTGATGCCTAGGCAGGTAATCCAAATATCTCATCATATCAAGCCTGAGAGCGAGGTCTAGAATCACAGCACGAATTTCATAGTAGGTAAGGCAGAACTTCCTCAAAGCACAAGCACTATCATCATCCAAAACTTCAATTCTAGATGAAATGCTGCTCATACGCAAAGTCTCGTGCAACAAATGAGCAGTACCAGTGCCTATCCGGTCTCTAACCTCTTGCATGGAAATTGCACCAACCTCAAAAACATGTCTCAATAACCCAGCAGAAATAACTTCTGCATCCATCTGCCCATGTTTGTAGATTGAAAGACAATTGATTTTCATTCACGTTTTTTCACAGAAAGAAAGGAATAAAGAAAGCAGTTATGTATAGACTATTGATTCATTCTTATTAACAAGAAAATGCTAAGTAATTAGCTTATGATTTTTTTCAATTTTCCGTTTTTTTGTTCCTCAAACCCAAAACAACAAATTTTTTTTTTTTTTAAAGAAGGGGGTAATTCAGGGATGGGGTACCTGAAGATCGGCGAGAAGAAGCGAGAGACAAGGCCTTGGAAAGAGGAGAGCGGCCATGGGGAGAGAGAGGCAAATTCTGGAGAATAGGAATGGAGAGCTTGAGAGCCTTGAAGAGTATACTGGAAGAGCTGGTGGACAGCATATTGATTCTCTCAGTCAACTCGTTGAATGCGGCCACCAGCTCTACCACCATCTTCCCTCCGCTGTGTTCCACCGCATTCCAAGCCGACCCTCCTCCTCCTCCCAGCACGACGTTGCTTCTCTGTGCATGTCTTCGTGGAGAAATCAGACTGACAGTGGAAGTCCCAATCTGCTTGGGCTTTGGATTAGGAATTGTCGTCGCATTATTATTGTTGCCGAATAATTGAATTATCTGATTCTTAATTGGGAAGTTTGGGCGTAGCTGCAGCTGCTGCTGCTTATGTCGAAAAGGAGACACCTCCATTTTCGATTCTGTTATTACTCCACAACTGAACCGATGCTTCCACTTCCACTACTTCACTTCAGAAACAGACAAAGACCGGACATTCCAGACCGCAAGGTTTCTTGGGTTACTGTGACTTGACGTGTCATGTTTTCATTGGCTGTCATCGTTCCAAAGGTAACCGATTAAATCACCCTACACGACCTCTAATAGCATCTTCTGGGCTCTCAAACTCGGCGCCGCGTCGGTGTGCCAGTTTTCCACCGCAATACTCGCAGCACCCCTTCGTCGGCAGCACGGAAGCACAAGAATCAGCAATGGGTTGGTGTCAGTCAGGGCCACGGGAAGGGAGAATTGAGTTTTTCATGGAAACGGTTGAGTTCTACATTTGGTTTTGTTATTCGTCTAGAATAAGGTTGACTGTTTGGGTGGTTGGTTGGTTGGTAAAGAGTGAGGCGTTTGTTTGGTTGCCGAGTAAGTGAAGGAATGGATGAAAATCCCAATTTATCTGCACTAGACAAATAAATTAAGGGTTTACTCATGCGTACAACATATGATTTTTTACTTGAATGAATTTTTAATATGATATTTGAATTATTTAATTGTATTTTTAATTATAGATTATAGCACCTGTCTTTTAACTCAACAGTTTTTACATGTTTCGATTTTTATTTCCATGAAAATGTTGGTTGTCACTCTAATATTACGTGTTGGGATTTAATTTTCGGAAGTTTTGGTTACTAGGAGAGTGCTGAAGGTGTTTTTGAATTTTAAAATTTTAAATTTAATTATTTATATTTTATTATAAAATATTATTGATAATTATACAAATAAATATTATAAAATATTTAACAAATTTTAATTTTAGATTTTGAAAATGAATCAATTTATTGACCAATTTTATGTTGAACACTAATTTATGAGAAAATAGATAAAATTGATATATAATTATTATTAATTATGTGTGTAACATAATATAAATTTTTAAAATTACAATAAAAAGTATCAGTGAGAACAAAATGATAAAAATAGATAAATTAAAAAAATTTATTACAGTAAAAGAAATGAGATTTTCTTACACTATAATTATCTCCTTTTTATTAATTAACATATATATTTTAAAATAGAGAGAATTTTGTATTTAAAATTTTAAAATTTAAATACAACTTTAAAATTAAATTAATTTCACACTTTGATAATTTGAAATTTTAAATTTAAATTTAAATTTTATTAACTTTTAAATTTGACTTTTCTTAATTAAAATGTTTATAATATTAAGTTTTAGAAAAAAATTATTAATTTTTAAAAATTATTGATTTGATTAAAACAATGTAAACTTTAATAACATATGTTGGCCTTTGCTCTAATAGCAAGTATTGATTTTAAAAAATGATTAATTTGGTTGAAACAAAATAAACTTTAATAACACATATTTGCTCTTTTCCTACATGTTGGTTATAGCCCTCGTGCCACATGCTAGGATTTGATTCTTAGATATTTGAATTATCCTATTCTTATTGAAGGTATTTGGATTACATAATTGATTTTATATCCAATTTTGTATTAGACATCAATTTGTTATAGAATGCATACAATTACTAATAATTATACATGTAAAAATAGAATTCAACAACATAATTTAATTCTTTAAATTTGCAATGGAAAATAATAGTTGTTCAAGAAGAAGAAAATAAATTAAAGGAATTTATTAGATTATTATAGGAAAAAAAGGTATAAATATAAATTTTTTTAACTCTTTTTATTAATATTAATTCTCATCATATAGATTTTTAGAATATAAAATTTAAATTTGATACATTTATTAAATTTTCAGTACATATAACTTAAAATTTAAATTGATACTAATAAATTTTTAAATTTTAAATTAAAACTACTAAAATTTGATACTTGCTGAATTTTGACAGAGTATATACAAAAGTAATGTGGTAGTACTAAGTCTGCCAACAGAAACATCATCCATGATTTGGAGCGTTTAATTTCCCGGGTTCTGAAAATTGAGAAGATTGTTGTAAACTGTGGTGTTGAAGATGCTGCACTGGATGTCAAGGGTTTGGATGCAGTAATGAATGACTTGGCACTGATTGCAGGACAGACCCATAAAGACAGGAGCAAGGAATTCCATTGCCACCTTCAAGATCAGGGAAGGCCAACCACTTGGCATGAGCATGCTTATTTTGTCAATTTTGACACCCATTTTAAGCTGCTTTTATTTTTTTTTCTTTTACTTTATGAACTGGGATTTGGAAAGCTTTTGTTTTTGTTTTTTTTCCTTATTTCTTTCTCCTTATTCTTTGATTTCCAAAAATAATTGCATGATGTCTTTGAAATTTACAGTCTGGAAAGGGGTGTTGCAATTTAACATTGCTACCTGCCTCTAACATTTTGAAAAAGGTAAACAATTTGAAGACCTGCATCTATATGCTTTATCATCATGATGAGAAATATCCATGCTGCAATCATCTTTTCCACGCCAATGATGTTGCATTTCGTGACATTGAATTTCAAACAATGGGCTGTTCACTACATTAAATGGCCATCACAACATTAGATTTCTCCTTCTCAAGTTACCCATGATAAGTGGGGTTAAGTTGCCAGGGCAAAAAAGAATGGCGCCACATAGGAGTTTTCCCTAGACATGGAAGACATGGCACAATAAGGTGGGGAATATCTATTCTTAGACAAACCGGTTGAGTAATTTCCCATAATCATCTTTGCATTCCTGTTATACATTATTGTCCCTTTCTTCTTGTTTTCGATTCATCAGAACTAAGATTTGAAACTTTTATACTTTAGATTAGTATAGAACAATCAACTAAAATGGATCTTGTTAGCATGAACGTCTATCGATGACTCACTCAGACAATTGCCTTTGTTCGAATTAAATATCCTTTAGTTTGTTGCTCTTTAGTTCAGAAACATTTCTGTTTGTGAAAAAAATCCATGACATTTTGTACTCTGACAAATTATAAGCAATAGAAACTCTTTGCCTAACGTGATTTCGTGTACCGTCATGCTCACATCAGTTTAGGGGTGGTGCAATGCCACCTTTCAGTTCTGAGGCATCTTGTGAGCTCAAGATGGACATTTATGTCTTAGTTAGCATAACTTGTCAGCAGATCTCTTAGTTTTATATTTCGTCGGTGATTTACTCATTCTTGGATAGGCTCATTCACTAACTTGGGTCTTCCTTGGACAAGAGATGTCCAAGGCCTAACCCCGAACAGTTTTGATGGGCATGCTAATTACAGAATTGGGGTAGGAGAGCAGAGTGCGTTCCCAAAGATTAGGTTTGATGCACTTGACAAGCCCCCGGGGACTGGATGCTTGCATCACAACCATCGCCAATTACCAACCAAGAAGCCCAAGAGGCTGCTGGCTCTCATGGGGATGCCTTTCAGAGAAAGGTGGTGGTCCTACGGTGGTGCCTCGCAAGAAGAAGTTGAAGAAACACCATTTTCACCATTTTGATTCAAAATCAAAGGGAAAAGCGCGGAGATGAGGGTGATACTTGTCTGCAATTCTATGATTTCCATGAATTTGCTCTCTTCAAGTTAATTGGTGTACTAAAAAATCGGCTGTGTTATATATTTCCCAGTGAGTTACTCGGGATCACTGTTGACAAAGTTGCACTCTTCTAATTGGTCCTACTGTTGACAAAGTTGCACGCTACCCTTTGTGTCGTGCAATGGATACAGCTGAACCGCTGCAGATAAGCGGCTAAGATCACGAGTTGGAGATAAACGGACTCGAACCGCTCCGCCACATGGGTAAACTACCGCCTCTCGGCCCAACGACTAATTCTACCATAGAGGCCAACGATAGACAATAGCTACCCTCTCCCCCAACACAGTTTACAATTTTTATGGTACTGTACTATCCAAAGACTACCTATTCTCAAAATCTCAAAAGCTGCTGAGGTTTGCAAGTGTGTTTTTTTTTTTTTTTTCTTCTCTTTTAGAGAAATCAGACTATATGTCTTGTATTGTTTACATCGCATTGCATTGGAAAGAGTTAAGAATCCTACGATTTTGGTATCTATCATGCAAAACTCTCTGCAAGTTAGTACAATGCAATATTTCTTTGGTTTCCTCAATTAAAGTGGCAGACGAAGCTTTCAATATGTATATATATATCTATTAGCTATCACCTAATGAACTACTTAAACTTAAATCTTTTTTTTTTTTTTAATCTCGAAATCAACCATCTTCACTGTTCAGTATGGGTTATTTCTCCTCTGGCCACAGAAAAAGCGCAATTTAAAACATGTTTTTGTCAATACTTTTCTCCAAACCAAGACAAAGAAAACTCCAAATGCAATCTAAGATTGTTGGTGTTTTTATCTCGATGAGGTCCTTTTAATCAGTCAAAGATTGTTGGCGATGCATGTCTCTGGAAGTTAATGATGATTTGGTTTTCAGGTTCTGGCGGGTGCTTGAGTAGTTGAAGACTTGGTTAAATGAATAAAAGGCACAACAGAACAAGCAAGATTGACTCACAATTAATGGCTTGTTTTTCTACTACAGTGTCACTTTATCTGGCTATATTAGCTTTGTCCTTTTTCGTTGTACTAATGTCAATCGTTGTACCAATGTCCATCAATATCTTACCATCTTTTCATCAGTAACACATTAGGATTCAACAAACCAATTTCGATTTGGAGACCCTTTTTTTTTTTTTTCCTTTTTGTCATTTGCAAACTGTTCAATTTGCAGGACAAGGTGTTGCCTCGGTGCACTTCCTTGATGTCTAAAAGCAAACTGGATTAATTTTTCCATGAATAAGCCTAATTTGTTTTAAGTAAAGATTGTTGTTAATGTCAACAAAAGTATATATTTTTTTTAAATGGTTCTCTACATTTTTCCCCTTCTAATTTTTTTTTATAAACAAAATTTATCATAGATTAGTAACACAATTTTAGAACGCAAACAGCATCAGATGTGAAAGTTCCCTCCAACCCCACCACGCTAAAAGAAACAACTCTCTTTTCCTTCCTTGGCATAGGATTGCATGTTTGGCTAAATAAATAATGCTGATACAAACACATGTTTTCAGAACTTGACTGGCTTGTAACGAGGTACACGAAATTGCATATTTACGGCATTGTTCACTAAAATTGCTGCAAATATTTTTTCTGCTTTGAGCTGCTCTTGGCCTTAATGTTGCCATCTTTCCCTTTTTTCCATTATCTTTTCACGAGAAACAAGTATTCAAATCAAAGGCAAAAAGGATGCCTGGACGTGTAGGTGTGCACCAGACAATCAGACAAAGGTTTCAACTGTGTAGGTCTTGAAAATAGATCCTAGCAAAATGTTTGCCTTCTGGTATTCTGAGTTGACTTGTGGCCTTTACCTGCCTGGTGAGATGAAACCATTAGAAGTTGCCTCGAACGATAACAAGCAAGCATCTTCAAAGAACATTCTGAAACTCTGGAACTAGGTAGTGCGCGGCTCATGAAACAAGAATGCATGTTCGCTAAAATTGAGTCGACAAGCGGTGATTACTTGGATTGTTCTTTCTCTCGGGTTTTCTGCAATGCCAATCTGAGGGAACTTCGTTTTCAAAACACAAGAAGCTCGATAATTTTATCTCTTCCATTCTCAACTTACTTTGCAGCAGAAGTTGAGGATATAACAGGAACTCTAATTGCTGTTTGATAACTTTATAATCAACCATTACTTTGATGAATGACAATAGTAGCAAGGTGGGGTTGTATCTGGGCAATAAGAAGGTGGCAGGTATTTCTTTGAATGTTGGGCCCCATTATTCAATAACACCTTCTAGAGCTTGATTTTGGGGTGTTAAGGCTCCAAATGGTCAGTGTAAAAATTTGTTGCCAGGCCAATGCCGCTTGCAATTGAATTATGTGAAAGCTGTTGCTGGAGTTTCAGGTCACTTTTTAATGCACAACGGTGTGAGGTGGAAAAGGGCTGGGTATTATGGCATATTATCTCAGTTCTGCTGTGCTGAGAACAGTCTATGACGGTACAATACAAGAAGCTATTAATGCCCACTGGCCAAATAACCATGGGAAAAAACTGAAAAGCGATTGCAGTAGACTGTGGACGTATCTCCGAAGTGCTTGAATTTCAATGTCATGCTGTCAAAAACAGGATCAAAAGTCTCTCCTGTGGCTCGAATCATTTAGAGGGCGTTGGAAGCTGGAGCCTATCTGACTTTGTGGCTAATTACCTTTTGTTACCCAACGAACCAAAAAAAGGATTAAAATTCCAAATTATGGAGAATTCAATATTTTTCCCCCAAATATGAAATGAAATGACTAAAACAAAAGAAAAGGGATGACAGAAAAAGTGCTGGTGTCTGTCAGCGTGACTCCACTCCCAAAATTCAGATTTTTCAAACTCGAAAGTTGCACCGCTCCACCCTCCCCGCCCCCCCACCCAAAAAACAATTTATTATGTTGCTCTCGCTCTCTCTCTTTCTTTTTCTCTCTCTACCTGTGTAGCGTAGCGTAGTAAGTAGAGTTACTATATAGATTATAGAGAATTGGAGTATTTGGGTGGTGGTAGCTTGGAATTGGGGTTCGATGAAGCGGGAGGAGCATAATATGATAGAGTGGGAATGCGGTGGTTGCCGGAAGGAAGAGCGGTGGCTCCTCCACAACGTTGGCCACAGAGGCATCTACCGACGACTCTGCACCAACTGCCTTCTCAAGAACCATCAGGGGCTCTTCTGTCCATTCTGCTTGGAGGCTTACGATTACGAGGACTCCCTTCCACCACCCGCCAGCGACCGCCTCATGTGCCTCAAATGCCCTTCCATCGCCCACCTCTCCTGCGTCCCTTCCTGCTACCCACACTCTTCTCCTTCTTTTCTTTGCCCGCCTTGCGCTTCCCCCAATTTCTCCTTCTTCAGGCTTAACAACAGCAAGGCTGAACCAAAGTCCGCTGCCGCTGACAGGAGAGCGATTGACAGAGACTCCGCCAAAGCCCTTGTGGCTGCCGCTAAACTCGCCTCCTTATCCATGGCCAGAGCTGCCGCTGTGGCTAGGGTTGAGGCGGAGAGGAGGGCCAAGGAGGCTGCTTCGGCTAAGAAGAGGGCCAGAGATGCTCTCGAAGAACTTGCCTTTCTCACTGCCAATGACAATGATAATTTTACTCAATCCCTTGGAGGAGTTGCTGCTGTTGGAGGCGCTGCTGCTTCGCACCACCAGCTGCTCAATAACAGCAACAGCAAGCGGATTCAGGCTGATGGGGTCATCGTCGCTAAAGACCCATCACGAAATAGCGACGCTATTCAAGGAGAAAAGAAGACTTTTTCTATCAATGTTAATGCAGGACACTTGCGACGCCTACATAGCAGCGGCCATCTGAAGAACAAGTGAGCCAAGTCGTCTCACTACCTCCCCCTCTGCCTGGTTATGAAAAAGCTAAAGTTTCGTTTCCCCAATTTTTCTTCTTGTTGTTTGGCGTTGGGTGTTTTGTGCAGAATCTTGTAGAGAGCGTTATTTTTCAATTGCTATTAGCTTGCTGTACTTGCTTTCCTGATGTTCTCCTTGTCTAACTATCCAGCTCTGGCAGCCAATTTTCGCTCATCTTAAGGCCATTTGTAGTCGGTTCTACAATTCCATGATCAGAATTTCTCCTTCGATGATTTACTGCGCTTTCATAGTTCCCTTAATATCTGCAAAAAAATTGTTGGATTGGTACTTGTACATTTGCTTTGCAGATTATCGTTACTGGAATCATTTCTTCATCATAATTCATACAAATATTTACTCAGCGCGATGAGGCACTAGCTTATCATTTTGCTGCGGGCAGCAACCCTGCTTCACAGTGTCTATACTCTGCACTCAATTTGTCAGGTTTGTCGCATGCATTTGATTACATTGCATTTCGTTTGGTGATTGGAGATAACATTGCTTATTTAATATGCTGGATTTATACTCAATTAGTGCAAATTAGTAAATAATGGGATTTTATTGTATAGCTTTAGATTTTGCCCTGAATCTGAGTTCAACTTTGGACAATTTTTCTTCAGAAGTTCAAACCAGCCCTTTTGATCAAAGCACCTGCATTTCTTTTGCAAGTTATTCTAAAAAATGTCTTGTGACCTTCTCCTCAAGTCGAGGGCGTTCCATGGGCACATGGTTCAAGTTCTGCTAAATCTCTGGTTAGTTGGGCTGATGTTTCGTTAGTTTGATGGTGGTACTAAAAAGGAGTACGTCAGCCAACGTCCTTATACGTATGCTTACATTAGAATTACTATGTTCTAGTGACTATAGTGCATTTGGTTGGCTGTGGGCCTCTCGGAGCTTTTCCTTTTTAATGACTGAATGCATCCAAATATTGGATTTGGATCTTCCCTTTTTTTTTTTTTTTGGTCACTTTTTGGGTCCAAGAGAGCATCCTCTAACCCAGCTTGATTTGGTATGGATGAAAAATGCACCTGCTTTTCTGATCATTCAACATTCCAATTTCTGATATGGTGAGAGCCTCAAACAAATTCTGGCCAGATTAATGATTAGTGCATTTACGTGCCTTTATTATTTGGGCTAGAAGTTCATAAAATTAGTGCATGCAGTCTGCTATTGCTCCATGTCATCTCTAATGGGCATTTGCAGTTGCCCATATCCAAATATATTGGTATTGGGTACCATAAATAGTTATCCAAGTCAATCAAGCTGTGCAGATTTTTGGGAGAAGCAAATGACATTACATTCATTGATTTCCTGTTACATGGCAAGGAAATATGAGTCAACCGCTTTGAATCCTGGAGTCAGAATCAAGACAGAAAACGAGATTGTTTTATTGTTGTTCTGCTTCCTTCTAGCCTAGCTAATTTACAAGCGTTTGGGTTAAGCCAAGTAGCTGGAGGGAGCTTTCTGTGCAGGATCAAATTTTGATTGCTGCTTACGTGAAATTAGTTTTATGTACTAAGATCCTCATGGTATTGGGTGCATTGATTGGTGGGTTGGTATGGAAATACACCGTGTCTGTTTGGAATGTGGTTGAATTTTGTAATTGTGTTGCCAAATCAACAGTAGCAAAACTTATGAGCAAGAAAATTTTATTAAAAAGAAAAATAATTATGAAAGCCTAATTAGCTTAACCCATCCTGTATGTCTAATGAAGATATATAATCATGAATATACAGCAAAGCCGTGACTAACGTGACAAGATGTTAGGGTCAACTGTCCACCAACAACCCAAAAGACAAACCCAATCACTTCAGATTAAGAAACTGATCGAGGGTCACCATCCTCTCGGCCAGGGTCGGAACCTTCGGGCAAAACATGCCAAATGCATCTTTGACAACTCGAGCAAACCCCCGGGGGGAAGGGGGGCTGCGTGCGCACATGCACGTTTTAATGGAGTTATCATTTTATGGCTTTTCTCCCCTGGCACGTTTCCATCCCCAAGAGACAAGTCGTATGATGTAAGTGGGGTATATAAAGTAATGAATTTTCTTTGCATAGAAATAATAATAATAATAATAATAATAAAGAAATGGTTCTTCTGTTTTTAAATTTCCAGAGGGATGTAAGAAGAAAGCATTAGTGGGCCGTTACGATGCAAGCGTTCTGTGTTCTCCTACGGTGCGAATTGTAAGTTTTTCTGTTTCATAAAATTTCACCGATAAATTTTTGGCATAGAAAATACAGTGAACAAAGATTATAAAAATTAATATCAGAAATGCCTAAGAATTCAGAAAGCTCTGGCCATTTAAATAATAATAAATAAATAAAAACCCGTTGTCTAAAAAGTTCTATAAATTTTGGTGGTTAACGAAAGCCCTGGCTGGACCCATATGGCTAAAAATCGGGGAACACTGTGCGAGTTTTGGAGAGCTAAAGGGGCCCTCTGTTCTCTCACCTCACGCCACACCCGCGCGCCAGAGGCTTGCCCCGTCCTCTCTCGCTAGCCTGGCTATGACTACGTGTTCGTTTATCTCACAGTTAAAAGCGTGATTTGGACCAAAAGGGGTTCTATATAATATCTATGTTAGCTTGGGATTGTGTGAGTCTGGGCTTACGGTTGCATGCATTTGGGTGGTGGTGATGGTGGCGGCGGGTGTTGATTTTGATGGTTCCTCACTGTCACTGTCAGATTTGCCATAAATATTGAAAATTGTTAGAATTTAAGCAAGTGGGGGTGTCAGCAGAGAGGCAGAGGGGTATGGCGGCCAGGAAGGCGGGCGAGTGGCTGTCGAAGAACTTGATGGAGGAGGTTCAGCGGTGGGGAAGTATGAAGCAGACGGGGGTCAGCTTGAGGTATATGATGGACTTCGGCTCCAGGCCCATCCAAAGGAATCTTTTGATTTCCGCTCAGTTTCTTCACAAGGAATTGCCCATTAGGATTGCTAGGAGAGTTCTGGAGCTCGAGACCCTCCCTTATGGCTTGTCTCATAAGCCCGCCGTTTTGACGGTACCTGTGTGGAATGTATTTGATTTGTGTCTGTGTTTGATTAATAGCGTTTGGTGTTGGAAAATAATGTTTGATGGGAATTGGTTATTTGTTTTCTCTTTAATTTTTTTGTCTTTTTTTTTCATTCGAAAACAAAAGGGGGGGGGGGGTGTTTACCTCTTAAGCAAGCTAAAAGATGGATGAGGAAAGTTAACTAGCCTTGTCCCTGTTTGGTTTATGTATTCCTGTTTTTTTGTTTATATATATATCAATTGATTAGTTAGTTTAATCCTTTTAAGTACGTCTCCATTTTGAAAAGGCAGTCTATCTCATTTCTGCCTAGTTGCATTGGTTCACTTTTATGATTTTCAAATTAAGTTATAATGTCAGCATGTCACTTGCTTCTGCTAAATTGAGCATTACAGATAGGGTATTATGCTTGCAATTGTTGTTTTACAGGTGGAAAGTCAGATGCAATTTTTTTTTTTTTTTTTTTGATTTAGAAGCGAGTTCCTGCTGCACATGAAACAGTGGTATTAAGTTTAGTGTTGCTCTTTCCCGTGGAAATTCAAAAATCACTCAAGTTGTGAGGAAAAAGTTGATTGATTTCGCTGAAAATTCTAGTCTAGAACATGAAAGACTGGTTGGTTGAAAAACTGAGGGTTAAATTCCCGAGTTTTCAAGTTAAGTATTCATTCATGTTAACTTTTTGTTTGCAAGGTGCGAGACTGGTATCTGGATTCTTTCCGTGATTTGAGATCTTTTCCTGATATCAAAGACACAAGCAATGAGGGAGAATTTACCCAGATGATTAAGGCAATTAAGGTCAGGCACAACAATGTGGTCCCCATGATGGCTTTAGGTGTCCAACAGTTGAAGAAAGGCATGGATGCAACCATGTATGGGGACCTTGATGAAATTCATGAGTTTCTGGATCGCTTTTACATGTCAAGAATTGGAATTCGAATGCTCATTGGTTGGTTCTGACCTCTTTTTCACTTCTCAATATATCTGAGTCATTTCTTATTTAGGTGTTATTTGGTCCTCTGGAATCCCTTTCCTGGTGGGAGTGTGCTTATACATTCTATGTACGATCATTGGCTTTGGATGATTCCCAGGGCAGCATGTGGAGTTGCATAATCCAAACCCCCTCCCTCATTGTGTGGGCTATATTAACACAAAAATGTCTCCAGTTGAGGTTGCACGGGATGCCAGTGAGGATGCACGTTCTATTTGTTTACGAGAGTATGGAAGTGCACCCGATGTTAATATTTATGGGGATCCTAATTTCACATTCCCGTAAGCCAATTGTGTTTTTCTCATTGTCATAAATGCTTCTTTGTGTACTCTCTCTCTCTCACCCACACACACACTTATACATTCACACTGCCACCACCGACACACACACACCCTGTACTATTAACTTTTTGGCCCCACTTGATTTATTTTATACTTAAACTAGGTGATTACAATATCTAATTTTCCATCAGTGATTAAAGCAACTAGGAAGCTTCCTTTATTGGCTGTTGTGTATGTATACTATCCATTTGTCCTTTCTTCTATGTTTGTGTAACAGCTACGTACAATCACACTTGCATCTTATGGTATTTGAGTTAGTTAAGAATTCCTTGCGTGCTGTCCAAGAGCGTTATATAAATTTGGATGAAGTTGCACCTCCCATTAGAATAGTAGTTGCTGATGGAATTGAGGACGTCACAATAAAGGTGATGTTGTCGTCTAGTTTTGCTCCTTTCCTTCATACTTTGTCCCTTGTACTGCAAAGGAATACATTTTGTCAACTGCAATTGAATGCATAACAAGTTGGTTGGTATCCCGCTGTTCTGCTAGGTGTCAGATGAGGGGGGTGGTATTCCTAGAAGTGGTCTTCCCAAAATTTTTACATATCTCTACAGCACTGCCAAAAATCCACTGGATGAGCATTCTGACCTTGGAACAGCCGATGCTGTGACAATGGCAGGGTATGGATATGGGCTTCCAATTAGCCGCTTGTATGCTCGCTATTTTGGAGGCGATTTGCAAGTTATTTCTATGGAAGGATATGGTGAGTTGTTTTATGCGATTGCATTGCATTCAGCATGTTGGAGGCCAGTAGGTCCTTCAGGTTTTAACAAACTCAAGAACCCCGATTTGTGTGCTGCAAATTTGTTGATTGCTTTTTGCATCTGGTTATGCAGGCACGGATGCGTATCTTCATTTGTCTCGACTGGGAGATTCACAGGAACCTCTTCCATGAATGCTCGCCTTGGGTGCAATCAAACACTCGTGGACACTGGGGAAAGTATTTGTTATCATTAGCATTTAGGAGGTTTCTCCTTGTACAACTCACTTATGTTCTGCTTTACGGGTTTGCAAGATACGGTGACGAGCACCATAATGCGCTTAGCACTCAATTCTCCCGGTTGTCGTTCATTGTTGACACTATTTCCAACCACAAAGAGAGCCGGCGGTTGCTTAATTTCCATTGGTTACTGTGCCCGGCCTCTTTAGAAAGTTAAAAAGAGTCGTCGAGGGATACCGACGAGCACGGCGCCTCTGGTTGGCTCTTCAGAAATCCTAAATTAATGGAAAATTAAGCCCTGAAATTTGCTCCAATTGTGACCCCCCATGGGGTGGGTGGGGGTGTATTGCATCGGGCATCGGTTCAAACTGGGAACTCAAAAAGACTTTTTCAGAACTTTTTAGGAGTACGTAATAACTCTACGATAAGTGATTGTTAATTTTGAATTTAATATCCGTCGTCGAGTTCACTAGGCCCCAAAAGTAGGGGAATTAAATTTTATAGACGTAGATATAGTATATTTTAATAAGTTAATTTTTTGAAAAGAAGATAATAATTTTTAATAAATAATATTAAAATTTTTTTATCTTGAAGAGTACTTTACACCTGAGAGTAAGGAGAGTAGATAAGAGTGTTTTTGATTCACAAAATAGACGTTGATAAATTCAGTGAAGACACGATAAAGTACTTGAAAAAGTTTAAACTTTTTAAATTTTTTAGCCTAAGTACGATTGTTGATCATTTGAACAACTAAAAAATAGGGAAGGACAAAAAAAAAAATCGAAAAGAAAAAAGTATTTGCATCGATTCTTCTACTTTTTCTTATTATTATTATTGTTATTCATTACCTTACGGGGGCATTGCCTGTGGCCTAACAAAAAGGGTCCAAGTCCCATTATAATCTCTTATGGTAAACAAAATAAAATACTCGTTACAAATTAGAGGAAATGATACTTGTAAAAGGGGGCATTCGGTTTTTTATTTTATTTTATTTTTTAATGCCATGCGGAAGAAATACTAGAAAACACAAAAAAAAAAAAAAAAAAAAAAAAAAGGCATTTACTAGCCACCCCTATTCCCAGGAATGGCTAAACCCTACAATATCAGCCTGTGATAATGCATTAACTCCTCTGGTGGATGAGATTCATAAATTTGAAAATTGGCAACGGCACCGACGCTGATATTTCCTAGACAATGGGCATAGAATTTCCCCTCTGATGAGGTGTGCTGCAAACGACAATTCTTTTTAAGGGTAAAATATCGATCGAAACTTTTGACCCTCGTCATTTTTTGCACGTTCGCTATGTGGTAGAAATTGGAAACTTTTTTTTTTTTTTTCTTGGAAGGCAAGACTCAATGATGTTAACGAATAAGTTTGAATTGAATTTGATGATTTAGGGGGAAAAAATGGATTTTATTTTATTTTAATCTTTGTTATGATCCGTGGGATTGTCGTAGCACCAAATTTGGACCTTTAGATATGTACATGTATATATACTTGTTTTTATCTTAGATAATTTAGTCATAAACTTCCCAAAGTAACGTCATGCATATACTTAAAAAATAAATTTTCTTCGAAAATATCTTGTAATGCAACAAATTTAATAAAATATACAAAAAAAAAAGATAAATACGTGTAACAATATTTCAAAAAAAAAAAAAAACCCATATGAATAAAACTTGTGCACAGACGTAATAAATAACTTAGTATTATATAATTATTACACTTTTTTTTTTCAGATTTTATTCCACATTTTATTATATTTTGTCTATGTTATCACTATAATTGCATTTTTTTTTCAAAGGTCTTGTCTACGAACGTCTCGTCTTATTTATTGCATAAATTATATATTCTGACCCAAAAAAAGAAATTTATGAATTTCCAAATTTTTTTATTATTACGTAGGGCCCAATTCATCGTGACGTCATTTAATCGGTCTCAGTCCGAAATTTTTTAAGCCGCGCACCGGAGTTAGGGTGGGTGCATGCAACTCAGTTGTTGGCTTTTCGTATTTAAACTAAATCGTTATTAATTAGTCAAAAAATTCGAATTTATAATTAAATTAACATAAAAGTGAAATTGATTATTTTTAACCATTACGTTGTTGAGTAACAAGACTATGCCACAGTGGGTTTTTCCCCTTTCCCTTTGACGTTGAAATCTTCCGTAAGTTGGGCGCTTTTTAGAATGAAATACTTTGTTTTTTTGGGGGTGGATGGGGTAATATGATTTTTTATTAATTAATAGAATCAGCTGTAAAATACCAACAAAAATAATAATTTTTTTCCATAATATTTAATATTATTCTTATTTTGTTTCACGTTAATGACAGTATTTTTTGCCACAAGTGTGTGTGTGTGTGTGTGTGTTTTTTTTTTTTTCGCTTATGTCGTCACGTTTTTTTTGAGTCATGTAATTAGGACAAAACTGTTATATTATTATTATTATTATTATTAACTGAAGAGGTTTACTTTAGGACAGCTAATAGTTAATAGGAACTGGAACGGTCCAGCGGAGACATTCTCTATCTGTCCGTCTGTCTGCGTCGTGTGTTTGTGTCTCTCTCTCTCTCTCTCTCTCTCTCTCTTACTTTGTTCTTTCTTTATTTTTGGGTTTTTTTTTTTTCGTGGGTGGGCTGGGGAGGTGGTTAGCATACAATGTTAATGTCCTCCTGTTGCTTTGAAATTCCAATTTCCAGAGAATCCTTCTTTTGGATTGCTGCTCAACTCGACCATCTCTAATTTAGGAAGAAACCAACACAATTGTTGTCGTCGTCGTCGTTGTTGTTGCTGTTCTTGGAATTTTATTTTCAATTAGAAGTTAGGGTTTCCCTTTCGGATACACGGAAAGGGGAATTAGGACAGGAAAAGAGCAAAGCAGGCTAGGAATTTTTAGATTATTTCCGTCTCCCCAGAGTGAATATAATCCCAAAAGACAAATTATTAGAAAAAAAAATGGCGAGCGAATTGCAGTTGCAATTGAGCCCACAGTTGGAGCAGATCCATGGCGAAATCAAGGATAATTTCCGAGCTCTCTCGTTCGTCTTTCTCTCTTTCTGTTTTTGTTTTTTCTCTTTAATTTATTACTGCCAGTGGTCTGGGAATCTTTGCCCTTGATATTTGATTCTTTATTTGCTTCTTATTCTTCTTCTTTATTTATTTATTTTTATCTTATTTAAAAAAGAGAGAGAGACAGAATAAGAAGAAGAAGAAGAAAACTCTGCAAATTCTGCTGAAGATCTGGCTGATGATTATTTGTGCTGTATAGTATATTAGGATATTCATGTCTTTCTCATTCTGCGGATCACCGGCTCCGATGGATCGGTGCAAATCTTGTGTTTCTTTCTCCCAATCTCTGAATGTTGCATACATACTACAGGAATGGCTTTCAGAAGCTGGATAAGGTCAAAGATTCCAATAGACAAAGTAAACAGCTCGAGGAGCTTACCGGCAGGATGAGGGAGTGCAAAAGGTATTCCATTCATGTACTGGGCTTTCTCTTTCTCTCTGTTTTTTTTTTTTAATAATTTTTTCCCTTTTGTTTCGTTCTTGACTGCATTCTCAGAGTTTGGAACTTTACAACCATCTCCTTGTCTCTGTTACTTTTTGTTTTTTGTTGATTTCTCTGTAAGGTCAGAAAGGATTGATGCGCACGTTGCCACACAGCCTCTTTTCTTTTTTTTAGTCTGTCCATCTGTCTCACTGGACTGAATGATATTGGCTTCTAGGGACTTAGTTTTTGATTAGTGAAGAAGAGTTTGGATTAACCAGTTGGGAGCTTCCATGTTTTGGTGCAGCCGAGAGCTAATCTTAACTTATGACATCACCTGAGTCTGCTCTCACTGTACATCTTTAGCACTTATTTGTAGCAATTAGCACGGCCTGGCCAATCCTAGCTAAAAGTTAGAATTAAGTACTAGTCGAGTTGAGTTTATTTTTCCCATGGCTACTATAAGAAACTACTTGTGGGACACCTTTTATGTATGTAACAGATAAATTAGGACAGTATATCTCAAGGTCTCTGCTTAAGTGCTTTCCTTTGTTTTATGAACCTAGCAAGAATTAAATTTTGGATGAAATGCTGCAGATTAATTAAAGAGCTCGATCGTGAAATTAAAGATGAGGAGAGCAAAACCCTCCTGAAGTGAACAAGCAACTCAATGATGAGAAGCAATCCATGGTTAGTCTCTTTGAACTTTGTTTGCAGATTTTATCAATTATGAATTATTACATGTGTACATAATGGCCCTTTTTGTGCAGATAAAAGAGTTGAACTCTTATGTGGCTCTAAGGAAAACGTAAGTTGACCTAACTATTTTTCCCTATATATGATTTTGGACTCTGTATCTTCTGAAGTTAAAAACTTTACTGTGAAATGAAGCTGGCCAATTCATTTGAAAAGCTACTTGTGTTGTAAATGAAAGTTGACTTTACAAGCACAGTGACAAGCAAATTTGATCATAGAGTTAAAAGGTCTTCTTATCCACTGCTTGATTTGAGTCCTGAAATTCACGATTGTATCTCTTATGGTGGAACTACAGGTATATGAGTACCCTTGGTAATAAGAGAGTTGAACTTTTTGATATGGGAGCCGGAGGCAGTGAACCTACAGCCGAAGAAAATGTTAAAATGGCTTCTGGTAAATTCTTGTGTTAACCACATTTACAACCCTTTTTTAATTCAGGAACACTCTTTAGTTGGCAAAGCAAATCCATGATGATGGAAATGTTCCTTTTCATCATACGTTTATCCCTCCACTTTTTCCATGTTCTTTTCTCTTTGTGCCTTAAAGTTTTGAACGTCCAGTCTCAATCTTATGTAGTGCACATGCATCAGAGCAACTCTCACCTAAATGTTATCAATGGATGAAATTGAGATTGCTGTACAAAACATAATTTTGATCTTGGAATTGTATGGATTTTGGACATTTTAAATGCCAGACTCTCTCTCTCCCTCTGAATCAGAGACCAAAATGGAGATGTTGGCAGAGAGGGAGGGAGAGAGAGATGCCATGTCAGTGTTGCCTTAGTCACTGCATCCTAAAGCAGACCGTTGGCATGTGGATTAATCATTTTAGTCATATGTCACTTTGATATCATGCATAATAATCTATCGTTCTGCCCCTGGTGTGGCAAAGAATAGTTGTTATCAGCTTTGTTTCATGATTTACATTCCTACTTTGTAGCAATGTCAAATCAAGAACTTGTCACTGCTGGAATGAAGACAATGGATGAGACAGACCAAGCCATTGAGCGCTCTAAACAGGTAAAGGGCTTTGTGAACAACATTTTGTTTATAGTTTACTGTTAATTTGTATTGACTTCAGGTTTGGCTAATAGGTTGTTGCACAAACAGTTGAAGTGGGAACACAAACTGCTGTTACCTTGAAAGGCCAGGTAAGTATGGGCGACAGTCATCTTGGGGTTACTGTTATTGCCTTTCTTTCTCCCCTCCTGATACATTGTTTTAATCTGGAATTGGCCAGACTGATCAAATGGGACGGATAGTTAATGAACTGGATACCATTCAGTTTTCAATTAAGAAGGCCTCACAGCTAGTGAAGGAGATCGGGAGGCAGGTTAGTTGCAGGCCCATTTCCACTTCTATACCAACTTCCACCCCTTCTTTATGAACTAAAAAATAACTTGTCATCTGTTTTTCAGGTTGCTACAGATAAATGCATTATGCTATTTTTGTTTCTTATTGTCTGTGGTGTAATAGCTATTATTGTTGTTAAGGTACTCTTTTGTGCTCCCAATCTTGCTGTTTTTTCTTATTACAACATAAGAGTTATTCTTTTCTTTTTTTCTAATTTTGCAACCCAGAATCTAATTAATTGCAATGTCTAAATATTCAGATTGTCAATCCCAACAACAAAAACATCAGGGATATTCCTGGGTTGGCACCTCCAGCTCCCTCAAGAAGGCTTTTGTATATAAGCAATCCAGGAGCATTATGAATAGATTCACCGTGACAGATGAGGGAGTTTTTTGTACTTAAGCTGTGGTATATGTGCTGATGATGACCAGTGGTGGGAAGAATGCTGTTTCTGGGCGTTGTACTTCTTTTTCCCCCTCTCCTTCGCCTTCTGCTTTCTTTTATTGCTTTTTTTGTTCAAATTCTCTCCCACAAGTTGCATCTTTTGATTGATTATCCAATGTAAATCATATGCAAGTGCCTTTTGTATTTGTTTCGATTGTTGTGCTAATGTTCTTGTAAACATCTTGTGATTGCTATAATGCCAAGAGGAAAATGGAAAATGGAAAGGAAATTAACGAGGCACGAGTATGTAACCTGCGCACCAGATACATGAACAATGCGTTAAGCTGCTACCTTTTGTTAATCCAGTAATGGCCCGCGCCGAGTATCCCTATGCTTCGGTTCCATCAGTGTTAATTTTGGTGTCAACAACCTAATTGGCTAGCTTGTGACGTTATGATTAGGCAGCGTCCCTCTCCATTTCACACGCTTTTATGTCATCCCGATTACAAGGTGGGACGGCCACTTCTGTGTTTACTAAATGCGGGGGCAATAGCTTTTGATTGCGAGTCTTGTTTCGAACTTATCCAGGGCAACAAACTCGGACCTCAGAAATACCCCAGGATTATTTTGCTTGGAAGGTAGCTTTATCATTTACAGGCTTCTCTGACTATTTGAGATTTTCGATATTTTTTGGAGGGGATGAAAAAAAGGAGGGCAGCACAGTGACAAGAGGGTAGAGAGTCTCTCATGTAATGCATCTCTAACAATTGCTAAAGCTATGTAGGTGGCAGCATGATAGAGCAACAAGTACAAAACGCAAGTCACT
Source organism: Ceriops zippeliana (assembly GCA_037897445.1). Taxonomy (NCBI): domain Eukaryota; kingdom Viridiplantae; phylum Streptophyta; class Magnoliopsida; order Malpighiales; family Rhizophoraceae; genus Ceriops; species Ceriops zippeliana. Next base: position 3,682,447 of record JBAPLH010000061.1, on the reverse strand, counting down.
TGATGTTCAACGGATTGTTTTCAATAACAGATAGAGAGCTAATATCATTGAATCGCATCGACTGCCGCCAGCAATCATGAGCTATTGCTGGTATAGCCTTAAGATTAACTCGACTGGCAATGCCTATAGAACATAAAATCAGAAGGAGCGTCTAAATTAGTAGCCTTGACTATATCACTGGACGCCTGGCCGTCGGTTCCTAAGCTACCACCGGGAAAATGGTGCTTGCAGATTCTACAAGTGCAAGTTAATTGCCCTTTTAAAGCAGTTGGCCTCACCTTCGTTTTATCTCTTTTGCTTCTGCTTCCAAAACACAAAGTTTCACTGCATCACCAAATAAATGTCTGGGCCCTCTCAAAAATCAGGCAGCATGGTTGCCAAGCTGTGACCGTCCAATAAGTGACAACTTTGATGATGGAATTAGAGGTGTTTCTTCATCAACCCTCAAATCAGAGGCAGTTACGTTAACCCCACCACCACCTCCATGGTTATCACTGATGTCAGGGGGGAACACATCTAATGATTTCTTCTCCAACTTCCAATCCTGTAAAACCATGTTGCAAACCACAAAATGATTTAATGTTAGCAATCATAAAATGATCAATGGCCGGAACACGATTCCCCATGTGCTGACAAACAAGAAAGAGCAGCAGAAAAAATAACATTTTATAAACGGAAATATTCAAATAACATAAGTAGGTTAATTGAAACAGAAATAAATTTTAAACAGTGTAATGTCACTACAGCCAGAGCTGTAGGAACTTCAACAGCCTGGGTTGTAAGAGAAATTTGTCCTCAATTAACTCCAGCACAATAACTCTTGCACAATTGCTAATTCTATTGGAAAAAGAACTCCAAAATTCTCACGAATTCTTTTTTAAATCAGCTTGTGGCAAGCCACACGTAAAAATAAGTTGGGAGGCAAGGAAAACTATAACAAATGTGTGCAATACGGAAGTGTACCGGGTCATTAACATGAGAAAGAACTCCAATCAGGATAGTAAAAGTTATTGCCCGCCAAAGTTTCAGTGTTTCATTTTCACTGACCATAAAATAATCAATTCACATAATTAAGCAAAAAGAAATTCAATTTCACTGGAGTTGGCAGACATATAACAACTGAAGGAAAAACATTTTGATCAGATACACAGAAGCAAGTTTCAAAATTAAATCAAATAGATGCAGATGCACCAATTAGACATTAGATACGAAGAATCATCAAGAAAATTAACCTTTGGCATCCTCTCCAGAATGCTTTCAGGAAGTTGAGATACACGAACATCCCTAACCTTCAAGTAGTTGTACATGACAACGCCACAAAGTGCTGCAAAGAAAAACACAATACAATCACAAAGTAAAGATCCAAATGCTGCCAAAATGGGTAAAACAACAGTCACAATCATAATCTTACAAAATTTCAGCATAAAGATGAGTACCAATTGCATAACCAATTATGTTCAGCCCAGTTATTGTTGACTCTGGAAAGATAACAGTTGAAAGCGCTATCAGTATCCAGTCTTTTAGAACGCCAGCGACTCTGATCGTTACAGCACCAGTTCTTCCAATTACTAAGAATATGGAGAAATTCAATGCTAGGGCACAAAGAGCATTGGAAAAGAAGATCCAGAAATTGAACTGAATCTGTGAAACTTCCATCGCAGGCTTCTCCAGTAAATACCAAGGCACAAAGAGAAACACAAAACTGCAAGGCAAGAACCATTAAAGAGTGAGCAGCTCAGACATCAACACCTGTCAGTTTGAATCATTGTAAATCAAAGGATACCATTCATGGAATGGTTGCATCCACGTGAATTCTTAGTGCTAATTTTAATTTTGTAGCAACTACCCATAGTAACATTGTTCGCCTTCTCCAATAAAATACCACATCTCAACACAATATGAGTTGCATGATTTGACAAGCTTACTTGTGCAGGAAGACAAAAATTTAACAGCAGATTTGAAACAGCAGTTCAACCAGATTTAATAACTCAAGTCTAATTTTGTATTGAAGATCAGTCTATATACCTTGCATCAAGCATGATATAAAAACCAACAAAAACAAATTTTAAAGAACCAAAACACAGCACCTGCATGGAGCTATATAATATAAGCTGGTGATAGGATTTAGAGTCAACCCCTTCTTTTGTAGGAGGACTTGTGTTAAAACCAGCCTAAGAGCCTCAGCAAAGATGCCTGTGACCTGGTAAACTGTGCCAACTACATTAAAATGAATTTCACCATACGAGGAGATGACAACCCCAACACTGACCAACACCATGTTCAAGAACATGTCACACCTTGCTTTGTCAGTTCCACACAAAATAGCCACGAGAAATGTTGCTACTGGCACTGTAATTCAAATCCATTAAATATATTTACCCATTAGGTCGGTTTAGAGAGCACTAATATGGAGCTCTAATATAGATGAACATACTTAGGGCTTTCAGCATCTGGATGAAGGCCACTGAAATATGTAAATAAGCAGTGTTACCAAACCTGCAAAGAGAAAGAGGTAAAAAATATTAGAAAAATACTTTTACTTCAGAAATCTCAGACTACAAGATGGGTGCTGAGAACATAGTAGTCGTGGAATATTAGTGGCAATGACATTTATAAGGCATCTACATTTTGAACTGGAAGTATGGAAGAAAGTCAATGACAAAAAAGAGGTAAATCAAACTAAAGTTATTAGCCAGTATAGTAATAAGGCATAACAACAGCTATTGGATAACAAAACCCAGCAGGATAGCCCAACCAAATGGAGGAACAAAGGGCAATGAGCTACAGGTCTGCACAAGGGTCTTGGCAAAAGGATCTTGGTGTTAATGGCTGGAGATTCCAGGTTCTAGTACATAAAGCCATAATTGAAATCATTGAATCTAACACACTGAGCAGGTAACTGGAAGGTCCCACTCTTGGCCCAAGTCTAATTACCAAGCCAGATCACAACTCAGCATTCTTTGCCTGCAAAACATAATTTACATATTCTTGGTAACTGAAATTGATAATCCAACCCAACCTTCTAGCCTTATCAATCTTCATAGGACTGGATACCAATAAACCAGCTCTGCACTTGTTCATGCCTCTTAAACTATTGCCATAGAAGATATGCAGGGAGGGGCTGCTACAAGACTAGCCAGACCATATTTCGACATGATTACTGCCGGCCCCTCAAAACAGCGATATGGTGCAGAGCTGCATGACTAACATCTGCCTCCAATAAAACAGTAAATCCAGACATCCAAATTTTGACCAAACAGTAACCTTTTAGGGGCTCTAGCACTCAAAAGAATGAACTAGGGAAATATGGAGCAGGTCCTAAATAAAAATACAGTTCATGTTGCTGCAGTAGTCTTTTCACTTTTACAAATATGAACAGAGCCACCATTTGATCTTTCTCATCATAAGTGACGAAAAATATGATGATTTACTTTCACATTTGACATCAGTAACTCTCAGGACAGAAATAGCCCAATCATAGACATGTTAGGATGAGGGGAAAATAAATCCTTTAATTTAGGAAAAGCTTAGTCAACCAATAATTTTAAGTTCTTACCAAAGACTTGCTGCGAAGAAGGCACTAATAGGTATTACACATGTAGCATATCTGCAACAGCATAAAAAATGTCAAATTTTTGACAGAAAGCAAAACATACAACATAAAAAATGGGGGGGGGGAAAAGAAATTCAACAGTAGCTAGTCACCTACATTGAAAAAGTCATTTTAACAGGTGATACCACCTGCACAACAGAAAGAGGGGAAAGGAGCAAATAATATTACCTCCAGTACACAGACAAAAGGGAAACAAATAGAGATACACAGAAGGTACCAAGCTCTCAGATCTGTGTTTTGCCCATGAATTTGGGAATATTTCAATGCTACTACCGTGTAAGAAATCATACCTTGAACACACGAACGAGGAAAAAGGCCACAGCCCCAGAAAACGCCATGTGGATCATTGTAAGCGTTATGGGGAATGGGAAGTTGAAATATTTCGGTGAGAGAACCCACTGCAAAAGATTCATAAGGTCATTCTGGAACAAGCAACCATATTCAAATACACACGCAAGAGAGATAAACCATAATTCAGAGATGGGCAGTTAATGGGGTTTCTGTCTTTGAACAAATTGAGGGAAAGAAAGTAAAAATCTAGTCTGTGCAAAGAGGTAGAGGTTTTCAGTTTAAGAAACGAGAAGCCATTATGATGATGGCTGATTAAAGCATAAATGCAAAGAAGGGGGGCTACCTTATTGTACAAAATGACTCCAGACGAAAGGGAAATGTAGATCAATATGTACAGATAAGTCAACACGAGTGGCTTATTGATCCCCATTTCACCCCTTGGCAGCTCTTTGGTTCTACCGAAAGCGAAATAAGAAACAGCTCCACAAAGTTCCTTTCCTTTCTTTTCTTTTCTCCCCCTCTTCTTATTTTTTTTTTTTATAAACAGATTTCAAACAGAAACTGCCCACCACAAGAAACCAAAAAACCTCAGACGGTAATGTCCAAATCCAAACAGTACCTGCCTTCACTTCGCTTCGCAAGCTACATTAAAAGAAAGGAACATAATTTAAAAGAGAACCAAAAAAAGAAGGAAAAAAAATAAAAAACTTTTGTATCAAAGCGACCGAAATAATAAGCGCAAAGGTGATATACGTGAAGTGGGTCTGCATCAAAGCGGCCGAAATCATAAACTTATAGGTGATAGGTAAAGTGGTAATCAGCAAATTGAAAGAACAGGCAGAAGAAAAACAAGTTTGTAGCTGTACACCAAATTTGTAAGAAATCAACCCCAAAAAATAATAATAAAATAAAAAGGAAAATTGAAATTGAGTAATGGAATAGAAAACATGCAGAAACAAGGCAGAGGGTCTGATACTCTGATCTGATCCACACGTATATGAAGAAGAAGAAGAAGAAGAAGAAGAATCTCGAGATTTTAAAACGAGATTACTACCTTTATTAGGTAGAAACCTGGAGATCGAAAGTCATTGAATCAAACGAACAGGGATAGAGAGAGATGGATCGTTCTTCTTCTTCTTCTTCTTAAAAAAAAGATCGTTCTGTTTTTCTTTTATAATTGTCACCGACTGATTAAAAAGCCAAAGGGGTCTTAGGAAAAAACAATCTGAAATGGCAATGCGTTTGTTTTTATTTATTTTATTTTTTAGTTGGGGGGGGTGGGGGTGTGTGGAGATTGAATTGAATTTTAGAGTCTACTGCTGCTGCTGCTGCTGGCGGTTTGCTGGCTGCAGGACCATTGCCTCTGGCCCTGTTCCTTTTCTTTCTTTCTCCCTCCTAACCCCACCCCCAACCCCCGCCCCCACGCTCCTCCCAACAGCTTTTGTTTCGGGTCGCGCTAGAAACCAGAGAGAACAAAATTTTAATTCAGTTTTTTGTGTTTTTTTTTTTACTCTAAATAATTTTACATGGAGGAGATTTAAAGAACATGTGGCTGTCAGCTCAGTGTCCGGTACATGCAACGCTTCTAGCATCCTCATAAAAATCCCCCATTACGATCCAATCGTCGTTCTAGGCGTCCTCAATACTAAACGTTTTAAGTTAAATTAAAAAAAAAAAAAATTTAATATATATAATACCAATAAAATTTATAATTAAATATAAAAATAAAAATAATTTGAATACAACATTATTTAATTATAAAAATTTTTATATCACGTCAAAAATACATGACGAGAATTACGATGAAATTTATAAATTATGAAAATTAATAAAACTATAAGTTTTCTGCTTAAAAACTACTTTATTTAAAAATTCAAATTAATAGGTAAAATATATAATTCAGATCTCTTTTTTTTTTTTTTCAATCAACGGACACCGCCTTGAAAAAAAAAAAGAAAATTATTCGTAAGTTGGGGTGTCAATTTCAATCAAATGTCAGCTGTCTTTTCAAGTAATGACCATATGTTAAATGTGGCTTATTGTTTTGTAGTTGGGGGCTTATTTTTAACTCTTTTTTTTTTTCATCTTTTTCATTAAAAAAAGAAAGAAAAAGAAAAAGAAAAAGAAGAAAATTCATAACAATTTAAAAAGCTTTTTACTCGCCGACGAGCCATCGTGGGTTGAGGCTTGGTCAATGATTTGGTTCAGATTCGCGGGATTTTCTAATAACTGCTGACAGCAATTTGCCTGGATATTTGCCAACGTTGTTTTGTTTTTTTTTAATTACAGCTAATAATTATCATTTTTGTACAAAAGTCAACGACCCAAATAAAATAAAATAAAATAAAGTAAAAAAGAAGTAACAGAGGGCTCATAATTTTTAATAAATAGGGAAGCAATCTTTTTTTTTATCATCAGAGCATGTCAATGGATTTTACAAATCCACGGACCTGACCTGAGTAAATACAAAAGACGAGAATGATAATGAAAGTTGCACAGCACACCAGAAGAAGGCTTTGGTTTGGTGCAGCCCTTATTATTGTAAATTATAATAATTAGCGTTAAATTAAATCACAAGAGTGAGCCTCACGGAGAAAGCCGATCATGGCCTTCTCCATCTAAATCCCGTCCTGCTCCATTGCTGACGCCCAATAAAGATAAACCCCCCCCCCCCCCCCCCCCCCCCCCCCCCCCCCCAAACACCCCCCCCCCCCAAACAAAAAAAAAAAAAAAAAGGCCACCCCACCCCGCCCCACTTCAGTGGAATGAATTCTCCTTCTCACGGGTCCATTGTTAGGGTACGATTTTGTCTTTTAATTCTTTCTTTATATATATATATATTATTTTTCTGCACAATTTGCTTGTGGACTACTGTGCGGAATTAGGTGGTTGTTGTCGTTGTTGGACCTTTTTTTTTTTTTTGAATAATTATAGCTTTACTTCTTAGGGAAAATATTTATTTAATACAACGTCTTAAAAACTATTCTAGATGCACTGAAATGATGGGAATATACACGCCCTTGTAAATGTTTTTTTTTTATTTTTAAATTTTTTTGGGGGGTGGGGATAGGGGCTTTTAAATAGGAATTAATGTTACCAAGATCTTTAATTTTTTTTTTTTGGGGATTGGGGGGGGGGGGGCTGGAACTAAATTGACGTAACATGAGAAAAACAAAAAGAAGAAGAAGGAAAAAAAAAACGAAAGAAAGGACCATCCGGGCGGCCTTTTGCTTTGTAAGTTACTGGAAGATAAATTTGGAGTTCTATCATTAAAAAAATGCGATGATGCAAAGACCAATAATTGGCAAAAGGGCGAATTTGGTGGTGAGGCCATGGCCACACTCTCAATCCACGAGCGCCTCTCGGCCAGGACCAGGGCGAAGGGTTGTTGGTGGTGGTGGTGGTGGTGGGGGCGCGGATTTGAATTGTGCGGGGAAACAAGGAGCTATTTTCCAGAAATCTTCCTTAGGACCGCGGAGATGGATGAAAAGGAAGGAAACGGCTTATCAACTTCAATAATTAAGTTTGGTATTAAGGGAGTGTTTTAGGTAAGATTATAAATGTTGAATGCGTTTATTTTATCTTATTAAAAACAAAATAAAAAGTTTAAAAGTTTGGAAATACGCGTTTCCATTGCACGACCAATTGGAAGCCTAAAACTTACAATTCCACTACTACCATTTTGCCAATGTTAACAAATGCGTGGCGAAGAAGAAAGAGACATAGATGAATGACACAAAGTTTCAACCATTTTTTGGGGCTTTGGCGTCAGGTAAAGGTACAGGTAATGCACACAAAATATATAAATAAACAAACAAATCCTCAGAACTGTCGGGCACGGGGACTTGTATGATTTGATACATTCACTGCTGGAAACTTAATGTTTTTATCTACAATCTTTGCCACTCCCCCCGCAGGCTATGGTTAGGCACTGGCATTTGCGGCCCATGGGGCCTGTGTGAAGTGTACAAATTAATAGTCCCGTGTCCAAAGCAAAGCAATGAAAAGAGAGAATAGACAAAACCAACAGCCGGTTTTTATACGTGAATGAAGTGGGGTGAAGTATTTTAAAGACTTGCCGATCAATATTTGGTTGGCCATGACGCAGATCAGGCTCTAGGATGACACAACATCAATAATATTAGGTAATCTTAGGTACACTATAACTCTTAATTCATATTAAACAAATTAGGTTGTAGCACCAAATGCAAATATAAAACCATGGTTGTAACTCAACTTTTTTTTACAAGGACTATTAAAAGCACACAAATGGACAAATAATAACAATAATGGTTACTTAATGTATGGATAGACTTTTGACCTTAACAAATCACTAGCATATTGGGTCCTTCCTGCAACACGCATTGAAGTTAAAAGGGCTTCAAGCAATAAAAAACTACGGCTCCCGTTGTCAGCCTTGTGTTAAAGTGCCAACTTAGTTAAAACTTTATCACCGATGCCCATCCTATCCTGTGCCAAGTTTACACTTTGATTAATTTCGGTTGGATTTGGGACCATGAATGTAGCGGCACATATTATAGTTGGAAGGGATTAGTTTCAACTTGAAATAATTTGCAATTTCCTAAATGTTGGGTCGTAAAATATGTTATTAATTTTATTTATCAATAATAATAATATTATTAATTTAAATATTTGGTTTTTATATGTTAATGACGTAAGACTCGAGAATCGTACTAACTCGCGTAACACTTAAACACCTTGTGAGAAAAGATGAACTAAGTCTTAGAAAGTTTAAAACAATCGACTTGAAGTAGAGAGAGGTTTGAAAGAGACAAAGAAATCGAAGGCATAAGAGAGAAAGCTTTGTAAAGGAGATAACTTGCAATTCAATAGCGTGTTACAAATGAGAGGAGTAAGGTATTTACAGTGGTTCCACCTTTTCAATGTGTGACTACAATCATTTGTTCTAAATTTCTATAAAATTCTCTAAATCAAGACTATTATAAAATATCTTACATGTTTGTAAGAGAGAATTTTAGAAACTTGAGATATAAGCATTTATCCATAATGTTTTAGCCAAGTCTTTGGGGCAACAATTGGGTTAGGCATTCAACGGGCCTAGTTTGGCAATATTCTTGGATGGGCCATGACATCCTCCTCTACTTAATCTCATAACGTCCTCGTCACGCTTTCATCTTTGCAACGTTGAACGTGGTTAACAAATTGCTAAAGTAAATCTTTTTGTTCCAAATTAACCTCATGGTCTGGTAGATGTTTCTATTTGACTAAGTACTCGATATAGTTAGGAACTCCTTTTTTTTTGTATCACTTTATCAGCAAGGATGCATTCCACTTCCTTGTTAAATTCAGTAATGACAGCAGTTGGTGCATGTTTGGATTTCCTATAGCTCGGATCTTCGGTATCTTTATGAAAGGTCTTTAAAAGACTTACATAGAAGACATTGTGAATTTTAAGTCTTTAAGGAAGTTGGACTTGGTAAGCAGTCTTCCCTATCCACTTGATAATGGGAAATGACCCTCATATCTCCTCATCAAACCTTTATGCACTTTACGTAAGGACTTGAATTGATTAGGTAGTAACTTTACTATCATCAAGTCTCCCTCTGCGTATTCCTTTGGGCGTCGCTTGGCATCGGCCCACTTTTTCATTTGTTAGGCAACTTTGTCAAGGCAGATTCTTTTGATGTCTGGCTCCTCGTGCTATTCCTTTGCAAATTTGTAGGCAGTAGGGTTCTTTCCTGTGTAAGAAGAGACAACAGCACTTAGGGTTAGAGGCTGCTGTCCTATGACAATTTCAAAGGGACTTTTGCTTGCTGCTTCGCTCCTTTAGAGATTGTAGAAGAATTAGGCAACATCAAGTAACTTTTCCCAATCTCGCTGATGGTTACTGATATAGTGTCGTAGGTATTGTTCCAACAAAGCATTAATGTGCTCAGTTTAGTGATCTCTTTGAGGATGAAAGATAGGTCAAAAGTTCAAATTAGTCCTCAACAACTTGAATAACTCGCTCTATAACTTGCCTGTGAAGTGAGAATCTCTATCGCTTACTATACTTTTAAGTACTCCTCACAACTTCACCACATTTTTTAAGAATAGGCGAGTTGTTTTATTGACTTTGCAATCAGCGGGGACTGAAATGAAGATGACATACTTGCTGAATCGATCAACAATCACCATAATGCTTCCAAATCCATCAAATTTAGGTAAGGCACGATAAAGTCAATTGAGACAAATTTTCAAGGTTTTTCAACAATTGGTAGTGGATTAAGTAGACCAGTGGGGTGTTGTTATTCCATCTTGTCTTGTTGACAAATAAGACAAGTCTGCATATAGACCTTAACATCATCTTGTATTTGTGGCCAATAATAACTTTATTAGATAAGAGTAAGGGTTCGTACCATACCTAGGTGACCAGCTCATAGAGAATCATGACACTTCTTGAGAACGTCCCTCCGTAAGTTTCTCTACATAGGTACGAAGACTCTATGACCAATCGTTATGAGAATCTCATCGTTGAGCCAAAATTGTCGAGTTTTCCCTTCGCTAGTCATCCTTAGCAGATTTTTAACCAAATTGTCTTGTGACGTGCTTTCCTTGATTTGTTCAAGGAAGTCACTCTTTGGTGTGCTAGCAGTTAACAACATTAGTTTCCCCTTTCAATTTAACATATCGACAACAGCATTAGCCTTACCTGACTTATATTGAAGTCTGTAGTCAAATTTGGCTAAGAAGGCTTGCCAACAGGCTTGCTTAGGGCTCAACTTCTTTTGTGATTGGAAGTAGGTTGTAGTGACATTGTGAATCATGATCACAAATTGAATTCTAAGCAAATAGTGCCTCCAAGTACGTAGGCAGTAGATGATGGCAATTATCTCCTTATTTTGGATGGTGTACCGCCTCTCTATATCTTTCAATTTATGATTTTCGTAGGCAATGAGATACACATCTTGTATTAAGACTCCCCCAATGACAAAGTCAAATGTGTTTGTGCAAACTTCAAAAACCTTCTCGTAGTTAGGCAGCGCCATGACAGGTTCCTTAAAAACTGAATGTTTCAATCTCTTAAAGGAAGATTAGTATTCCTTCGACCAATGTCATGTGAAGTTCTTCTTGAATAGATTCGTTAATGTTGTAGCTATGGTAAAATATCCCTTGATAGACCTCTAATAGTAGTTGACCAGTACTAGGAATGATCGCAATTTCGAGACCTTTGTTGGAGGCTCTCACTCTCGAATGACATAGACCTTTACTTAATCTATCATAAACTTATCATCTTTGATCTTATGACCAAGGAAATCTTCCTCTTACTTCTCAAAAGAGCACTTTTCCTTCTTGACGTACAATTCATTTTCATGTAAAACTTGAAAAACTTATTTCAAGTGATATTTATGCTCCTCAAAGGTGTTACTGTAGATCACTATGTCATTCAAAGAAACTACCACGAATTTATTAAGGAAGGGATGAAATACCTTGTTCATTAGTGTGCAGAAGGTAGTAGGAGCATTGGTAGGACTAAAAGGCATAACTAGGAACTCGAAAGTTTCATAACGTGTTACGTATGCAATTTTCAACTTATCACTAGGTGCTATATGAACTTGATAGTACATCGACCTTAGGTCAAACTTTGTGAAGTACCTTGTCTTCCCTAATTGATCAAAAAGATCGACTATTAGTGGAACTGGATACTTGCTCTTAATGATTACCTTGTTTAAGGCTCAATAATCTATGCACATTTATAGCAATCCATCCCTTTTCTTTTGAAATAGAACTGGAGTACCATAAGGGGCTTTTGATGACTAAATGTAACCTGAATCAAGCAAATCTTTAAATTGCTTCCTAAGTTCTGTGAGTTCGGGAGGTGTCATGCAATAAGGGGTCATGGTAGGAGGTTTGGCACCTGGTTCTAACTTAATATGATGATCTACATCTCGCCTGTAAGGAAGTTTCTTAGGTAACTCTGAAGGCATCATGTCCTTAAACTCTTCAAGGACAACTTAAATGGGTTGTGACAGTGCAAGAGTAGGCTTTGTCATGTCTTCCTTATCCCTTAATTGCCTCATGGTGACAATGTAACTTTGATCCACCTTGAGACCTCATTTGAATTTCAAGGTAAAAATCATTAATGTTTTAAATTTCTCCATACTTTTCAACAAAACCACTCAGATCTTGTGATTGTTGAGAATTATAAGGAAATTCGATGCGTGAACGGGAAAAGATAAAGCTTTGCAAAAGAAAATAAGACCCAAAACTATTTTAAAATTTCCATATGGACAATGATAAAGTCTAACTTACCTTGCCAATCACCAATGTTGATGACTACTCCATCCGCTATCCCATAAACCGACTTTGTTTCAAAATTGACTGTCTTGATGGTGCCAACTCCCTTGGAAAGTTTGAGACCTAAATGTTTGGCTTATTGTATATCCATGAAGTTATGTATGGCTCTCATATCTAGCATAGCGCCCATAACTTTACTTTCAATGGACATATCAATATATAGTAAGCTTTTCTCTTTGGGGAAAGTTAGAGAGAAAAGTTTAGAAAGAATACCTAAGTGTTGGATAGTTCTCAAATCAACTTGAGGCTCTTATTTAGACCTTTCCTTGTTGAGTTCTGCTACAATGACATTCATTGTCTTGCAATTAGGGTAATCCTTAACTCAATGTGGTTTGTCACAAATGAAGCATGGCCTCAGAAATCCATCACACTTGCTCGAAGAGTTCTTAGACTAGCCATTTGAGGATTTTTTATGTCCTTCCTTTTTGTGGCTTGCTTCTTTTTTCTGTCCCAACTTCTCTCTCTCACTTTTGTTAGAGTTAGGCTTTTTACTCTTGGAATGGGCTGAGTAGTCGATAATCATTTCGGCTGCAGCAATGTCATCATCCAAAGTCTACACATTATGTCTCTCTAATTTTACTCTTGCTCAATCCTTAAAGTTATCTTTAAAATGGAAAAGGAAGTCCTTGTTGGATAGATCATCAATATCAGGCATAAAAGTAGTAAATTCCTTAATGTATTCAGAACATTACCTGTTTGCTCGAGACAACACAACTTCCCCCTAATTTCGCTATTCGCATTGTGAGGGACGAAATGCTTGCACAACTCAACCTTGAATTGCTCTTATGTGTTGATCACATATAGGCCTTTCTCCTATTTGAAATGCTTCATTCTCCACCATAGCTAAGCAGCATCCCAAAAGAAGATTGGGGCATTACTTATCTTAGCAATATCATCAACTTTCATGGCCTCAAAGTATTATTCAAAGCTGAAGAGGAAGTTTTTCACAGTAGTGGTATTGCGGATGCCATTGTACATGACAAGCTTGGGGATTTTTAGATCATGCCCAATGGTAATGCTACTTGTGCCAGCAGTACTCATCGAAAATTGTGAATTTCACTGCTTTAACAAAGTGAACCCATCTCTATATGAAAATCATGAATTTCTCTTTCAATGAACTTCTGTAGATCATACAGTTCTTGATTAAAGTTCAGTTCTCCGTTGAATGAGTAGTTGAGTTCCCTGATTATAGACTTGGCAGCCCTGGTGATTTCAACATTCTCATGGATCAAATTATCAATTTGATCGCTTAGTTCTCCCACTAAGGAACTCACATTTGTGATGCTCTTTTTTAGGGCAATCACATGAGACTCCACAGGCTCCTTTATTGCGGCCTTAGACTTCCTACATTCAGCTAGAGCATGTTGTTCCTCTTGCCCACGAGCTTGAAGCTCGATTTATGACGCAGCGAGGAAACGTAATCAACAACAGGAAATCAATAACAACGATTGAATTCCAAAGAACAAAAGGCACAAGCCGCCTTAGGAAAAGGTTCTCTCAATTGGGGTAAAGTATAATACGTTCTGCCTCTCACTAAGAAACCCTAAAATATATATAGTACATATAATTATACTAAAATTATGAAAATGTCATTTTATAAAATTTAATTAAAATTACAAAAAGCCCTTCAGCTTGGATTCGATTTTGAAACTTTTCGCAATTTCTTATCTTTTTCTCGCTTGTCCATATACTCCTCGGCTATCTGGTCCACATCATTGTCTCTCACCAGAGAAGAACTCGACCCCGAGTTCTTTTCAGGATATAAACTTGTATCATCTAGATGGAAAAGAGATAAATCAGCTACATTGAATGTCTTGGAGATGTTCATATCATCAAGAAGCTCAACCATATAAGCATTGTCGTTGATTTTGCGCACAACTTCATAAGGACCATACTTCTTTGGTTGTAATTTGCTATACTTGCCCACAGGAAAGCGTTCCTTCCTCAGGTACACCATTACTTGATCACCAACCTCAAATAGTTTCTCCTTCCTGTGTTTATCAGCAGCTGCCTTGTATGTCGCATTTGCCCTCTCAATTTTCCTTCTTACCTCTTCAGCGATAGTTTGATACTGTTCTGCCATGTTTTTAGCTGCTATGCTAACTTCTACCCCCTTAGGTAACTTCAACAAATCCAGGGCATGTTGTGGCGTTTTGGTGTAAACCACTGAAAAGGGTGATCTCCCAATAGTTCTATGAATAGAATTATTATAAGCAAATTCAGCTTGGGCCAATGCTTGATCCCATTGTCTTGGCTTTTCACCACAGATACTCCTGATCAAATTTTCCAGTGTTCTGTTGGTCACTTCAGTCTGCCCATCAATCTGTGGGTGAGTTGTACTACTAAAGTTTAATAAAGAATCAAACAGGAACCACAACGTCTTCCAGAAGTGACTAAGAAACTTGCTATCTCTATCAGAAGTAATGGACCTTGGAACACCATGTAAGCGCACCACTTCTTTGAAAAATAACCTAGCAATAGATTGGGCATCTGCAGTTTTTCTACATGGAATAAAATGAGCCATCTTAGAAAACCTGTCAACAACAACAAACACAGAGTCAGCACCTCGTTGGGTACGAGGTAAACCCAAGATAAAATCCATCGACAAGTCTTCCCAGATATTCTCAGGTACTGGTAAGGGAGTGTATAACCCCGCATTTTGAGATTGCCCTTTGGAAGTCTGACAGATGTAGCATCTCTCTACAATCCTACCAACATCCCTTCTCAGTCGAGGCCAAAAATACCTTTCTGTTACAGCAGCTAAGGTCTTATCTCGACCCAAATGTCCTGCTAAACCTCCTCCATGAAGTCTCTAATCAACTTCTCCCTTAAGGAGGACTCAGGAATGCACAATTGATTTCCCTTCATTAAGTACCCCTCATGAATATGATAATCATCACAAGGCTCCTTACTAGCACACTTCCTCCACATCTCCTTAAAATCACCATCATCTTCATACAACTCTTTTATTCTTTCAAAGCCTACAACCTCAGCACTTAAGGTGAATAACAAATCAGCCCTTCTACTTAAAGCGTCAGCCACTTTGTTTTGCACACCAGATTTATGCATTAACCTGAAAGGAAACCTCTGTAAGAATTGAATCCACCTAGCATGCATATCCTTGCTTATCCTGCTCTGACCACTCAAATGTTTTAATGCGACACAGTCTGAGTAAAGAATGAATTCCTTTCCTACCAAATAGTGTTCCCATACTCTCAAAGCTCTCACAACAGCATAGAACTCTTTATCATAAGTTGCCTAATTCCTCCTAGCCTTACATAACTTCTCACTATAGAATGCTATTGGTCTCTTCTCCTGTGATAGCACCACACCGATCCCTACCCCACTAGCATCACAGTCAACCTCGAATAGCTTATCAAAATTAGGTAATGCCAATACAGGGGCCTTATATAACCTTTTTTTTAAATTCACAAAGCTTGTGTCAACCTCTTCACCCCATTGAAATGTCCCTTTCTTCAGACACTCAGTTAATGGAGCAGCAATTGTACTGAAATGTCTTATAAATCGTCTATAAAAACTAGTCAATCCTAGAAAACTCCTTAACTCAGTAACAGCTTTAGGAGTAGGCCATTCCCTGATTGCCCTCACCTTTTCATCATCCACCATGATACCCTCACTACTAACTACAAACCCCAGAAATAACAATCGCCTTGACATGAAGACACTTTTTCAAATTAGCAAATAATTTATTCTCCCTCAACATAGCCAAAACACACCTCAAGTGTTCAATATGCTCCTCCTCTGACTTACTAAATATCAGTATATCATCAATATATACTACTACAAAGCGACTATTAAAGGGTTTTAATACCTGATTCATCACACGCATGAAGGTACTAGACGCGTTACTGAGGCCAAATGGCATTACCAGCCACTCATACAACCCCTCCTTAGTTTTGAATGCTGTCTTCCACTCATCACCAGGCCGAACTCTAATTTGATGGTAGCCACTCCTCAAATCAATTTTGGAAAATACCTTAGCCCCGCTCAATCTGTCTAACATGTCATCCAATCGTGGTATAGGGAATTTGTATCCGATGGTGATCTTGTTGATGGCCCTGCTATCAACACACATTCTCCAACTCCCATCTTTCTTAAGTGTCAATAAAGCTGGTACAGCACAAGAACTCATGCTGTCTCGAATAAACTCCTTGTCCAACAACTCTTGGACCTTCTCCTGTAGGACCTTAGTTTCCTTAGGACTCATCCTATAATGTGGTAAATTTGGAAGACTTGCTCCAGGTACCAAGTCTATGTGATGCTGAATATCCCTCAGGGGTGGTAGTCCCTTAGGTAAGTCATTAGGAACCACATCTTTATACTCTTTTAATACTCCCTTAACTGCTTTAGGGACCTCTTCACGTGCATCTTCATCCCCAACTATCATATTCTTAACAATGAGCGCATGAACCACTTTCGACTCTTTCAAATCCTCAACCACCTCCTTCTTTGACTGGGCAATAGTCAAGAAAGAGCGTTCCTCTATCTTGCGAACTCTAGAGCGACCCTCTAACTTCAAAGGTAACAGAGTATACTTCACACCCTCCTTTTCTAACTTATAAACATTCTCTTTACTTGCATGTTGGGCGTTCACATCGAACTGCCAAGGTCTCCGGCATAGTAGATGACATGCATCCATGTCAACAATATCATAAAAGATTTCATCTCGATACCTCCTTATAGAAAATGGCACCTTGCACCTCTCCTTTACCTCAATCTTTTCGGCCGCCTTAATCCACCCAATAGTGTATGGGTATGGATGTTTCTCGACAGGCAACTGTAACTGTTTAACAACCTCTCGCCCGATGATGTTTTCATAACTCCCACTGTCTACAATTAAGTCAAACACCTTGCCCCCAATTGTACACCTGGTACGGAACAACTGGTGTCGTTGGGTATTTGTCTCCTGTTTTGGTGCTAACATCATTCGTCTAATCACATAAGCTAGTTCCACTTCACCATTCTCCTCCTCATCATATTCATCCTCTTCATCAGGCTCACAACACACATCTCCTTCATCATCCCTATTTACAATATGAACACTTTTCCTACTAGGACACTCATTAGATCTATGACCAGGCTGATTACAACGATAGCACTTACCCAAGATTGGTCTGGCATACGGGTTATCTTGCTTCTGGATGCCCTTAGACTCCATAGGCTTCTTCCCTTCAGCCCTTTCATCCCTCTTGGCATTATCTTCACCAAATTTATTCGACAAATTCTTATTCTTTTCAACACTCACTTTATTGGCAACATCACTCACGAACCCTCTTCTTCCACTTGTATATCTAGTATTCTGCTCCTGCAACATTAACGCAGCTCGGAGAGCCATATTTTTCGCCTCATTCAAATTTCTCAATACCGCAACTCCTATTTTGTCCTTAATTTGCAACTTCAACCCGTCCACATATCGTGCAACCTGTTGACCCTCACTCCCTCTCAAGTCATTCCGTTCCGCCAACCTCATAAACTCTGCAGTGTACTCATGAACAGATCTTGGCCCTTGGCGACATCGTTAATACTGCTGGAACAGTATTTGCTCATAGTCTGGAGGTAAGAAATCGCGTTATAGTAATTGTTTCATACGGAACCACGTTCTCACTGGATGTCTCCCTTCTCTCTGTCTCCTAGTCTGCAGCCTCTCCCACCAGGCAGAAGCTCCACCCTTCAATCTGCAGGCCACCAATCTAACCCGTCGATCTTCTAGTATCTCCATGTAGTCGAAGAACCTATCAACATCTGCTAACCAATCTAAGAACTCCTCAATATTAAGACTACCATTAAAATATGGAATATAAACCTTTAAACGGTAATCACCCCTATCTCCTTGATCATACCTATAGTAGTTCCTTTGATACCCTACATCACCACCTCGTCTCTGTGGTTGCCTCACTCCATATATAAACTCATCCTCCTCAGCAGATTCATCATCCGAAATTTGCGCAATTCTATTAATAGTTCGGGGTCTGTTAATTGGATTAACATACCTGTCTCTTGACTCAGGCATATTACAGCTAATATTCATAGAGTCAAAGCGCTCAATCAAATCTTCAAAACGCTGCTCTAAGCGTTGAACTCTTTGATCTAAAGCATTGAACTCTGTCCTAGGAACCCATTGATTGGCTCCTTGGACTCCCGTATTCTGAACACCGTCAAGAACACGACCGCCATCCACACCTTGATTGATTGACATCTTCGCAGGAAATTGCCAGGCTCTGATACCAATCTGACGCAGCGAGGAAGCGTAATCAACAACAGGAAATCAATAACAACGATTGAATTCCAAAGAACAAAAGGCACAAGCTGCCTTAGGAAAAGGTTCTCTCAATTGGGGTAAAGTATAATACGTTCTGCCTCTCACTAAGAAACCCTAAAATATATATAGTACATATAATTATACTAAAATTACGAAAATGTCATTTTATAAAATTTAATTAAAATTACGAAAAGCCCTTCAGCTTGGATTTGATTTTGAAATTTTTCGCAATTTCTTATCCTTTTCTCGCTTGTCCATATACTCCTCGGCTATCTGGTCCACATCAATTTATTACTCCTCGATGTCGACAACAACAATTCCTTCCTCACTTATCATACTCACATTTTAAGTAAGAACTAAGTTGAAAGTAGGATTCAACCTTATTCTGATAACACCTATCAAGGAGTTAGACTCGAATCGTGCTAACCCGCGCAGCACTTAGATACCTTGTGAGAAAAGATAAATTAAGTAAACTTTAAAAAGTTTAAGAAAATTGACTTGGAGTCGATAGAAGTTTGAAAGGGATAAGGAAATCAAAAGTATAAGAGAAAGAATTTTACAAAAGATAGAATTTGTAATTCAATTGTGTATTACAAATGAGAGTAATGAAGAATTTATAATGGTTTCAACTCCTTAATACGTGATTATAATTGTTTATCTTAGATTTTTATGAAACACTTTAAATTAAAATTATTTTAAAATATTTAAGATATTTATAGAAGAACATTTTATAAACTTGATACGTAAATATTTATTCAACAAATTTAATTTAGTAATATTTTTGTACAAACCGTAACATCAGGCTGTAAAATTCATGAGCTCGAGTCATCAAATGTTGCCAAACCGCAGATCGTGAAAATTGAAACAAAAGCATCGGGGCTACCATGCAGGACATGCGAGAACAAGATGGCTTGTGGTGTAGCTAGAACTTCGCTCGTCCACAGGCCAGCAATGTTGTCGATGGTGGCGATTGCTGCTGTGTCAGTCTGCGCGCGCGCGCGCGCCCGCGTGTGGCTCTGCTTTTCAGGAGCTCTCCTGAGTTTCTCTGCGCGTTCAGGGCCTGCCGGTGGGAATTTCTCTGGAGTACGTTTCAAGCTAAAAGACTACAGCAAGCCGTAAGATAGAGAGACCCTATGCATTGGCCGACTTTCGTTTAGCGTCTCCCAACAGTGATATTTTACAATATTTAGGGTGGAATGTACTATTTATTGTTAATAAAATATATATTTTATTAATTACGTACAATAAGCCTACTGAAAAAAAGTATTTACATATTTTTGTTATTGGCATAATCGTGGTAAATCAATCTTATTTTCTATTCCTCATAGTCAATAATTATGTTCTTTGGGTCTTGTGCATGCAAAACTGTATCTGCTACCCTATGAACCATGTTTCAACTTTAAGGAGATATTATAGGAAAAAGTTTATACCCAAAAAAGTATTAAAATAGCAATTTCACCTTGGGCATCTAAGTGTGCCCGAAAAGAAAAAAAAAATGCTGAACATTGCCTCAACCGTCCCAATTTAGCTTGTTTCACTTCAATAGGTTCCATCCATCCAATCTTCCGCTCCATGCCAGAGGGAACTGGAAGGACCCAAAAAAAAAAAAAAAAAAAAAAAACTGTGATAATTTGATTAGTAATTTGATAATTTTTTTTATTATTATTGAAATCTGTTTCCGAGAAATTTAGAACTTTCGCTCGGAAAAGACCCGTAAGTTTGTGAATAGCTTCATTTCAGAGTTCCAGACCATCACCGTTCAAAAGCGGCAAAATAACAACAGTAAGAAAAAGAATCAGCTGCAGGCAATTAGGAAAGACATGTCAGTGGTAATTGCATCGGCCTCGTCCACATCGTCGATGACAATGTCTCTGTCTTTCTCTTCTTCGATCTTTGCTGGCAATGGAATGACGACGACTAAGAATAAGAAGAACAATTTCAATGCCGCCACCAATCATTCTGACACCATTCGATGCGCTTCTTCTTCTTCTTCTGCTTATGATACCACTAGAAGTGGCACTGCAACAGCACCACCTAAAAAGAGGCACTGGAAGCGAGGGCAATTCCCCGGCATCACCGACTCTTCTTCTTCATTCTCCAATCGATCGGCCCCCTCTCCCATCAAGAACGTCAAAAAGAAATTGGACCGCAAGACCCAAGCCAAGGCATGGGCCAGCACGGTCATCGAAGTCTTGTCCGATCACATCGTCAAGAAGCAGTGGCTCCAAGCTCTCCAGGTCCTTTTCCTATGTACATTTACATTGTATTGGATTTACTGGGCAGTGGGCAGCCTTCTTTCTCGTAATTTATGCTATTTTCTAACCCATTTTTTCGATGGGTAGGTGTTTGAGATGCTAAAAGAGCAAACTTTTTATTACCCAAAAGAAGGGACGTACCTGAAACTCCTGCTCCTTATGGGTCGATGCGGGCAGCCCCACCGCGCACGTCAACTGTTCGATGAAATGCTTGACGAAGTTTTAGAACCAACTGCTGCACTTTACACTGCGCTCTTGGCGGCTTATTGTCGCAGCAATCTTATTGACGAGGCTTTCTCTACTCTCAACCAAATGAAGAATCTCCCTCGTTGCCAGCCTGATGTTTTGACCTATAATGCCTTACTTAAGGCGTGCGTCGATGCTTCGAGGTTTGACTTGGTTGAGGTTTTATATCGAGAAATGGCCGATGGGTCCATATCTCCCAACACAGTTACTCAAAACGTAGTTTTAAGTGGATATGGGAAGGCAGGGTTGTATGACCAAATGGAAAGGGTGCTATCTGAGATGTTAGACAGCACATCGTGCAGACCTGATGTTTGGACGATGAACATAATCCTCGGTGTGTTTAGTAACAAGGGTGACATTAATTCCATGGAAAGATGGTATGAGAAATTCCGAAACTTTGGGATTGAGCCAGAGACACGGACTTTCAATATTTTGATTGGTGCTTATGGAAAGAAACGGATGTATGATAAGATGTCATCTGTGATGGAGTACATGCGCAAGCTTCAGTTCCCATGGACTACCTCAACATTCAACAATGTTATTGAAGCTTTTGCGGATGTGGGTGATGCAAAGCACATGGAGTATACGTTTGATCAGATGCGTGCAGAGGGTATGAAAGCAGACCCGAAGACATTTTGTTGCCTCATCAATGGATATGCAAATGCAGGTCTTTTCCATAAGGTGATTAGCACTGTTCAATTAGCTGCAAAGTTTGAGATACCTGAGAATACCTCATTCTATAATGCAGTTATATCTGCCTGTGCAAAGGCAGAGGATTTGATGGAAATGGAGAGAGTTTTTAGGCGGATGAAAGATGAGCAATGTAAACCGGATTCCCGAACTTATAATATCATGGTGGAGGCATATCGGAAGGAAGGGATGAATGACAAGGCCTATGATTTAGAGCAAGAGAAGCAGGAAATGATTGCCAATGGTTTTGCAAATCAGTAAGTTACGAAGTGTGGACTGTGATTGATCGCCGATTGGGAATTTTAAAACAGAACAGCTGGTTTTTTTTATGTTTCGGTGATTTCATCTTCCTCTTTCCCTTTGTTTGAGTAGGGAATAGGTTGAATATTGGGCGGCAGCATATCCTTCTCACACAATGGAAGATTTTTGTATTGGTGATATCCTTTGTATGTGTAGCTTTCTGACTACCCTTCTGGTTAACTCAACTATGGATGGGCTAATCGTATTGTACAGTACTGTCCTCGTCAATGTGATTGATGCTCCATTGGAGATGTTGTCGTCTTCCTTTCTGTTTCGTTGGAAGGCTAATTGGATTGTGTTACAAAATGGAGGATAACGTTCCCTGATTCTGTAAAGATATACTCACTTTTGCTTCCCTTTCCCCTTTTCACCTGCTATACTGTTGATTTCATAAAGCAAGAGCGCAACTGGGTTCTCTTTCATCGTAGCTCTACAATGAAAGATGCGTACGGTTCTTGATATTGTGCTAACGTACTTTACAGCCATTAAATTTTAGCCTGGCATCTGTTGGGCATGTGATAAAAGAAATGTAAATGCACAAAAGGACAGAAAACAACATCGTTAGGTCAGAAAAGAAAGAAAAATGAAAAAAAAAAAGAAGAAGAAGCAATTGTTTTAACTGGCCTAACGTGTTGTTGGTATGGCTGCATGGCAATGCATTAGATTTGGCAAAAGAGAATCGTTTCTCTCTTCTTTGATGACCTCCCTCCCTTTTATGGCATTTAGGAGGAGCCATCATCTCCAGACGAAGACGCATAGGACAAGCCCATGCATATGACTATTTTGTAACAAAATTGCAACATGCATAGTATTATTCTCTTAAATCAATGGTCGTAAGTTAGTAAAAGTACTCAAACTTGGGTCCTGTCCGACTCGTACACAAAATAAATTATTATTTTTTTTAATGTTTTTTTAAATTTAACATTATTTTGGTGAAAAAATTCACAAAGTAAATGTGTAAATAGGCCGTACAAAATATGCAAATAGTTGAACCAAAAAAAAAAAATTGCAACCAGAATGGTATTTTATGATTTTGTACTCTTTTATTAAATATTTATGCACATTTTATTTAATCTATTTGCACATCATTTAATTCACGTGTGCATTATATAATTTTTTTCAAAAGGATAAGTTAAATTTTTTAAAAATATATTTTATACCAGATGACATCATGGACTGGGGGAAATCGCGTCAGTCCATGATGTCACCCAGCGAACGCATTCCTGCACTGAGGCGATTTCCCCAGTCAGAGGGTTAGGCTGCAGTGCATTTGCAGCTATATGTCATTTGCGAGCTTCACACATAATTTAAGAAGGACAGTGATGTCAGATGTTCTCATTTCCCGTCTAAAAGTCAATGATCATTTCTTTTCTTGATCAATTCGTTCCAGTTTCTATTGGGTGCTTCAAACATTGAATTCCAGCATATACTCATGAAAATCATTCTTTATTGATGGGGTAATTCCAAAAAAAAAAAAAAATGTCGATGAAGTAACGCTGACATTCCCTGGATTTTGCCGTTTGCACTCTGCAGAAAGTCAATGGTTTCTGGTAAGGAGGTCCGCATGGGGCATTCGGGGCTCGCCATCAGTTCTTCCGAGCTTGAGAAGGTCCAAGAAGTCACCTTAACTTGCTCCTTACGCCAAAGAATGGGAGCTAATATACAAAGTAGTAGACGCTACATCCATGACATCTGCATTAATCCCTCCTTTTGCGAGTTAACTCAGTCAGATGCATTGGGACGATAACCATTCTCTTTCCACCTATTTGTGTGTGAGAACTTTTATCTTTTATTATTATTATTATTATTATTATTATTATCTTGATTATTGTAATGCTAATACCAAAATTTAGTGCTTAATTGTGTGTGTGTATGTGTTTTTTTTACATGTTAGAATTTAATTAACTTAAATTATTGAGGTTTGAAAGTAAATTAATTTAAAAAATTATACAAAAAATAAATATTATATCAATAAAAATTATTTATAAATTCAATATTTTAAAATTTTAAATTAAAATATAGTGTCACACCTTACAAATTTAGTCTGATTTGAAAATCTCTCCCATTTAGACTTTTTTTAATGTCAATGTCTCTTGTCTGGGCAGACAGTGGGATTAAAGGCCGCCCAACTTTGTTTCTGACAATAAGAGAGAGCGACAAGGATGCCTCAATCCTCCACGATTTGGAGTAGGTGAGATACACGTAACGTCGCCTGTTTTTAAAAGGCCATTCCCTTGCCCACGCATGGCCTTGCCTCACCAACAGCAAGTCTTGGATTTAAAATCGAATCATGCATAATTTGAAGGGTGCATGTATGTATATATATCCCATCTTGGCTGTCCCAGGACTTTCAGCTTGACCAACAGTTAAACGGCTCAGCTGGGTGGCCCTGATGAGATGGAGTCATCAAGGGTTGAGTTACAGGAGCTTGGAAAAAGCATTAGGTCCTCGTTTAGGACTAGTGTGTCGAGTTTCCGTAGCATTGCAGGCGGGGTGTCAGACCGTCATAGTGATGGGTATGATGATGAAGGAGATGCATTGCAATGGGCTGCCGTTGAGAGGTTGCCTACTTTTGAACGGATTACTACAGCTCTACTGGAGGAAAAAGATGGTGCAGCTGGAGGTGGCAATGTTAAAGCGAAGCGGATTGTGAATGTTGCTCAACTTGGAGCTCAAGAGCGGCATGTGTTTATTGAGAAACTCATCAAACACGTCGAAAAAGATAACCTCCGACTGTTTCAGAAAATTAGGAATAGAATTGACAAGTAACAAACCATTCTTCAATTTTCGTTGCTTGAAAGATTTCCTGATAAAACAATTAATTATCCCCATGATCAAACAATTCCAGTAATACATTTATGCGTATATGTGCATGCATATATCAAATGATGACTTTAAATGAATTATTACCAAGGATATTATACAATTACAGTGCTTCATTTCCCTCAAAGCTAAAGCTTTTGCTTTCATGCGCATATCGACACTAAACACTTTGTGGTTAATGCATGCTTAGATTATCTCTATTTTGTTTGCATGCCTGTTAGACTCACAAGGACCGAAAAGTTGCATTGATGTACTTCTGCTTACATTTTGCAGGGTTGGTGTAAAATTGCCCACTGTGGAAGTGAGATACAAAAATCTTAGCGTTGAAGCAGCATGCAAGTTAGTTCATGGCAAGTCTCTCCCCACTCTTTGGAATACTGCAAGGAGCAGTCTTTCTGTAAGTATATGCGTATGATCATAGAAGCACAGTTCTCCGAATAATGTTTTATCTTTAATTACGCGCGTTGGGATTTTGAGTTCTAAAATACACTCCTACGCCTTGTTGTACGGCTCCTTTACTATAGAAAGTTGGCTGTTTGCTACTAAAACGAATATTATATAAGAATCTTATGTATTGCGAAAATCAACGTGAGCTTTCTCTTTGTGCCAGGGTTTGGTGAATCTGTTGTGTCCCAAAGAACAAGCCAAAATAAGCATCCTAAAAGATGTCAGTGGCATTATAAGGCCAGGAAGGTAGCCTTCAAAATATGCCGGCTTTCATGATTCCAACTAATCACACTACCGTTTTGTAGTTGTACCCACCAAAAAAAAAAAAAAAACAAAAAAAAAAAAAAGAAAAGAAGGAAGACTGGTGTTTATAATTCCCAAATGTTAAAGAATCTGTTGCGGTCTTGCAGAATATCTATAACCACAATACAATCACGCGAATTTGTCTCTTTTCTATCTTAATAGAACAGGACTCGAAAGTACTGAAGAATGCTAAGTTCACTTGAGCTGATCTGATCCATGTTGTGTTGCAGGATGACTTTATTGCTTGGCCCTCCAGGGAGTGGCAAAACCACGTTGTTGTTGGCGCTTTCTGGGAAACTCAGCCATTCCCTCAAGGTTTGTAAAATCACGCCTAACATGTTCAGCTGTTTTTGGACTGATTCACGTTTGATTATATTTCAATTTTCGTCATATTGCTGCCTCAACAACAGCTTATAGCTTTGCTTGTCATTTACCAAAATAAATAAATAAATAAATAAATAACTAATCTTCATTCTGCTTCTCTGATTCTCTATAGAGTATAGAGCATATGATCAGATTCTCAAAGCCTTCAGTCATCCTTATTCTATTGTTTGATTAATCAGGTTGGGGGCGAAATAACTTACAATGGCTACAGATTGGAAGAATTTGTCCCCCAAAAAACCTCTGCTTATATAACTCAACATGATCTGCAAATTCCGGAGATGACTGTCAGGAAACCATTGATTTTTCTGCACGTTGTCAGGGAGTAGGAAGTCGAGCTAGTAAGTTCTAAAGTCAACTGCAACCCCTAGTTTATCCTTTCTCGCAAATTTCTTTGTCAAATGGTACAAATCTACTATCTTTTAGGTTTTTAAATATCCTAAGGTTTTTTGTCTAGGATTTATCCCAACTCTTGACTAGTATTATAGAGAATGACGATTAACATCTTGCCATTTGCATGAAAGATGTCATGCAGGATGTCATAAGAAGAGAAAAGCAGGCAGGCATAGTCCCCGACTCTGATGTGGATGCTTACATGAAGGTACCCTTATATTTGCATTGTTACCATTAAGCAAGTTGTACAATATTCTATTCCCTCTGCTGACGACGTGCAATATAGGTTCCTCAATTGAAAAGTTTGCATATGTTCAACATTGGCAAAGCATTTTGGTGTTGATAATCCTACTCATTCTCTAGACCCCAGCATTCTTCTTGGATGTTTCTCAAATGACACATTAGGACTGTATTCTTAATTATTTGGTCTGATGACCATACACTTACATCAATGTGATGTATTCTATTTGATCCTAAAGTAATACCGAGCACTTCCTTTTCGTTGACCTTCTGCATACTCAATCTTATCATATGATGCTTATCAGTAATATCGTGTCACTATAGCCAAAAATTCTAACTGCAGTCAATATCAGTTGAAGGACTGGAAAGTAACCTACAGACAGATTACATTTTGAAGGTAGTTTTTTCCCACAAAGTAGCAGCTTTCAAGTTCCCTTCACTTCTGCTTCCAGTTGAAGACTGATTTGTTTGGGGTAACTTCAATTCACATTCCTCTTCCTTTCAGATTCTGGGACTTGATATTTGTGCTGATACAAAGGTTGGTGATGCCATGAGAAGAGGTATTTCAGGTGGTCAAAAGAAAAGGTTGACTACAGGTACTAAAAATGTGACACTAAAATTTGCTAGTTTTCAGCGTACAGTTGGATTGACACAGATAAGCAATTTACATTGATGTTTTTGGCTTTTCTCCTCCTGTCTGAACCATGCAGGGGAGATGATTGTGGGACCCAGCAAAGCATTATTCATGGATGAAATATCAAATGGCCTAGACAGTTCCACCACTTTCCAGATTGTTACTTGTCTTCAGCATCTGGTGCACATAACTGATTCTACCGCATTGATTGCTCTGCTTCAGCCTGCTCCAGAAACCTTTGAGCTCTTCGATGACATCATTCTAATGGCAGAAGGGAAGATTTTTTATCATGGGCCACGGTCTAGTGTTTGCAAGTTCTTCGAGGATTGTGGATTTAGGTGTCCCGAAAGAAAAGGTGTCGCTGACTTCCTTCAAGAGGTAGTATTTACAAGTCTCACATTGTCCTTAAGCTGTAAAACAGCAAATAACTTGAAGGCATCCAACTATTGTAGTTTTTTCCAGGTGATATCCAGAAAAGACCAAGCACAATTTTGGTGCCGCACGAGAGAACCTTATAGCTATTTTTCTATTGATGAGTTTGTTAGCAAATTCAAAGAATGTCATCTGGGACAGAAGCTAGATGAAGAACTCTCCAAGCCGTTTGACAAGTCTGAAAGCCACAGGAGTACTTTGTCCTTCAGAAAATACTCGTTACCTAAATGGGAATTGCTCAAGGCCTGTACTATGAGGGAACTTATTTTAATGAAAAGGAACTCTTTTACATATGTATTCAAATTTTTACAGGTAACTTCCTTTATATTAACAAAGCTTTCCACTCTTTCCTGTGAGCACTTGTGTCTTGTTTAAAAACATTCCCTGAACTCTCTCTCTGCAGCTAGTGTTAATTGCTTCAGTGACAATGACTGTTCTGATACGCTCAAGGATGGCCATTGATGTGATCCATGCAAATTATTACCTGGGTGGATTATTTTATGCGCTGATTATAATAATGGTTGATTCATTTCCCGAAGTGGGGATGACCGTCACAAGACTTCCAGTCTTCTACAAACACAGAGAGTTGTCTTTTACCCAGCATGGGCTTGTGCAGTCCCTGCCGCGATTCTCAAAGTTCCACTTTCTCTCTTTAAATCTTTTGTTTGGACATCTCTCACTTACTATGTAATTGGTTTCAGCCCTGAGGTTGGAAGGTAAGAATCAGGAGGAGCCAAAAATTTCTAATGGAAAAAAGATGTAGAGTGAAACAATGGCTGATCCTAGCTGCAGAGCATCTCTGTCTGTTTATCATGACTGCATTTAATTCTTTGTTCTATTTATATATTTTCATTAGGTTCTTCCGCCAGTTCCTTCTGTTGTTTTTGTTGCAAGAGACATCAATATCCATGTTTCGTTTTGTTGCGGCACTTTTCCAAACCATTGTCGCTGCAATGACAGCAGGCAGCACCATGATAATGATTGTTTTCGTATTCGGCGGCTTCATAATTCCAAAACGTAAGATTCTTGCAGCCCTTTTAAGTAAACTTTCTCTATTATGTATTCAGAAAATTCTAATTTGCAGTTTGCTTGATTGCAGCCTCTATGCCTGCTTGGTTGGCTTGGGGATTTTGGATAGATCCAGTGTCGTATGGGGAGATTGGCTTGACGGTGACAGAGTTTCTAGCTCCTCGGTGGGGGAAGGTAGGTAATACTTAACTGGTCAAATGACACCAATAGTCTCTAGCAATTTTGAGCTCTTGGCTTTGCTAGCCCATTATAACTCTACATTTCTATGTTTAAATACACAGATTGTGTCTGGTAACACAACACTGGGACAACAAACGCTCAAGAGCCGTGGGCTAAACTATCAGGATTATTTTTACTGGATATCAGTTGGTGCCTTAATTGGATTCACAGTGCTTTTCAACATGGGTTTTGCTTTGGCCTTAACTTTCACTAAGTGTAAGATCATATTTCGCTTCTTGGAAGGCTTTCTGAAAACCAATATGTTGATGCATGCATGCTAAGTTGCTAACGAAGTACACTAGTTTTCTTTCAGCACCAGGAAACTCTCGTGCTATGGTTTCCTATCAAGAGTACCATCAGCTGCAAGGAAAACCAAATGATAACGGTTACTTTAGCAAAGACACGGTGGTCTCCGATGCGCAACCCGGGTCCAGTACAGGATCTGAGAAGAGTGAGCAAGTTTCTTTTAGCATGAAGAATTTTAGCCTGGAGAGCATTAGGCATAGTAGGTTAAGGTTCTGCAGATATATTACTGTTAACAGATATTGGACAGCATACCTTAACTGGTGCCATCAAATTGTGTTGCAGGAAGGATGGATCTTCCTTTTGAGCCCCTTACTTTAACATTTCAGGACGTCCAGTACTGCATTGACACCCCTTCGGTAATCATTGTAAAATCTAGTATTAGATAATGCTAATATGCATGATATGATCTATGCCTACTCATGTGCTTGAAGTTGCCACCATCTGTCCCAGGAAATGAGAAAACAGGGTTTTGCATCGAAGAAGCTTCAACTCCTTTCTGATGTTAATGGTGCTTTCAGACCTGGAATTTTAACAGCGCTGATGGGAGTTAGTGGGGCAGGGAAGACAACCCTTATGGATGTCCTTTGTGGAAGGAAAACTGGTGGTACCATCGAAGGAGATATTAGGGTTAGCGGATACCCCAAAGTTCAGGAGACATTTGCTAGAATCTCAGGATACTGTGAACAAACAGATATACATTCACCACTGATTACTGTCCAAGAATCTGTCAAGTTTTCTGCTTGGTTGCGGCTTCCACTAGAGATCGATGCAAAGATGAAATCTGTATGTTGTTACAAAGCAACCAAAATTAATAAATTTTTACCGGATTCAATCATAAAGAAATGATTTACTTTGAACTTTTCTTCGAATTTTCCCTGTAGAATTTTGTAAATGAAGTCCTTGAAACTATTGAGCTGGATGAGATTAAAGATTCATTGGTAGGCATGCCAGGAATTGGTGGCCTGTCAACTGAGCAGCGTAAGCGATTGACTATTGCTGTGGAGCTTGTTGCCAATCCATCTTTGATCTTCATGGATGAACCTACCACAGGTTTAGATGCAAGATCAGCAGCAATTGTCATGAGAGCAGTGAAGAACGTAGTTGAAACAGGAAGGACAGTTGTTTGCACTATCCATCAACCGAGTATTGATGTTTTTGAGGCCTTTGATGAGGTAACATAATGTATATAGCTTAATAACTTTTGTGGTATTCATAAGAATAGAAGTCATGAAATCATGTCATCTGCAATATGATGACTCTGGAGCAAAATTGTCATGTGCAAAGATCAATTCTGGAGTAATGTTAAAGTAAATGTATACTGCTTAATGAAACTGGTGCAGTCCTTATGATTCCAGACTTGACCTTTCCTATGTTCACTGCAGTTGATTCTAATGACAATTGGGGGCCGTATTTTGTACGCTGGGCTATTGGGTCAGCAATCAAGCAGGGTCATCGAGTATTTTGAGGTAAGTTTTTCTGCAAAGACTAGCTTTTTTGCAACTTTATATTCCACATTTAATGTTTCTTCTTCCTCGAGAACTTTTTATATTTTAATCTTGGTTACACCCTAACTTTCTTGCATAGAGTATTCCCGGTGTTCCCAAAATAAAGGACAATTATAATCCAGCAACATGGATGTTAGAGGTCACTTCTAAATCAGCAGAGGCTGAACTTGGTTTAGAGTTTGCAGAGATATATAAAAATCCACCTTGTTTGAGTAAGTACAGATGCCAATTTTATGTTGATATCACAAAGGGGATTTTAGACTCTAAAACTGATGACCGAAGAAATGCATGCCTCTATCTGTTGATACAAGGCATCAATGTATGCGACTCATTAACAGGGGATACCCCTTCTTGCTCTTCTGGCTGCAGGCAGAACAAAGAGTTAATAAAGCAATTGAGTTCACCAACTCCCAGTTCGACCCCATTGCAGTTTCCCACACGTTTTCCGCAGAATGGTTGGGTGCAACTCAAAGCATGCTTGTGGAAACAGAACTTGTCTTATTGGAGAAATCCTTCATATAATCTAGTGCGGATTGTTTTTGTGTCAGCCACATCCTTTCTGTTTGGCGTACTGTTCTGGCAGCAAGGAAGGAGAATGCAAGTGCACACATATTCCTTTAGTGGTTTCCAAAGTCAAGAAATTTCAAGTCTCAGATTTTAGTCTTCCGGCCATCAATATGTCTTGCCAACCTAAACTGCTAAAATTTTAAATGGTCCCTCGCACTTTTCCCCCCAAAACCACACTAACACTTTGATCTATAATAAGATATGAAGAATTCATATGAGGGGCATATTTAAAACATGTTGAAGATGCTCATGATATCTGGTTTTAACTTCCAGGGTCAGGCATTGACGTCATGATCTCTTCCCGTTTTCCGCAGAAACAACCAGCAAGACCTGTTCAACATCTCGGGTGCTCTGTTTTGTGCAATCATCTTCTATGGGATAAACAATTGCTCAAACGTCCTGCCAGTGGTTGCAACAGAGCGGACGGTTTTGTACAGGGAGAGATTTGCAGGAATGTACTCATCTTTGTCCTATTCATTTGCACAGGTTCCGCTCTCTCAGAGAACTTAGTTCAGTCTCTCTCGTTCCAGTCAAGCTGATCAGGAATTCAATATCCCAAAATTTAATATAAAATCATACTGATCCTCTACTTTGTCCTAGTTGAAGCTCCTTCATCAATTCATTTAAGTTGGGTATTTGTTTTGTAGGTTTTAGTTGAGGTTCCATACATGCTGGCTCAAGCAATTCTTTATGTGGTCATCGCATATCCCATGATAGGTCTCCAGTTATCTGCCAGCAAGATATTGTGGGCGTTCTACGCCATATTCTGTACAGTTCTGAGCTTCACCTACCTGGGAATGCTGATAGTTTCGGTCACGCCAAATCTTGTAGTGGCTCAAGTTCTGACCTCATGTACATACACAATGCTGAGCTTGTTTAGCGGGTTCTTTGTCCCTAGACCGGTAAGCTTTTGCTTCAGGCTATCAAGTTCTTCGACTATTTCATCTTTTCACCATCTGAATGCTATGCTTCACCATGCCACACTTGCCTTAAAGCCTCGCAAAAAGTTGGTTTTTCGCTGCACCATACTGATTATGAGATGTGGAGAAGGAAAGTTGACCCAACAATTTTTCTTGTTGCAGCGCATTCCCAAATGGTGGCTTTGGCTGTATTACATTTGCCCGACATCTTGGGTACTGAATGCCCTGCTCACCTCGCAATTTGGCGACATAAACAAAGAAATAGTGTTCGGCGAGACCAAATCCATTGCAGAGTTTCTACAAGATAACTTCGGCTTTCACCACAGCTTTTTGGGCGTTGTTGCCGCTGTACTTATCATTTTCCCCACACTTGGGGCTGCCCTTTTCGCTTGTTCCATTGCCAGACTGAACTTTCAGAAGAGGTAATTAAGTTTTGTGTACTGATAATTGCCTGCAGAGACGTCGCAATTAATTTGTGCACAAATTTCGTAAACAATGTACCAAACGTTTGTTATTTGGATTATGCATTCACAAAACCACCCGGTCTGGGTCTGGAACAAGTTGAATCGAATTATTTACATCAAGTCCGCTTTTAACCATTCTTACTAGAACTTAGCAGATTTAACGAGCGACTTGTTCTATCCAAGGCACAATTAAGGATTAGACGCCACCTTCAAAGTCCACAGATATTAAGGACAATATCAATTCTTCTCTCAATATGTAATAATGTGACAGAAAATAAAATTGTTGCGTCTCTGACGCGGACCTGGCCATTCTCTGTCCCCATTGCGAAACTCACCATTCTCTTTTACACGTCCCTATTAACTATAGCAGAACGCCCGGAACACACAAGAAGCAAGTTTACACCCTTCTCATTCCTTCTCCATCAGACACCAATCTGACAACAGCTTGCCAGGCGACCAAAAAATGAGGGGAGGAAACATGAAATATGGGAGAAAAAAAAAACATAGTAACACTCCTTGACAAACTCCCATGCTGGACAGTATTAGTATTTTAGAGAAGCTAATCATGAGAAGTCCCACTTGAGTGGCTTCACTACCTCCCATGTGAAGTCCGGGTCATCCCTGCCAAAATGCCCATATGCAGCTGTCCTCAAGAATCTGCCATTGCCACCCCTCTTGAGATCAAGGTCTATGGCAATCATGCCTGGCCTGAAATCAAAGTTCTCCTTCACAATCTCAAGGATCTCTTTGTCAGGTATCTTTCCAGTACCATATGTGTCGACAAACACCGACAAAGGCTCAGGAACACCAATGGCATAAGATACCTGAACAATGCACCTCCTAGCCAGCCCATTGGCAACAACACTCTTGGCAGCCTGTCTGACAATGTAGGCTCCGCTCCTATCCACCTTGGTGGGGTCTTTCCCAGAGAAAGCACCACCGCCATGAGCTCCCCATCCTCCATACGTGTCGATAATGATCTTACGTCCAGTTAGACCGGCATCACCATGAGGGCCTCCAATAACAAAGCGGCCAGATGGGTTAAGATGGAAGATGGTCTTCTCGTCCAAGTACTTTTCGGGAATGACAGGCTTGATGACATGCTCCTTAAGGTCGGCCGCAATTTCATCATTAGTCACAGTCTCATCGTGTTGGGTAGAAATAAGGACAGTGTGGACACGGACAGGAACCATGGCACCCTTGTCATTGGAGTATTCAACAGTAACCTGAGTTTTACCATCAGGCCTCAGCCATGGGCAAGTACCATTCTTGCGGACCTCAGTGAGGCGAGCACCGAGCTTGGTAGCAAGAACATGACTCAATGGCATGAATTCAGGGGTCTCATCGGTAGCATAGCCAAACATGTGGCCCTGGTCGCCGGCTCCAATCTCCTCAGGCCGCTTAGTGAGATGGCCATGGACACCCTGAGCAATATCAGGACTCTGTTGCTCAATGTTGACGAGAACTTTACAATTGTCAGCATCAAGACCCACATCATCTGCTGTGAATCCAATAGCTCGGCATGTGTCGCGCACAATCTTCTCATAGTCTACATTAGCCTTGGTGGTGATCTCACCGAAGACCATGACCAGATTGGTCTTGGTGCAAGTTTCACAAGCGACCTTGCTGTCCGGGTCCTGTTCCAAGCAAGCATCAAGCACCGCATCAGAGATCTGGTCGCAGAGCTTATCGGGGTGCCCCTCGTTCACTGACTCGGAGGTGAATAGGAAAGTCTCCATTTCTTCCAAGCTGAAGGCCACAGAAGAGAGTAATTACTAACTCAAATTTGCAAGATCTAGTACTAACTAATAAGGAAGTTGTTTTATAATAGACACATTAAATAAAGCTAGCATCTTGATTATAAATCTACAAAATCAATTCCTCAAATTTCAAGAGTTCAAGCTGTTAAAAGTGGAAGTTCAAATGCAAGTTCAATCTTAAAATCAATTGAGCTATCAAATGAACAAGAATTCTACGAAGAGAATTCTTGAAAGGAAATGCAACGCCAACGAGCAGAAATCTAAGATTACTGCAGCAGATTGGGTCCAAATCAATTTTATTGAAAAAAAAACAAAAAACAAAAAACCCAACACAAGTTTTGAAACGAATTATTGAGCAAA
The DNA here is from genome assembly GCA_037897445.1 of Ceriops zippeliana. Classification (NCBI taxonomy): domain Eukaryota; kingdom Viridiplantae; phylum Streptophyta; class Magnoliopsida; order Malpighiales; family Rhizophoraceae; genus Ceriops; species Ceriops zippeliana. The sequence goes on along the minus strand of JBAPLH010000061.1, from coordinate 3,647,670 downwards.
CAAAGCATCCCACATAGAAACACAAATCCAAGACACAAAATTGCCCAGATCTGAAAAATGAAAGCAACCCAAGAGAGTGGTACTAGAGAAGCACCAATCCTGGTGAATATGACCAGGGATAGGTCAGAGCTTGGAGGGGGAATGAAGTCTTTTTCTCTTTGTCAACCGAAGTAGATGTGCGGGTCTACAACGCGCTGGGGAGTGGGAATTTATAGGGGAAAGCGAAGTGCATTTGAGGCCCCCCCCCCCTTAAGCAGAAAATGGACCAGGTTCATTTCGTTAATTGCCACCGTGACCTTGCCATGTTTTGTATTTAAAGTAAGAGTTTAGTAATAATTTGATATGTTATTATTATTATTATTATTATTATTTTAAATCTAAAGTTGTTGATAATATTTTCGTTCAAAATTATAATTATTATCATAATGTATTTTTATTATGAAAAAAAATTAAATTAAGATCACGACAAATAATTCTATCCCTGAATGATGTATAGTTTTTTTTTTTCTTTTTCTTTTTTGCATTAAAAAATAAAAAGGAGTCGGTGGGCGTCTGCGAGACGGACGCGGAAAGAGAGAAGTTGGACTATTGAATATGAGTGTACTCACCAGCCTCCCCCCAAGCTGTACTCGTTCTTTGGAAGTGGGGTGATAATGACATTTTATATATTTATTTAATATTTAAATTTAAAAATTTAGAGATACAATAATAAAATTTGAAATTGGTTAACATTAAAATTAAGTGTAACAAATTATTTATAATTAATAATACTCAAATAATAAATTATCTTTATAGAAAAGATTAAATGGGATCAACATCGAAAACTAAAAGTGAAAAACATATTGAAGTGGTGTGTAATAGCGTAGTGAATGTGAGAGACATTTAATGTTTAACAAATTTTTTAATACATTAAATGAAAATAATATTGAATTTAACAAAAAAAAAAAAGGTATTTACTATTCCTTAGAAAGTATTCCCATCATTCATGACGGAAGCTTTTTAAGTTCTAACATTTAATTTTATTTGTAGGAGATTTTAAATTTAATTTTAAATACAAGTAAAAAAGCTAAGTAAACCTTAATTAACATAAAAATAATCAAATAAATTTCTATAATATAAAACTATACGTATCTTGCATTTACAAAAATATATAAATATAAATAAAAAAATTAATTACATTCCATATACAACATAATATAGACTTTAATGATGTGACATTATATACTTTTTTATTAAATAATTATAAATATATAATCAACAATGATAATAAACATCTTTATTAACTCACATTTATCTTTCATTAAAAAAGATTTTTATTAGGGAAACTAAAAAATATATTGTAAGCACATTAATTATTAAATTAAAATTAAAGATAATTAATTAAAAAAAAGGCTCATGTCATATAATAGCACATCATCGTTGAGATCATCTGGAGATAATTTTAGACACAAAATAAAGTTCAATAATATTGTTACTGCTAGTCCCCCACCTTCTCCCCCTCTCCTCTCCCCCGCAAAAAAAAAGAAAAAAGAAAAAAGCTTGAATTTTCTTATTAAGGTTACGGTACTAAGTTTGCCTCACTTGTTATGTTGACAAAAACAAAAAAAATAAAATAAAGTGGCTTACGTTAAGAATAGGGAATTTACAAGAAATTAGTTTCTTGCAATTAAGTTAGAAAAATCCCCTTCACCAACCTGGATCAATAAGCTTTAGAACCCTAGTTACTCTGATTTGGGAGTACAACAACGACGCAGTTGCAGCTGTGACGACAAGGAAAACATGAACGAGAATAACGTGAAGTTAACAGTTTAGTAATTCGACAAGGAAGATGGACAGGAGAGAGCTTTGTTATTTTATTCAAGTTTCGGATCACTTTGAGACACATTTGCAGCCGACGGCTAACATTCCTTTTTTCTTTTTAATTCGCTTCTTTTGACATTTGACAAATGCTACCAAACCCCACCTGCCAAATTTGAACAAAATAGTAAAAAATGCCAGAAGTTTACTAGTTGACATCACGTAATAACGTGCTCATATGTTTTTTTCTTTTTCCCCATTTTATTCCTTTTTTTTCCTCTCCCTATCTTCTTATCTTTCTGTAATTTCTATATATTAATAAATAGAATAGAATCCCAGCTCATTATCGAGATGGACAACCACGAAAAAAACATGTATACTTTTCAACACCAATAATAATTCTAACCAAAGATCAAAGCAAGCTTGGAAATGGTCACATGCTGTCTGTGAAACGTCAATTTCAGTTTGTCTTTCAGATCTGAGATATGTTCGGTTGTGGATCTTAAGTGCTGATAGTCCGAATACGGTGCAGACGCGTACGCGCACAGGCGATGGTGTCAAATATCAATTTTTTGATTGTCATGGATTGCATCGCTGCCACCTTACCTGGCACAATCGTCTTCGTTCCGGTGCCTGCGCCTGCGCCTGTGCCAGCAGAAGAGAAGGGAGGCACACAGTATATTTTTGCCACTTGAGGCTTCCGAAATTGGAAGAAAGACAATTGCCCTCTGTATTAGCTCAATAATTAACACTTCGTTCTCTTGTGCAGTCCATTCCAAGTTAATTCATACATCCGTCATCCGCCGACAGAGAGAGAAACAAATAGAGAGGCAGAGAAGTCCCTCCAGTCAAGTTCAAAATAACTCGCGAGAGGATCCACCGAAGAGGGAATCCGGGCCCCATGCCAAGATGTTCCAAGATGGGTTGACAACTATCATTTAATTTTTGGTAGGCCCAAAATTCTTGAAGGGCCATCCCACCCTTAAATAGAGAGAAGGAAAGAAAGAGTTGGCCACAGGCACTTGCAGGAGAATGCAAATCACCCAAGACCTGTCTTTTTCAACTTTGCATAAACTGAAACCCATGGCTTTCGTCCCCAAGGCAAGCACACTCGAAAAGCAAATGCACTTCCAGTTTTTCCTTGCGACACCAAAGACTTAACCGACAATGGCCCAATAGTTTGCAAAATAGATCTTTCTGAGGACTAAAGCGGCAAACTTTCCTGTTCAGTGGGTTTACACGCATAGCTTATCGGGACGCGAGTGCGATTCGAGATCGTAACCAAACTCAACCATTAGACCTTCTAACACGAACCCCTGCAAATCAAAATGAACACTAACTTTACCATCAGATGCCATACAAAGCGTGGCCAAAGAGCTCAAGTTTTGGCCCTTCAAAAGGCATTTGTCCGGTTCAGATCCATACAAATGGCATTCCTAAAATAAATAATTGGATTGAGAAATATTTAAAAAAATAATTAAAATAGTCCACTTGCTTCCAGCAATTAGCTGTTATTGATTGATATAAAACTTGTTGTATACTCAAGATGAAATCATTCCATAGAGTTAATAATTCACAGGAGCTACACACAGATAAAGAGCAGCATCCAAATGGGTTTGGAAAGAAGAGACCAAATAAACGGCACGAACAAGATTATGATTCTTCAAGTCGATAGCATCCAAAGTATAACACCAAGAACAAGGTATAAGCCCTAAACCATATTCATAACCCACTGGTGCCAACCAATTCACTCTCTTTAGGACAATTGACCAAATCTCATAACAAAGGAAATATTCAATCAATGGCAACACCATGAATCTGCAGCAATCTTATACTTTGGCATATTAGTGAAAACAAGTTGAGACTCACTAACTCAGTCAATGTAATGCACTACATTTTACATGACCAAGCAGGTATACACATTTTATCACATGCAGTATCCTCCCTGCTCCTTGCTAGGAAGATAATCTTTGGGATTTTGGTTCCGTGTACCCCAAATAAATTAGCTTCTCCACCAATTTCTTCTCTGCATTTGCCTGATCACAAAGAAGGAAGAAAAAAAAAAAAAGGAACAACTTCACCCATGGAGTATGTTACATATAAAAGCTTCAAACAAGTTACCAGTAAATAGTCAAGAAACAAGCAGATAATAAACCAAAAAATTGAAAATATAGAATCACAAAAAGCAAAATCAATATTCAACCAAAAAAAAAAAAAAAAACAAAACAAAACACTAGGAACATTCAACAGATCACATGGTACTCCTTCATTTGGAATGGATTCTAAGTCAGATCCATTGCTATACCAATGTTTCACATTCTTCAGTGACCTGTGTTGTAAGTGGTTGGTCTAATTTCCGTGTACAAAGTAGTTTCCATCGGTTACCACGAGACCAGATACCCCACAACCACAGTAAAACATGCAAGCGAAGGTGTTATCACCGCTTTCTATGTTATTCACACTTAAATAGAGACCAGTGGAGAACGAACCTCAAGCAAAGGACTATTCTTCGGAATGTTGCAAGCCAAGATTACATTCACACCAGTTTTCAGCACTGCAAGAAATGTAACATAATCTCAGCAACATGCAGAACAGAAAAAGCATTCAATAATGGACCTTACGGGTCGCAGACCCATTACCTAGACGCCGAGCAGTGCTAGCACCTGTATTATCAGAAGTTCCTCCAAATACAGATGTGACACTCACATCATTGCTCTGCAAAAAATTAAGAACCTTGCAATATCAAACGGACAATAAAAGATAGGAGCATATCTAAAAGACAAACAAAAATTTATTCAGATTGTCCAGTGTCTGCTTACAGGGCGTGTGGGAGCAGCTGCGTACATGCGACCAAGCTTCGCGGAGTTGCAACCTATCCAAGCGTATATCTGTCAGGTGAGACACAACAATCAGACCAAGCAACATAATATACGATACATGCGACTCCACACAATGGACTATCACTGTCGCTTGGACATTTTAAAGTTTGATTTATAATACAAAACCATATCGTTCGAATTCGAAGAATCAATCTAAATTACAATTGAAATTGCAGCTTTCGTTTGTGTTTAGCTTTCTGCATGTGTCTGATCGCCGGCGAGAAGAATGGCCGTGTAGGGCTTTACCTGTTTGGGAAGACGAATGATCTGGAAATAGAAAGTGACATCGTCAACAATCTCGGTGAAGCACGTGACCTGAACGCTGCCACTGTCCGGTTGCCTACGCGACGACGACGACGACGACGAAGACGAAGAAAATGACAAAGATTCTAGCTGTGCGTGTGCCTCTGCTATCTTGAGATTTCTCATATCGTCTGTAATCTGTAATCAACAAGTGTCACCACAACGCATCAAAGGAATTAAGAACTGGCCGTTAAAATTCCAAACAACAAACGGAGACTTTGATTTTCCCCCCCTTTTTTTTCTTTTAATTCTTAATTTTCCTCCGCCGTCCCCTCTGCTTGTTTCTTGCTCGAGGGTTCCAGCTGCAACAGAAATGGGCGGAGGGCAGCAACGAGTTATGACGCGGGGGGTTGGGTGGCCTTTTCTCTTTGGGTGCCCCCGAAAACATTAGTGCGTTTGAGGAAAAACATTAAAAGAAAAAAAAAAAAAAAAGGAAAAGAGAAAAGAGTGCGTCGCCCAAAATTTTAATAAAATAAAAAATATTTTTAAATATTATAAAAATAACAACAATTTTATAATATTTTTAAAAATGTAAAATGTACGAACTGAATAAATTTAATTATGTAATAATAAGAAATGATATTATGTAATTATATATAATAAAAATATTTAATATAAATTAAACGAATTAATGTGATGAGTGTATTTTTATATAAAAAATATAATTATAAAAATGTGTTAATATAATATATAAAATTAATTTTTTTATCTACAATTTAATTATAATACCAATATTTTTTATTTTTTTAAAATAAATTTAATATTTTAAAAACAAATCCAAAAGGCGGCCTGCAACGTCATCTCTAACATCCGAGTTATCCAAGTCTCCACGGATCAAATCCAACTGTTTTCTTCAAAAACTAACAATGAAGACCCAAAACACTCGGAATCTGCCAATTGTTCTTTGGACTTTGTCGTCTGTACCTGCTCAAGAGTTACTTGCCTAGTTGGGGGTTTCAGTGCGCCAAACAAATTCCTGAACCTGCTTCAATTCTTTCTCTGAAGTCACCGAAAATACTGAAATTGTGATTGATTCGCTCATTGAAGGCTGCCTTGCAACCCCCCCATACGAAAATCTCTCTTTTTGTTTGGAAAGTAATGCACAAGACATATGACGTTTTAATAGTTAAAAATTTAAATTTAAAATTTTATTTTAACACTGAAAAAATGGTGTGAAATTTTTATTTATAATAAAAATAATAAATAAATAATATATATACATATACATACACTTCATAACTCACATACATAACCAAGCTATGTGCATTTCGTTAGTCTATCTAGAAAGTTAGAATTCCGCCGCTTCAAATTATAGAAATGGAAGAGCTCTAGGCACGTTTGAATAGTCAAAGATTTAATCACAATTTGTCAACTTTTGATTGGCAATTTTTTTAATACATATATAATCATCAATTATTAATTATGATTAAACGACGAGGTTCAATCTGTCTTAAAATTAAGAGTCCAGAGTATTTATTTATTTTTTATTTTTTATTTTTTTTTGGGTTTGGGAAACGACAATGACTCTCTCCCTGAGAGGTAGAGGTCAGTGGATTTGACGCGTTTTATTTCGCGCGTCTCGTTCCAAGGCACGTCAGCGGTATCCGCGTAACTGTATAAGCTTGAGGTTCTTGAATAGGGTTTGTGAATCTCTACCATACTCAACGCTCTCATTCCAAATTGTTATATATATTAAAAAACCTTGCAAGAGACGGTTGTTGAATATTGGCGGAAGAAGCTGTAGTAATCAAAGACAGAAAGAGAAATGGCCGAGAGCCTTCCCAAAAAACCACTAGGTTTTTCTTCTTCCTCTGCTACGCATTCATTTGCTTTCTTGAAGTTTTCGTTCGTTATCTTTTTGTGCTTTTTAGAATTGACAGGGTCTTGTCATTTTCTGAAATCTGCATGTGACCTCTCTGCACGTTGCGCTGATCGAGCCACCGTGGGTAAATTATTACGGAGTTCTGGCGCCCTTCAATTGAGCATCACCATTTATTAATTATTGATGAATTATATAATAATAATAATATTATTATTATTATTATTAGATCATTTTTAATAATCTTTTTTTTTTTGGGGGGGGGAGGGGACTTATTTTGCTTCTATCTTTTGTTCTTGGCTTGAGATTTTTTTTTTTTGGTTTAAATTTTTGCAGACCTGAAACGGATAATAGAGGAAGCGAGAAACCGTTGGCTTCGCGCAGCAGAGATCATGCAAATACTTTGCAACCACGAGTTGTTCCAGTTGAATAAGAATCCTCCCGTCCGGCCTCCAGGTTTCTTATTGTCGCCTCGTTCTTCTCAGTTTTTGCTCTCTTTATTTATATATTTTGTTTTCCTTTTTCCGCAAGTTATTAATTTTGTACAAACAGGAATAGCATGTGAGATTTATGAATACGAAAATTATCTTATTATATATATATATATACACATTCAGTTTTAGGATGGTTTGATTAAACCTGTCTGTGGCATTCCCATGGTTTCTCTTACTTTTTTTTTTTAATTTTGAGCCAAGTTTGGTGGTGCTAGTGGTTGCAGAAGTATTGATCCACGCCGAGCGAAGTAATAAAATGGGGTAAATGAGAGGAAGGAATGTTTCCAGTGTTAAGAGAGGAAGTAGGAGGTTGAGTCTGCTTTACCAAGTTCGATGTTTCTGATTCAAATAGTCTGGATTATAACTGTAGCTTCAAGGAACCTATTTGATCTCTACATGTAGTTTTCTTAGTCCTTAAGTTTTTGAATACCAGACATTTATCAAAGAGAGTAGTGGCTCCTTCCTTGCTGACTGCCTTATTGAGTTTGAAATGGAGAATGGAAGGATCCATTATTGTGTGTGAATGTCTTCCTTTTGGCTCTGGCACATGATGTTTGCTTAGTTTGCTCCTTTGGCATTTGCACTCTTGTGCAGAAACGTGTTAAAGAAAATAATTGGTCTCTCTAGTTGCACTTTCATAAACTTGGAACAACGATGTATGTTTACCGTAGAATAGGTGGCAATTTTCTATAATTGAAGTAGCAAATTGTTGTTTGTTTTGTAACGATCCTGTCTCTGTGTAATGGCTCAATCAAGGATCACTAGTTTATAACTATTCATGAGTTGGGCATTGAGTATAGCTTTGGTGCAGGCTGACAGCAACTATATGGTTTTCATTTTTCAGCTGGGTCTCTATTCCTCTTTGATCGGAAAGCACTCAGGTATTTTCGTAAAGATGGTCACTGTTGGAGGAAGAAAAAGGATGGAAAAACTGTCAGAGAAGCTCATGAAAAGTTGAAGGTGTGCTGTTCAATTTTCTATTTGTAAGTTGGCTTTTTTCTTGGTTTGTCAGTCCTATGCCGTACAGTCAAATCACACTTTGCATACTTGTTATAGATAGGCTGCTGCCAATCTCTATGTTTATTTGTAGCCCCAAAGTTGCATAAATTTTCTGGTCTACTGCTGTGTCATGTTAATAGTCTCTAATTGACAGACACTCTTTGAAATTTTTTTTGACTTTTTTCAACTACATCTTGTATGGCCAACTCTCAATGAACATAGATCACTATGTGTTGTGTGAAACCCTGAATAAATCTTATTGTCAGTATCTTGGTCCAAAATGTTATGCAAGCCACAAAGTTCTGGCTATGTATATCTGCTAGTGATTACAGACCAATTGCAAACTATATACAATCATGCATTGATATGTCTAAGAGAAAAAGTTTTGGAAATGCTGTGGCAATTATATTGTTTCTGTGTGGTAAATGTTGGTGATGGATAGAAGTTTTTCCGGCACATTTGTGTTGAGGCATAAATTATGAAGCTCCTTCTTGGCAAGATGAATTTTTTTTTTCCAGCAATCTTCATCAGCATGCAATGGCTCCCAAAAAAAAAAAAAAAGCCTTAGGAACTGTGCCTATTGACGTAGCCCTTATTGAAGCGGTCTCCTCTACACAAGGCTTAGCCTTTACAAAGAGAGAATATGGTCATGGTTAATTCCATTTTGCTTTCATTTACACTCGCTATTAAGAACTGGGTATTTTCTCTCTCTAGGTACAATTGAGATGTTTGCTTGCTAAAAACATTTTATCTAAATCATTCTTTTATTTATTTCTCATTCTTTTATGCTTGAGTAAATAAAAGCTGCTTAGGAAGTTTGCTTTCTAACTGGTCATTTGTTCTAACTTGTTTATAGGCTGGCAGCAAGGATGTTCTCCATTGTTACTATGCCCATGGGGAGGACAATCACAGCTTTCAAAGACGATGCTATTGGCTGCTTGATGAGTGAGTGTCGCTGTTAATTTTGCTGAAATGAAAGGTCAATGTACAGTGTTTTGACTGCTCAAACTATCACATCACTATATGTATCTGACAGACTAGTCAACAGGGCACTAATACCATTATGGTCAGGTTTGGAAGATATGCAGCTGGGTAAAAAGTGATAAAAGGGTTTTGATTGTGGTTTAGTTTCCTTCTTTGTTGTCATGACAGTATCTGTGTTGATGAATTTGGAATTAAGTGGGCATCCTTCATATTGCTGTTTTTAGGAAGCAATTGGGCCATAAAAGATAGTAATACCTGAATTGAACATTAGTGATATCTACTTCCCTTTTGTACTTCCATGTTTTACATTCTCACACATCTTTCTTCTTGAATGTGTCTCCAGGAAATTAGATCACATTGTTCTTGTTCACTACTTGGATGTAAAAGAGGTAGTTCTTTGTGCTGACCTGTTGTTCATCCCCCTCTCCACACCCCTCCCTGCACACAACTCAGAAGCAACAAATGTCTTGCTGTCCTTTCTGTCTTCCTTTTGTATTATTTGTTGGAGATTGAAAGAATAAATGTTGGAGATTGAAAGAGTAATAATTCTTCTTATTCTGAATAATATATTAGACAATAGCTTTATAGATGCTAGACCTAGTAAAAAAGGAAAGTAATAAAAGGTAAAAATACATCAAATCCCATAACTTATGGGACCTTAAAAAACCTACCTAAATTAGTTTATTCCTAAAGATATATTCTAAAAATAGCTAACTATGCACAACATAAGCCACTAATCACGTTTTCCTACACTCCCCCTCAAGCTGGTGAATAGGCATTTTCCATTCCCAGCTTGGATATTATATTTTGAAACACCGAACTGGTTAACCCTTTGGTGAGTACATCCGCAAGCTGGCTGTGTGTAGGCATGTAAGGGGTACAAATCAACCCGCTCTTCATGTGTTCTTTGATAAAGTGTCTGTCGACTTCAATGTGCTTTGTTCGATCATGTTGTACTGGGTTGTGAGCTATGCTGATTGCAGACTTGTTGTCACAATAGAGTCTTATTGAGCCATCCCATTTAATCCTCAAGTCTTCTAGAATGATTTTTTTAACCAAAGTACTTCACACACACCTTGAGCCATTGCTCGAAATTCTGCTTCTGCACTAGACCTGGCCACTACATTCTGTTTTTTTACTCCTCCATGTCACAAGGTTTCCACCAAGAAAGGTGCAATATCCAGTGGTTGACTTTCTCAACAACAATTGACCCAGCATAATCAGCATCTGTGTATGTCTCAAGTACTAAACCTCCGTTCCTTTTGAATAAAATACCTTTTCCTGATACTCCCTTAAGGTACTGTAATACTCGGTAAGCTGCTTGTAGATGAACTTCCTTTGGGTTATGCATGAATTGGCTAATCACACTAATTGCATATGTTATATCTGGTCGTGTGTGAGACAAATAAATAAGTCTTCCTACAAGGCGTTGATATGTTGCCTTGTCTACCGCAACATCCTCCTCTGCTTTTCCAAGTTTGACATTCTGATCTATTGGAGTACTTGCTGGTTTGCATGCTGTCATGCCTGTTTCCTTTAGGAGATCCGTGACATACTTTTGTTGGGAGATAAAAATGCCTTGCTTAGAGTGAGCAACCTCAATCCCAAGAAAATATTTGAGCCTTCCTAACACCTTGATCTCAAATTCCTTGCCCAAACAATGACTCAAGATTTTTTTTTCTTTGTCATCATCTCCTGTCACTATTATGTCATCAACATAAACCAAGAGTGCTGTGACTCCCCCTGACCTTGAGTGTTTAATGAACAATGTATGATCCCCTCGGCTTTGTTTGTATCCCATAGCTATCATAACTCTAGCAAATCGTCCGAACCATGCTCGTGGTGATTGTTTTAAACCATATAAGGCTTTCTTTAATTTACACACAGTTTGAGAATCCAAGTTCTTCCTATAACCTGGTGGGACCTCCATATAAATTTCTTCCTCTAGTTCTCCATGCAAGAATGCATTTTTTACATCGAACTGCTGTAATTCCCAACCATAGTTAGCTGCCAACGACAATAAAACTCTAACAGTATTCATTTTTGCAACTGGTGCAAAAGTTTCCAGATAATCAATTCCATAGCTTTGAGTATATCCTTTGGCTACTAACCTTGCTTTGTATCTTTCTATTGATCCATCTGCTCTATACTTTATTGTATACACCCATTTACACCCTACAGGCTTCTTTCCCACTGGTAACTTTACCAACTCCCAGGTTTTATTTTTCTCAAGTGCCTCCATTTCCACATTCATAGCTTGTTTCCATTTCTCGTTGGACAACGCCTCGGATAAGGTAGTAGGAATGGTAATGGTGTTTAAGCTAACAAGGAAGGATCGATGAGATGGTGAAAATTTCTTAAAAGACATAAAGTGTGCAAGAGGATATAAAGGTTGTTTTGTGCACTCTCTTGTTGCTTTCCTAATAGCAATGGGAAGATCCTGGTCATTCCTACTCATATGAAATTCAGTTTCATTTTGCAATGTAGGATTAGGTTGTTTTGTGCACTCCCTTGTTGCTTTCCTAATAGCAATGGGAAGATCCTGGTCATCCTTACTCATATGAAATTCAGTTTCATTTTGCAATGTAGGATTAGATATTGTTACCTCATTCTCAGGACTTGGGTTGGACTCTTGGACCTGCATAAATTCAGGAACGATCATCTTCTTCCTTGTGAACACCTTGCCCTTGCCAAAACTTACATTCTCAGGTGCAGAATCTGGTTTTTCTTGAGGATTTTCAGACATATGGTTTGGTTCATTTTCAACTATGTGTTTAGGAAGATTTTCAGGCACACGGTTTGTATATAATGGGACAAGATGAACTGGATGGTTTACACATGGACAGTGGTGATAGATCAAGTAAAACATCCTCATCCTTATTTTCTATTGTTAAATTCTCCCCCTGAAAATAAGGATGGGTGAAGTAAGACTCATGTTCATTGAAAGTGACATCTATTGAGACATAGAACTTCCTTGATGGAGGATGGTAGCACTTATACCCCTTTTGAGTTGAGGAATACCCCACAAAGACACATTTTATTGCCCTTGGATCTAATTTCCCTTTAGTTGGACAGTGAACATGAACAAATGATACACACCCAAATATTCTAGGAACAAGGTTATTTGTAGTTTGTAGGTCAGGGTAGAATGTGGAGAGTATTTCCATAGGACTTTTGAATCCCAAAACTCTAGATGGCAAACGATTTATGAGATGGGCAGCAGTGAGAACTGCTTCCCCCCAAAAATTTTTAGGCACATTGTTTTGGAACATAAAGGCTTGAGTTTTTTTCAAGAAGGTGACCATTTTTCCTTTCCGCTACTCCATTTTGTTGTGGGGTATTGACACAAGATGATTCATGTACTATACCTTCCTTTTTGAAAAATATGGAGTTAGGGTTTGATTGAAATATTCCCTAGCATTATCTGACCTAAACCTTTTGATATTGATTCCAAATTGATTTTTGACCATGGAGAAAAAATTTGGGAGAACAATAATAACATCTGATTTATGCTTGAGTAGAAAAATCCAGGCAACACGAGTACAATCATCAATAAATGAAACAAACCATCTTGCTCCAGAAATATTAGGAATAGACGTAGGACCCCAAATATCACTATGAACAAGATAGAAAGGAACAGAACTCTTTTTGTTACTGGCTGGAATTGGTATACGCTTATGTTTAGCAAGTTCACATACCTCACAATGAAAGGTTTCAACATTTAGATTTTTAAACAAAGAAGGAAACATAATTTCAATAATTCTAAAAGATGGATGTCCAAGTCGGCGATGATGGAGCCAAACTTTCTCTTTATTGGATGAAAGATTTTTCTGACATAAAAGAATGGGATAATCTGCCCTTAGTAATGTTTAACTGACTTGGTGTTTCAAGGTAGTAGAGACCATACCGTTCTTTAGCATGTCCAATCATCTTCCCCGAATCCTTGTCCTGAAATTCACAATAGTCGTGATGAAAAACCACATTGCAGTATAAATCTTGAGTAAGTTTTTGTATAGAAATCAAATTTGTGGACAGTTTAGGGACATGGAGGACATTTTTTAGGACCAGTGATGGACCTATTTTAACATTCCCTACACCGGCTACAGTGGTCACCGAACCGTCTGCTGTGGCTATTTTCCCACTGCTTGGACACGGGAAATACGTGGAAAAAATATTTGGTAAGTGAGTCATATGGTCAGTAGCTCCTGAGTCCATGACCCAGGAGTTGGCAAAGGTTGTACCCGAAACATTTAACCCAATGGAGAATGGAAACTCACCTGAATATGCCAAAGAACAGGTACCTGAGGGTGTTTCAAGGTTGTTGATAAGTGATCCTGTCCCTGCAACCTCAGACATCTTTTATGATGAAAAAAATAACAATTCTAGGCAATTAAGGCCTTATCCTGTCCCTGCAACCTCAGACATCTTTTATGAAAAAAAAATAACAATTCTAGGCAATTAAGGCCTTCCACGTGAAGTAGGGATCACCAGCAATAAAGGCTAGCAATCTGTTTTGATGTCAAAGAAAAGAAAAGAAAATAGAAGGAAGAAGACTAAGAAGAACAAAGGCTCTGATACCATGTTGGAGATTGAAAGAGTAAATGTTGGAGATTGAAAGAGTAATAATCCTTCTTATTCTGAATAATACATTAGACAATAGCTTTATAGATGCTAGACCTAGTAAAAAAGGAAAGTAATAAAAGGTAAAAATACATCAAATCCCATAACTTATGGGACCTTAAAAAACCTACCTAAATTAGTTTATTCCTAAAGATATATTCTAAAAATAGCTAACTATGCACAACATAAGCCACTAATCACGTTTTCCTACATTATTGTGAACACTCTGCACTTTTTCCTGCCTGTTGACCTGTGAATACTTGTAACTTATGATTGATCTAGATACAAGTAAGTCTAGTGTGCCTCAATTCTTTATAATAACTCGCTTTGATGTGCCTTAGACAGTGGACTTTTTCTTTGATGCAGGATAGCAAGTCTGATACATCACACTTACTATCAGATTCAAGTGAACCGCTTGAAAGCTGCCAACCCAGTCCTGTTCAATTTATTGTACATACATTCTCACCTACTTCCACTGCTCAGACATCATATACATCCAGTCCAAACTTAATGTATTCTAACAGAGAAAAATTATCTTAAGACAAGCAAAGATAACAGATATGACATCATGTACTCGTTGGTCTTGCAGGATTATGATTTCAGTAAAATTCCTCCCCAGTTTCATAATTTTTCTACCTCCCAAACAGCTGATTGTCCTACTGTGGAAGAGGGAAACAAATCCAAAGATTATTGTTCAAGTATCAATGAACCGGGAGAGTTAAAAAAACTTGATAGCTTTGGAAGATGGATGAATGAAGAGATTGGTGGAGATTGTGATGATTCCTTGATGGCTTCTGACTCTGGAAAGTACTGGACTTCACTCGATGCTAAGAATGACAATAAGGAAGTGTCCAGTTTATCGCATCATATGCAATTGGACATTGATTCACTAGGCCCTTCCCTATCCCAGGAACAGCTGTTTAGTATTTGTGACTTCTCACCAGACTGGGCCTGTGCTGGTGTTGAAATGAAGGTTTGCATGCTTAACTGCCATTGTTTTTTTGGGCCTTTTTTGTGTTTTAGCTATTATATAGTTTATATTGTAAGTTAATGGTAACAAATAAGGGCTATTTGTTTCAGGTTCTAATCATTGGTACTTTTTTGGTAAGCAAGAAACTTTCTAATGAAATCAAATGGGGTTGCATGTTTGGTGAAATTGAAGTTCCTGCTGAAGTTGTGACTGATAATTGCATCCGATGTAAAGCCCCTCCACATGCTACTGGTCATGTTCCGTTTTATGTCACTTGCTCTAACAGGTTAGCATGTAGTGAGGTCAGGGAATTTGAATATCGTGAATGTCAACCAAAAATTACTTCTCTGTCTATCAAAGGCACATTAGGAGAAGAATTGCACTTTCAATTGCGTCTAGGAAGGCTGTTATCTCGTGGCCTGGAGGGAAAGCAGTTGGATTGCTCCAAGGGATGCAGCAAATGCAAGCTAAGAAGCACCTTGTATGAAATGAGAAGTAGCAAAAGGGACTGGGAAAGTGATAAAGAGGGTTGTTCAATGTCTGATTTTGATAACTTCAACACTAGAGATGAACTGATTCAAAGATTGCTGAAGGAAAAACTATGTGAATGGCTTGTCTACAGAGTTCATGAAGGAGGTAAAGGTCCCGATGTTTTAGATGATGAAGGACAAGGAGTCTTACACTTTGCTGCTGGTCTCGGTTATACGTGGGCAGTGAGTCTTATAGTTGTTGCTGGCAATCCAAATTTTAGAGACACACGAGGAAGAACAGGACTTCATTGGGCATCGTACTTTGGGAGGTTAGATTGATGGGTTTTCTTATTTTTATTAATGCACACAAGAATTCTATTGTTTATTTTTTTGAGGTGTTTATTAATTATGCCCCTTACCCATCATGCAGTAAGCTATGGTTTCTGCAGCTCAAAAATCGGCATCATCGTGCTATGACCTATAATTTCTCCAACTGCTAAAGAATTATAATCTGTGTTATTATTTGGTTGATTTTCCTTGTATTGCCTTATAATGATCCGAAGGATTTCAACTTATTTTAAATATTCATGGAAATCTTTACTTATTTAAATTTAGTTGCTTGGATGTCTCTTTTAAGGGACTCCTTATATCTTTGATGTACTCATTGTATCAGCCTCAGTGATGACTTTTTAGTTGAGCTCATAGCTAGAAAGATCATGGACCACTTCATGGCCTAACTTCCTTTCTTTTGTACCGTCCGTTGAGACTAATTATGTTTTTTTCTTCCATCTTCCAGAGAAGAAACAGTCATTGAACTTGTTAGATTGGGTGTGGATCCTACTGCAGTTGATGATCCAACAACAAAATGTCCTGGGGGACAATGTGCTGTGGATTTAGCGTCAATTCAGGGACACAAAGGAATTGCAGCATACTTGGCAGAAGCTTTCTTAACAAGGCAGCTTTACTCACTAAGTTTGAAGATTAATTTGATGGATAGCACTCATGCAATCATTGCTGCAGAAAAGGCTGCTGAGGCTGCAGCCCAAGCTGCTGCCCTTTCAACTAAGAAATTGGATGAGCAGCTTTCTGTGAAAGGGTCTCTTGCAGCTGTCACAAAATCAGCTCATGCAGCAGCTCTGATTCAAGAGGTCTACCGGGCTGATTCCTTCCGACAAAGACAAATGCACAGAGAATTACAAAAGAGTCGCAGTGACACTTCTGACATTTCCTTGGACTTGGCTGCCCTTGGTTGTCTGAATAGGGTTCAAAAAAGTACCCATTTTGAAGATTATTTGCATTCTGCAGCTGTAAAGATCCAACAAAAGTATCGTGGATGGAAGGGTAGGAAAGAGTTTCTGAAGATACGGAATCGAATTGTTAAAATTCAGGTACTTTCTGCATTTATTGTCCTTTCTCGTCTTTTTTGCATGAAATTTCTTGAATTAAATGAACTACCACCCTTCCAATGGGGACCAAATCAGTAATGCTGCTGTTTAACTGAGAAGATTTCGGTAATATATTTGTCCAGTGTTTGGTACTCACTAAAAAAAAAAAAGATAGTGACCATAGTGGTGAAGTGAACTGTATAATTACTAGAATCATGAAATCAAATATACACCTCCATTTATTGGTTTGTGTTTGATGCATTGATAATTGGAATTCTTTTGTTATCTCTCTGGGACTTCTTTTTGGGTCCTGTCTAGTTGTTTTCACCATTTTTACCTTCCCTAGCCATGAGTTCAACTGCCAACTGCAAATCGAGTTCTTAATCTGCCAGCCCTAAGTTGTTTTGTCTGTAGGTTATGGTGAGCCAAATAGCATATCTGCCAGCCCCCATCTTCAAGTTCAACTATTTTTCCCTTTTTGGCTTGTAATTGAGTTCTTAATCTCAATATTTATTTATTCTGTGATTTCCTCTGTTCTGTTGTTGCATTTGCTTGTATTCAGACTATTGTTGTATTGCATATTTTAATGCTCCTCTTGTATGGTAATAATGCTACTCTAGGCCTTTCATGGTCTGTGACTGTATTTTATAAAATGACAGGCCAGTCTTTGTTGTGCTCATCCCTCAGGATGACAGTGTACAACCTTGCACCTCCTGTCTGTGTTAATAGTTCTCAGATGTGCTAGTTGAGAAGAATATTTCCTTAGGGTTTTCATCCCTTTGGACTTGGGAATGAATTTGGTGGAGTATACCAATAAATATTATTCACTTTGCTGCTTGTTACAGGCTCATGTGAGGGGACATCAAGTTTGTAAGCAATATAGAAAGCTTGTTTGGTCCGTTGGTATTGTTGAAAAGGCAATATTGCGCTGGAGACGAAAAGGAGTTGGCTTGCGAGGTTTTCATGTGAACAAGGGGATTGGATATGTGACAGCAGAAAGTGAGAGAATGGATGAATATGAATTTCTAAGAATTAGCCGCAGACAGAAGGTTGCTGGAGTTCGAAATGCCCTATCAAGAGTCCAATCCATGGTTCGAAACCCTGAAGCCCGTGACCAGTACATGAGGCTCGTTACCAAATTTGAGAATCTGAAGGTAACAACAATTTGTCATAGCATTGACTTCTTAAATCATAGCTGCTAATTATTGTTTAATTACCTACAATCTATCCTATATTTGATGGTTTGGTAGTTATTCGGTTTGATTTACAGAGAAATTATGGTACTGTTTTTTTATTGGCCAGTAAGAGTCTTTATACGTTACGATCTTATGGATTTATAAGCATCACTATTTAATTGCATATGCTTTGCCTTATGCTGAAAATGTCCCTCCGGTTTCTACTTATTGTCTACAAGGATTTTTTTCATCAGTCCATTATGTATTTGGAAGAAAGCTTATTTTTGGTTTGCTTTTTGTTTATCCTTAGCTCTCATTTGCTGGTTCCTCTTTACTTTTATCAATCATGTTATTTAAAATTCTCTACTAATTATTTTATATTACACTATTGTAATTAACAGATGAGTGATGAAAGGGACTAAGGTATCCCCGCAAGGTGAAAGCCTACAGTAGACCAGAGTGGAGAAAGATTTCCCTATTGTAAACCCGCAAGGTCAAATTGTCCGTTTGGCAGATATCATCTAAAACGTGTTGACAGGATTTTAGCGGCAGATATCCACGAGGAAGGAAGCAAAAACAGTGTAGAGGAAGAGGAGTTGTACATAAACCTGCAGCTGAAATAGCATAAATTCTCTTAGGATGTCACAGTGGACTGGAGCATAGTTAGAGGTAACAGAATTTGATGTAGCAAGGTTTCATTAAATTAAGAAATTTTCTCTCATTTCAGTCTATTCCATTTCATTGCTGCCTACAAAACATACACCATTGTCAGTTACCTGCAAAAAACCCATTTTCCTCTTTTTGGTTCGTCAGATTTTGGACCCACCCTGTTTACCGTGTCTAAGAGCTAATCCAATGTGTGTGGCCAACACTCAGTAGACAATAATACAATGCAAAAAAGGAGCAGCATGGTAGCTCACTTGTTTTCTTGAACAACAAAACCATTTCCAAACATTACTCCTGGGCAGAGCCAAATGAGGTACGACAGGAGAGTAATTATAAAAATCAACAAATACAAATTTACCGTACAATTAGAGCTCCTAGATGCGAGCCGGTTTTCCAAGGACTCCGAGCTGATTTTGTGTGTGATTCAACGCATCATTGCACATTGCATGTCGAAGAAAACCCAGTAGAAAGTGGGGAACAATCTGTGTCCCGGCTCAATGGCCAGCCTTGACTTTCTGTATAAGGGGCTCAAGACTGGCACATATGGCTTCACCTTTTGCTTTCAGCTGCGATGGCAATCATGCTAGGCTCCCAAATTCCTGTAGATTATCAACAATGCAAAATTACAAAAAATGTAGTTATGTACTAATAGGCGTTGGTCTAGTTTGTTAAAAAGTAGTTTCATGCACTGATATATTGCAGATGCTCCTACCTATTTTGTTGCTCTAGCCCATGTCCATTGGCCTTGACATGCTGATGACCAGCACTAGATTTGCGGTATAGAGCAAGTTCGTCATTCCCATGAGAAAGAAGCCTTTCGGAGTTTACTAGTCTCTTCGTTAAATCGACATCATGCGGTTTCAGTACACCATGCCCCTGTCAGATAAAGAGGGACATTTAAATCACGAGAGGTAAAATATATGGGAACATTCAGAAATAGGATACTATTAGAAGCATGCCTTAATCTTTGACGTGTGTTGCATCTGTTGTGCGGAACTTGGCCCTCCGAGAAGGGTTTTCACCATCTCATCTAGTTCTGCAATCCTCCTCAGTAGATCGCTCTTGTCCATCTGTAGGAAGAAACCGATTATTAATGAAGAATATGAAAGAATGGCAACAGCAAACACATCAGATCTTTGAAAACGATGGTCATCTCTTTTAATTCACACACCTTCAACATTTCATTGTGTACAGAGAGGAGCTCATCCCGCTCTTTAAGTTCCTCTACTCTCATCTGGGCAGCAAGAATATCTGCCGTTTTCCTATTTATCTCACATATGCAACTATAGGAACAAAACATACAAAAAGATGGAGAAAAGGTAAAATTTTGCGAATAAAAGATAAAAGAGACATATCCAAAGAACCGGAAATGAAGGGAAAAAAAACCTAGAAAAAGAAGAGAAAAAAATTGAGAACATTGGGATACAAAGTGCATGTCTTTGCAATTGACATTTTTTCTCATCTCCTCGTGAGGTTTTACTTAATGAAAACAGTCTTTCTACACTTTAATCTCATTTGACGTATATGACCCATTGAAACTATCCCAAAATGAAAATTAACAATAACATTGTATCATATTATGGATCAAGGATTCTGACCTCTGTCTTTCCTCTGCAAGGTCGTTAATCTGTTTCTTTAGATTTATGATTTCTTGCTCCTTCATCGAAAAAAAAAAACACACCAATTAGGATTCCATTTTCCAAACCAATCCTGAAGCAAAAAAAAATCAGAGCAAAATACCTTTTCTTGGAGCTCTTCTATTTGCTGATAATTTTCCTCCAATAATTTTTGAACCTGGTGCTGGTCAATCAAGTTCTAGAATATACAAACAAGTAGCAGAAAAATAAGCAATGAAAGCTGAACAGTCATTGCGTTAAGTCTTTTGAAGCTTACTGCATAGTTTGTAATGTCCAGTTTGACACCAAGTAGATCCCGAATGACATCGTGTGTCATGCTTTCTGCAGTGGCCAGCCTAGCATTCAGCATACATACCTGACCCAACATAAATCCAGTCAGACTTTCATTTTCATGTTGACTAGTTCATTAATCTAGGAACAAGTATCCCCCATAATGCATCTAGGTTCCGACTGAGTATCCTGTGCTTGGCCACATGAGTGAGCAGGGGGCTGTGTGAACAGGTTGGGATGGATGGGTGTGAGAGATTGTGTGTAGGGTTGGGGGAGAGAGAGGCAAAGAGATGCTGAAGAACAAAAGAACTATGATTGGTTCCAAACAGCAAGATTAGTGCAGAAATTATCTAGTGGTAAACGGAACGACCAAAAACCTAGCAACCCTTTTTCACACATTTTTGGCCTGAAGATTTTGGACCATGAACTGCATCACCATAAATCATCACCCAAGAGAAATTCAGACTATGATGCTGTTATTAAATTCTGAAGGCATCATTACTTATGAGTGTTTAAACCTTCTGAGATATCAAGCTACTTTAGTTGGACAGGAACTCCAAAAGCAGTTAAATGAGTCTGTACTTGACCTCCTTTTGCCGACTAGTCAATAATGATTCTAGTTCATCTATACGAAGCCTTGCTACTGACAGTTCCTGATCCTTCTCTGCATTCATTTGCTGAACCAAACTTGCAATGCATCTAAACGGTGAACTTGAACCCCTTGTTCTCAGTGAGCTTTTCTCGCTTGTGTCCAATGTTGAAGCTGCTGATTCTGTATTTGGTGGATTTTCTTTTACCTCACGAACCATTGCTTCCAAAGTCTTGTACTGTTCAAAGTGTGTCAATGGAACAATTATAACACAAGAACATTTGGCAGAATAGAGACAGAAATTAAATTAAAAGAGGCCATCCTGGTGTACAAGGCTCCCACACTGGGAGGCACAATCTTATCCTTGTTTTTCTTAGGAAGTTGTTTCTGCAACTCAGACATGTGACCTTCAAGTCACAATGGAGTAACCTTATTTTTGTACCAAGGCTCACCCTTCATTTTTAAATTCAACGTTGAAAACCGATTGACCATTGATGGCATGTAAAATTTCAAGACATAGGGCATTCCATATTAGATCTTAAGATTGTGCCACAACACAGTCACAGTGGGAACACAGGCCTGAATTTGCCTCCTGCATAACGTTTGAAGGAAATAAATGCAGATTGCATATGAGAAAGCTACCTTCTCTTGGTATTGGGATGCTTGGGCTTCTGAATGCAGGACAAGTTCAGAGATGTACTCTTTGCATTGTTTGATCTTAAAAACATGGGAGAAATGGTTGATATTAGCAAATTCTGGAAATAAATTGGACAGCAAGAAAAATTGCCAAGTTCAAAGACATCCAAATGGAGACAATGAATCATCAACTTAAGGCCACACCTCTTTATTCTTCCCAGCAATGTCCTTCTCAAGAAATGTTATCTGATTATGTGCTTCATGAAGTTCAAGTAATCTACCATCCAGCTGCCTAAATCAAAGATAAAATCTAATAAAACAAAATGAATAAATAAATAAAGATGTATTATTTCATATCATCAAAGCAAGCAGTTATCAGACCAAGACATAGGATCTAGACTTTGTACTGAATTTGCATTGTCAAAATCCATTGTGTCAGCAAATTTTTCAACTGTTGACAATCTGTGTCTCATAGATTGAAGTTCTAGCTCTAATGAATCTCTGACAAGCTGATGTCTTTCCACCTCCTCATCCATTTCATGAACCTAAGTGAGCAAACACCACATTTTGGAGACAATCACTAAGTTTCCTGAACCAATACAACCAAAAGCACTATAGAAGCTCACAATTCAAAAACAAAGGCAAATTAGTTTTGCAGATTAAGCAAATGTAGAAAAGAAAAATAATAGCCAAGATTTTCTAATCATCAGAACATCAATATGTCTGATAAATGAGACACTAACCTTTTTCTCCAACACATCAATGGTATACTCAAGCTCCTCCACAGAATGTTCTAAAATCTTGACTTCCTCTTCCTTCTGTTCTGCATATACCTTACTTGCCTCTGATTCCTAGAGAAGTTAAATACACATTCAAGATTGATTTATATTTACC
Source organism: Ceriops zippeliana (assembly GCA_037897445.1). NCBI lineage: Eukaryota > Viridiplantae > Streptophyta > Magnoliopsida > Malpighiales > Rhizophoraceae > Ceriops > Ceriops zippeliana. Next base: position 3,625,083 of record JBAPLH010000061.1, on the reverse strand, counting down.
CCCAATCATGTCCCTTATCTCAAATAACAAGTCCTGAAGTGCATACCTGTTGGGCTTCAATAGAAATAGCTTCTTTTTCGTCAGCCAAAGCATAAGCCATCTCCAGCTTATCGTTCAAGGAGCAAATTTCTTCATATAGCTGGTCTCTTTTGTCTGTAACCTTTCTCAATTCCTTCTTGAAGTCTTCAGCAGAAGCACACAACTTTCTCTCAGCAGAAGCAGTCAAATGAATAATTTCTTCTTCCAAGCCCTTGTTTACCTGCTTATGTTCCTCCAGTTGTTCCTCAGCTTCAGATTTTTTAAGATACAGATCTTTTAGAAGCATCCTCAACTCAGCATTTTGCTCTGACATAACATCTATTGTTTCCTTTGCCTGATCAAGATTGGAATTCGACATGAACAAAGCATTCTCGGTATCTGACAGATGGCTTTCAAATTTTCTGAGCTGAACTTTTAGGTCATCAAGCTGCCCAGTTTTCAGCTCTAGCTCATTTTGAACTTTGTGTGAAGCCAAAATTATCTTTTCTGCTTCATCTTTCATATCCTTTCTGTTGGAGGATGTCTCTTGCAACAAACTAAAATCAAAAAGCAGACCCTTCAACAAAAACTCCTTCCTTTCCAATTCCTTCTTAAGAAAGTGATTCTCAATTACAAGATCGTGTGATACATCCAGCTCTTCCTCTTCCAACTTTGGAATAAGTTTGCTTTGGTCTCTTTCCCCTATGCTCTTTGCATTAATAGCTATGAAGCTCTGTTGGCCATTCAAGCAGATATTTTGTGAGCTACTCAAGGTGATAAGGTCTTCTAACTGCCTTAATGGATTGAAACCAAGTTGTATGTTAGATCTTGAAATTTTGTCCACAGTCTCTGCTACAAGGCACTGACACAAGACATATGCAGTAAATCCCTTCTCCATCATCGCAAAGCAAAACTCTTCCAGTGTTGATCTCGAATTAGCAATTGAATACAGCATCTCTTTTCCCGCAGATAATACCTCTGAATATAAGAACCTGTACTTGTCCTCCACTTCTCTTTGCATTTGCAGAAAGCATCCTTCCAGCAAAGACATGGAGTTTTCTATTTCTACCATACTATGACAGATTTCATCCAACAGTAATTTGTTCTCTCTTTCTAACATGCATATTGAGGAATTAAGTTGCTTGTTTACTTCAATTAAGCATGACTTCTCTACCATTTGTTCCCCACTAGTTTGACTGCACATGCCATCCAGTTGTTTTGCACTTTTGTTTGCTTTCAGCAACCCATTCAACATATGGTCAGCTTCTATCATGGTTGAATGGGCTTCCTCACAACATAAGGTATTAACAAAATTGACCTTATCATTCAGAACCACCTGCATTTCCTCCAATTCCCCATTGTACAAGATTAGTGATTATGCTACTGTCTTCTTAAATTTGGTAATCATCAAAACATTATAGTAACAAAGGCAGTTTTCTGTATAACTTTTAGACAACTTTTTAAAAAGAACACATACAGTTTTCAAGATCAATGGGTACCTTTCTTGCGCCATGGCAGCACACTTCAGCAGTCTCCATCCTCAGTCTGCATGATGGAACCTCGCACATCATCTCTGTCATATAGCAATTGATGAGGTCCATTTTCAGTAGTAATTTCTCACAGTATTTATAATCTATAGTTTAGAAAAATATGCACCTTCCACACTACCATTCTCACTCAATTTTGTCATCAGACAAACATATGCTTTGCTGAAAGTATTAAATGTCTTGTCCAATTCCTTTCTGAGGCAGAATATTATTGACTCATCCTGTTGTGACTTTGTCAACAACTTTTCAGATTCAGCCCCAGGCCTTTCTTTCTGCATTTTGATTTCTGATATTGGCTTATTTATGTCCACAGATAACTGGGGATGGCAAACAGATGAATATTCATCATCTAATGGGTGTCCTAGAACGGTATTTCCAGTTAAAAAATTAGATCCTAATGTAGAATGACTTGATGTACAGATCTCAGCACTCCAAGCATCTGCTTCTGTAAAAAATTCATCATTCACTGGATAGCACCTTGCTTTCAATTTCTCCTTAATAGAATCTTCAATTATCTTAAGTATCACATTCATCTTAGCAAGCTCATCTCTTATTGGATACAAAATATCTAAATGGTTATCAAACTTTAGAAATTTGCTTTGTTCCAATCCATGCAACTTCACAGCAGAAGATGTGCAAAATGTATGATTTTTTAGTTCTGTCAATTTACCTGTTATCTCTTGAATTTCTTTGACTGAGTCCTGAACCAAATTCATGTGTGTTGTTGAAGCTTCAAAAATACCTGATTGGACAGCAGCTGTATGTACCTCTGCATCCATGCAAGATGTATTAATAGCATTTTCAGAGTCCAAAATTGAATTTTTAAACTCACTCTGGTCCTCCATGCCCATAGCATCTTTGTCATTCTTGAACTGGGAAGTCCTTTGACTGTCAATGTTGACTGGAAAAACCAGTTTTGAGACATCAGTATCTTTCTTATGGCTGCCTAGGAAAGCAAAAGGATCATGTTTCTCTGCTCCATGAGACTTGACTTGACTTCTTAACCACTTTATCCTATCAATCCTGTCGTTTAACAACATGTTTACAGGGGTTGCCACTTCTGCTCTCTCTTCACTATCTAATTGTGGAAAACCATTCATAGTCATTGTTGCTTTCTTTAAGAAATTTAATTTGAGCTCCATATCCACAACCATCTTCTGTGCATCCTCCAACCTTTCCTGCAAGTGCAAAATTGTTTCTTCCTTGTCAATGCAAGCTCTGGCAGCTCTCTCAACATGTTCACTGACCCAACCATCGACTTGAGGAAATGAACTGACAATGTCTTCAATCTGCCAAGAGGCATCTTTAAGAGATTTAGACCCCTTAACAAGGAAGCTTGTTAGTTCTAAGGTTGCCCTTTCCCATTCCTTTCCAAGTTTCCTCAATTCCTCCTCTTTAGCAGCAATTCCCATTCTCATCCTTACGTTTTCTTGAGTTGCAGAACATAATTTCTCATTAAGTTCTAGCTGAAGGGCTGCAACTTCCTCCTGTAAATGAAGAATTGTTCTACTGGCCTCCATTTCAACCTGTTCACAGACCAATTCAGTTTGATGCTGGTGAGATAACTGCAATTCCTGATCCTCTTGATATTGGCAATTAAGTAATCTAGCCTCCTCAAGGTTTTCAGAAAGTTCATCTAATTTGATTTGCAATGCATTGCCCTTAACATCTTCCCTGCCCTTCATTGCAAAGTCATTGCTCTGGTTCATTACATTCTGTAATCCTATATCATCATCTGCCTGGATATAAGATGCAATCTCATCTTGTGAGTGACTTCCAGTGGATACTGTTTCAATCTGAAAAAAGAGATGATTTATAAACTGCAACCATTAAAATGAAAACAAAAGGTAGACCCATAATACATCTTTGTCTTTCCACTATATCTGTCCACGACTAGCTATAACTTGATATGCAGCAGAAAATAAAATCAAATATACCTTCACACGTGACTCTGATAGTTAGCAGAAACAAAAAATTAGTACTGCTTACCAATAAATATTTATCTGTATGCCTAATTTCCTCAGGATCCTTTGAGAAAGTATCCAATACCTGGATGCAAAAATGTAAACTACCTAGTCAACAGCTGAACCATTTTATTAATCATTCCTTCCAATGGTTTATTAGCAATTCTTACATTTCCAAATGTATCCTGAACAGAGCTCAGGTATTCTCTCAGTTGTTCTCGTAATTCATCAACTTCTCTGCACAATAAACCAGAAATTACATTCATAGCAAAGAATCAAAGAAAGAATAGACTAGACCCTCAGTCAATTTTTGTTCACTTGGTTCTTGTTATTAGCATCAAATATTAAAAACAATAGAATGAAGTGCCATTTAGAACTATTTTTCTCTGAGAAACATGACAAACCACATAAACTCCTGCAATATTGATACAGAACAACGAGATGACCAGATTATGCCTAATGCTCCTGTGATATGCTGCAATAGAACAACTTGATTGACAGCTGATAATGGGACAAGTTTGATTAACAGTGGTCATATGATCTCTTGTATACAGATATAAAGTCTGCGTGCTGTTTCATGGTCCAAACAACCCCTTTAGGCAGTGTGATTTGAAGCAAGAAATCTGAAGTTTGATCCAAATAGTTAAAGAAAAGTATCAGAGGACAAAAGAAGGAATCAACAGGACTTTGTTTGTCAGCTCTCCTCCCATCCACTAAGAAAAGTAGGTCAGAGACCAACAACACAACAAACATGGAATCAATGCCTAAGAGGGCTAATTGAGTCTCACAGTACCTCATTAGTTGGAAATTCAGGTTCCTGTAATCTTCCAACTCTTTTTTTGTGTTGTTATCCTACAGTATCAGAGTGTAAGGATTGAAACCACTGACTGTTAAAAGCAAGACAAAATTGCAGAGACAGTTACCTGATTCTCACATCTTGAGAGATTAAGGTTTCTTCCATGCATTTCCAAGAGCTGCTTGTCAAGGGGAAAAGGAAAGCAATAAAAAAAGAATTGGAGCTTGCATCCACAAATTCAATGCATCTAATTGGGCCACATCTTCATTAAAGCAAATGAAAAAGAAGGCTAGAAAATTCTAGAACCTGATTGCGTAAGTCTGAAATTTCAGCCAATAATATATCTCGCTCCCCATGTTCATAAAAGGTTTGGAAGCTGTCATAAAAAATTGTGGATTTATTAATTTCTTACAGTTGAGGGAATCAAGAGAAACCATACAAAGCAATAGTGAATTATTTGTGGTTATTACAATTGAAGCTGCTCAAGATGTCTTATGTTTTCCAGACCAAAATATGTTGGTTTTGGACTTCTGTCGATCCTTGTCTGAAGTAGCTCAATTTCTTCCTTTAAGGATTTATTTTCTTCCACAAGATAATGATCAGCAGGAAATGAAACATCCAGTAACAGCTCAAGCTGTTTAATTTTCTCATCTTGGAACCTTAGCATCATTTTGACATGCTGCATGTCCTCTTCTTTTTGGCAAGCCTGCAAGCAATTCTCAACAATAATTACAGGTGCATTAAACTGCTTGTGCTAATATTTCTGCCAAGCTGAAAGGTGATTAGTCAATTTGTATCCTAATAATGAAGGAAACCTCTCTAGGTTTGCGGATAGAAAAAATTCCTTGTTATTAGTAGACTTACCAATTCATCCATGTGCTCCATTTCAGCCTTCAACCTCTGAAGTGAGTTTTCCGCCATCTTTTCTCTCCTAAGTGTGCCAAACAAGGCAGCTTCCATGCATTTCATCTGCTATGTAGATATAAGTGACAATGGCCCTTAGCACTTTGTCACTATCATACAACTCCTTGGACAGAAGCAAATAGTTTTTTAAGAGGGCATAAGGGTTTACCTTGTCAGTTTCACTACTAGAAGAAATTTGGTCACAATTTGCTTTAGTGTCTTTTGAGGCATTGCCTCCTTGTTTTCCAAAACCTTGCACACAACTAGATGGAGGCCTTGAGAGGTTATGTTTCCTTAGCAAGGACAGTTGGTCCTGCATGAGGGTAAAAATGACTGTTGTAAGTCCTCATTGCCAACATTAGTCCCGGTTCACGAGAAAATTCACAAAAATGAGCTTGTACAAACCTTTAATTGCTGGATTTGCCGTTGAAGTGCACCAACATCACCTGAAGCATCTTCATTCACTTTAGCCTGAAAAATAATGAAACTAGACTCAAACATGTCCTTATTTTTGAAAGAAATATAAAGGTATACAAGCCCAGTGCATATACATTGTTCCAGATGAGTTTGGCACGTTGAGCAAACTTCAGAGTGCTGAGTGTTTCATGAGCAGAGCTGCAGGAAAGGAAAAATTTAAATATGATGAAAGAACATCAGAAAAGACATCAAAGATGATGAAAAGAAACTTTATTTTAACACAGACCATATAGATGGGCTGACATTTGCAATAATAGTTGTTTTTGAATTTCCACCCAGAGAATCCTGTCTCCACATATGCGAAAAATGTAACCATCTTACAGTAAATTGCCATAAGCTAAAAGCATAGAGGCATCCATAGTTAAGAGCAATGGTTAACTAACCTGAAGCAGAAATGTTAGCCGAGAATCTCTATAAGGAATATGTCTTTGTTTTCCATGGGCCAAATCAACCAAAGACATTATCACCAAGCTGAAAGAAACAAAGGAGGCATAAATTTTTGATAAACCAATGAGATGCACTAACTACATGTAATGGGAAATCAGTAGCCCAGAAGTGCTGCAAGGCCTTCAAGCAACCTAACCAAGAAAAGAGGCTTGTGGTCTCGTTACCCTAGAGTTGACAAGGATTTGTTTATATTTGCTGCTTCTTTAAGACGATCTCCTTCTGCACCAGAGCTTTTCTGCCTAATAAGTTACATAGTTAGTCGATCACCCAAGAAACAGTAAACCAACAGTAAGAGAGTAGTTACCTTTCAGAACCAGCCAAATCAACTAAATTCAACCTTGCAAATCTAACGTGGGTCATGGAATCTTTTTCCCACCAGCTCTCAATGATACAAGTGAAGACACTATGGGAGCGACTGCTCTCACTGTTCATATGAGTTGCTGCTATTTTCCTGTTTGAGGTGCCCTGTAAATGTGAAATAATATTAATATTTAACCATGTTCCCACAATACAAGCCATGGTAAAGTGAAAAATTCACTGACCTGCAAAAGAAGCTTGATAACATCACTAACATTCTTCACATTGTATTCTGTAAGGTTTTCAACATATACACCTTTTTTCAAGTCCTCTCTGAGCTATAACAAAAAAAAAAATGTAGGCATAAGATTGACTGCATAACAATGTACACAGGTCTCACAATGAATCCAGCTGTCAATTTTGGATTACTTGCAAATTTAATGATGAAGGCTCCAAGAGATCTGTTATCTGCTCATTGTATATCTCCAGAAAAGAACATTTGCAACTGAATTTTAGGTTTTCATCCCTCCTGCTGTCTTCTTCCTAAAAAAATAAATGTGTCAGCATGCTCTTCTTGTCCACTGCAACCATCTGAAAAGGAAAGTAAAAAAGGAAGAACATAACTAGCGATAAATCTATTTGTGAAATGAAGCAGAATTCACCAGTGCACCTCTTTGATCCTTGAAAATAAAAACTCAAATATGCGAGGGGTTATTCCACATTCTTCACTGAGCTTTCCTTCAATCGACTTTATTTCGCCCATCATGGTGTATGTTTTTCCACTACCCGTCTGCAGGACAGCATCTCAAAAGTCAAAATTTGCTCAAACCTTCTCTCAACAGAACTTCCACTTCCTTGCCAAACACATTCATATATTATATACCTGACCATAAGCAAACATACAGCTGTTGTACCCAGACATGCAATTCTCTACCATAGGCAGCCCAGCGACCCTGAATAGTTTTTCCTACAGCAAATTCAACAGCATCCTGGTTAAGCAGTCATACAGACCATCGTGTGAACTTTAGTCTTTGTGCCAACCCAACAAAGGAAAAATGAACACAGTTTTCAAGCTTATGTTCTGAACTAGTTATGATTACTATTTGGCTGTATTTGTTGAAATTTAATTGTTTTACCCAATCAAGTATGACATGGAAATATCAGATATTAACACAGAAGGCACAGTTTTTCCAACCGCCTCACTTGGCTCAACATCCAGACAAGATAAGGACACTATCTTCCAAGATAATGACTAATTATTTGTGGATATAGAACCTGTGAAATGGTCTCGCAAGCTATGTGATCGAAAGTGAATCTTGTCTCGGGATGGCCAAGCCAGGCCAATGTCTGTGCGCTGTCCTGCCTCAAACATGTACCATGCCCTGGGGAAACTCTTTCCATAGTGCTCAACGGACGAATTCTTATCAAGACCTGAAAAACAGTAATCATCTCCAATAAACCAACTCCAGCGAATTCCCTACCTTTCATCCTTTTTAGCCTAATAAAAAACATATTCAAAACTCGAAAGGAAGGAAAAAAAAAACAGAGAGAGAGAGAGAGAACAATTAATGGTGGAAACCTGCACATTATGATCCTCCCAACCGAGGGTCTTCATCAAGATCAAAATGCCGAACATCCACCGAAATATTGGAATCAACCACAGAAGCGCCTCTCGAAATCCTAGCAGAAAAGGAGCTGGCGTCTTTCCTTTTCATCCTTGTCCCGGGACAAGGACTGATACACGTTGCTATTGCTCCTCCTCCACCGCCAAGCGAAGCTCGAGAGGCGCTCCTGGCCGGCGTGCTCTGGGCGGAGTTCGGCTCTGAGTGAGGCTTCCCATGACGATTCGAAGCCCTAGGGGCGGCGTAGCTTCCCGCTACTCCGAGTCTCTCCGAAGATTCGATTTTCTTAGTAGTCTGGAGCCTATCACTGGAGTCGAAATCGGAATCTTGAGTTTCTCTGTCGTACTGAGACGGATCAGGAATCGCGTTGAAGGGCGTTCTTGGAGGAGGAAACGGAAATGAGTTCAGCGAATTTTGGAATTCGTTCTCGTTGGCTTCTTCTTGGGGAGGATTCCTCGAAGAACTAGCAACATTTCTTCTGAGAGAGCTGGATGCTGCATCTCTCGACATCTTGAGAAAAAACAAAAAATCAATAAAATAAAGAAGTAAATACTTTTATATAATATGCTTTTTTTTTTTTTTTTTGAGATGGAATTAGAGGAGTTGATCGATTGCTTTCTTTCTTTGAGATTTGGATGTGGAGAGAATCAATTAAAACAATATCAGCTCGGGATAAGGTCTCTGAGGAGCTGAAAACTGAAGCTCGGAATCAGAGCTAGACTTCTGCCCCGCCCGTTCTCAATTTGAATTTTGTCCGTCCCTTTTAGGAAAGTTTTCGAATTTCCGGAATGGCCCTTTTTTTTAATTAATATTTTCTGCCTCATACATCATCCAACGGCCAGAGTTCCATCTCACCGGCCTCGGCTCTTCCCTTTTGCGTACGCTCCGCCAGCATCTCTCTCCCCTCATACATGATGTGGCGTTGCCCGTTGGTTTCAAACTAATGATCACGACTTGAACGAGAGAATTTTTTATTTGACTTTTTAAGAGTTAAATTAATCTATATATTTTAAATAATTATTTAAATTAATAATTTTATGTAAATATATTTTTTCAAAATTTTTAAATAATTTATTAGTTAAATTATATAAATTAATTAAAAAATTAAATTTAAAGAATAATATAATTTATTTAACCAATAATTTAAATTGAGTTTTTTTACTTGTTTTAAAATTTTAAATAATATGTTACTTGGATTGTAAAAATCACTTAAAAATCTTAAATTTAAATAACATTAAATTACTTACTTGTCAAATGTTCTTACTTTTTAAAAAGAGTCTATTATATTCATATTTTAAAAATAATAATAATTAACGAGCATCCTTGATTGAATACGGCGTTGGCGAGGAATTCAATTTGACAACGCTTAGCGGCGCGAAAACGATTCAAGGAAAAATAATGATAAATAGTTTTACTATTATTTCTCTAACTTTATCTTGAGTGATGATGCACATAAATGGCAATAAAATAATAAGAGAATATTAAATAATAAAATCCTGATAAACTATTTTTCAACGTCAATCGTGATAAATCGGAATGGTTGGCATTATGAAAATAACCAATCTGATTCGAGATTTCTAAAGTTAAGTCTATCCGTTTGGTAGCGGGGGGGGGGGGGGGGGGGATCCATCGTTACAAAATCTTTAGTTAACAGTGAGCCTCGAATTCAAAATAGTTAATGGGCCCGGACAATTTTTGACAGGCAGGAGCGCTGCCATTCTGAGTTCAAGAAAGGGCTTGCGTGTTAGTATCTCGACTTTACGAGTGTGCTATCACTCTGAGTTCGATTTAGGAATTGTCAGAAATTTTTTTTTGTTTTTTTTTTCATGGCGATCATGATAAATCATTTGAGTGATTTAAGAAAGAAGAAATGCAAATGATGGTCTGGCGAATAATGCGATTAATTGGAACGAAAACGTGAGAAGCATTTTTTAAGATCAACATTGGCTGGATTGAAGAAATTTTAACTATTTTTCATTTAAAAAAAAACTTTATATTCGCAATTAAAAGAGACATTTCATCATCTATGAAACATATGGTGCAACTCAAAGTGGAATTGGTCGTTGATGTTCATGCGTTGTGTGGATTAAATAAATCTAAAACATAGATTTGTCTCTATTGGTCTGAAGAGAGAGGACCCCAAAAACAAGGGCAGATAACTGAAAGAAATCCAAGCAAAAGGCTGCCAGCCCAGCCCGGGGAAAGCCAGGCGCCCAACGCTTTTCAGAAGCTGTGTTATACTGCAACAATATACTATCAGGTCAATTGAATTTAAAAAAACCTATTCTCAGTTAATAATTCTAGAAATTTTGCAGCCCAACACACTGTTGGCTTTCCCATTTTCCATTGTCTTGATATTCTTTCAGAAGCCGCAGATATAAAAACTAGGCTTACATGTTAAGAGTTTAGACTGCAAATATGTCAAATGTGGCATCCAAAGCTGCAAACACCAGGGCCATACATATGGAAGATGGGATGACCAACCGTCGTCTAGTTTAATTGAGCAGCTTGTACCAAATAATCGTTTGAGTTCACAGGAGCTTGTAATGCCTGACTGATTCAGCAATATTAGTCTGCCACGAGCAGCTACTGAATTATGTCAGAAGTGAACAAAGTTTACAACCGATCAATGTAATATATCAACTGCAGCATCGGGGGCAGAGAAGAGAAAATTAAATTTGCAAAATCAAGTTTAAGACCACACAAACACAATAACATCTGAAGGGATTTCTGCCTCAAACTCCCCGCGGACAAGCAATTTAAGTTCAAAGGATGAGCCTAGTTCTAAAATGATTCCTAATACCGACAATAGCACATAAATAGATAATGTATTTTCCCAGAGTGTCGTATGTCACTACGGGAACTCCATCTTTTCATATTCCCATTGTATCTCACATTACCTCTGCTATAAACCTAACTAGCAAAGGGATAGTGTAAGTGGAACAATGCATCTCCAAAAGGCACTGTTTTTTTTTTTTTTTCTTCTTTGGTTCATCCGTTTTGGAGCTTGACTCTGAATGTTGAAAATATCATCAATTTCCTCATGGCATTGGAACGATAAACTGTATGCTCTTCTAGTTATGTATCAATTTATTAACATTTCTTCAGCTATTATATCTACACATGGATATATATTCGTACTAATTTTCACAATTGTTCGATCTAAACTCAACGACATAAGATCAAAAGGTCGTGAACAAGTTTCCAATGCCACTACACACAGCATAATAATTCGAGCTCAGGAATTTTGGCCCTTATTGCTCACTCTTTTATAATTTGCAAGAATAATTGTTAAGAAGCTTTTTTCTATGTGTAACTAATTTACAGAGATAGAAGGACATTACCACATTGTTTTAGTGATATACATTCATATGTGAAGAAATTCCAATGCGCGCGAAGAATCTAGTAATTTGTTCCAAAACCATCAAAATTAAGCAGACTAATCGTCAATACGAAGAGTCCTGAAGAGAATCTGAGAAATACATAACACGAAGAACTATAGGATAATCAGTGCAAAACTCAAGATCAGTACAAGTGCTTGGAGACGTGTCAATTGAAAATGGCTGCTTGCATCGCCGGCCGTGACACTGCCAGCGTCTGAAACACATCAAACATCAACAACAAAATTAGCCAACGAAACCGATGTTATTTCTACTTAATCCTCAGTTTACGGAAACACAAGATGCATTTATCCTTACCACATTCTCTAGTAGCATTGGCGGTACTGGAGCAAAGGCACTGCATTCCTTCTGTCTCAGTATCATAACCACAAGTACCACCGGAAGCAGAGCACCTTTCGCACCCAGTATTAGGCATGCTGAAAGAGAGTTTGATTCCATACACCCAGTCGGCGGGCCCAACTCCCTTCAAGCTGTCAGTATTAACCACACTAGTATAATGCGTGCAGTCCAGGATATTCATGCTCATGTACTTCACCGTGTCATAGTAAGTGAAACAACAGGGAGGGGAGCTGTTAGTCAGCAAGTGGAAAACTCTAAAAGCATTGCACGCGCTGTAAAGCTCGTCGCAGGAGTGGCCAGCGAAGTTGAAGCAAAGATTCTTGTAATGGTTTAGAACTGGAGAGTCAATGGAGCAATTGAGGAGAGCAAAGACGGTGTCGGCAGTTGGTGGGATCGTGACAGACTGTATGTCTGTCAAGATAAAGTCATGGTGGGGTTGTAGGATTGAGCATGTAGACATTGCGGGATCGTAAACTAGCATTGTTTTCTTGTCATAGTCTATCTGTTGGACTTTGTAGCTGCCTGACGGTGTTATGAAGAAGAGGTCATTGCTGCAGTTTAGCATGTGGCGAAACTGCGGGGCACCGCACCCGTCATCTACGCCGAACGGGTATTTTATAGCAATGTTGCCGCAGAAGCTTCTACAGGGGGTGAGACAGAAGGTTGGTACCGTCCGGAGTATAGTAGTTATAAATGTCAGCCTTAGGGCTATGAGTGCTGTTACCGGAAAATGCATCTTCAATAGTTGTGCTTCCAAGTTCAAAACATCAGATGCGAGAATAAAGATGTCGATGGTTGAGCCAAAAGTGCTTGAGGTTGCCGAAAGTAAAGAGAAACTCGTGGAAGCCAGAAAGATTTTTTTTTTAAAAAAGAAAAACATTCGTCAAAAGTAGGAACAGTTTATGGGTGTACTCTCCCCGGAATTTACTCCACTGTTTGGGAGGACTTTTTGACTGTCAAGACAGCCTGGCACTGGGATCCACAAGGTTGAAATCGAGAGAAAACTTGGCCACTGCTTTTCAAACATAGCAGCCCCAAGGGTCTGTTGTGGTCTCACATTCCACTCTTTACCCTTGATTACGCGTGCACTCAAGCCTAGATGGAATTCTACATTGTACGCTTCAAATCCGATATTTACTGTTAAATACTCTGAATCTATAAGTAAAAAGGGTTTTCAAACATAGATTGAATGTAAAAAGATGTGACAGAAAGATGATAGAGATTTTTGAATCTTATAAACGTGCACTTTATAGATTAATCTTATGCAAAAAGAATAATGGCCGTTAACAAAGCACTAACCATTAATCGCATCGGAGAGCAAAATTGGCTCAAGATATGAGCATTCTAATGAGCTATGAAACACCTCGGGTAGCTCTGTTAGAATTCTCTAATCCTTGCACTACAGCTTTATGTAAACTGACTAAATTTATGAGTCTGTGACCCGAGGCCTGATCATTTCGCATGACGATGATGCCAACTAAAGCGAGTATATATTGGCTTTCACCGGTCGTTTGCTTGGCCTTGACCTGAAAAGTGAACGTTCTTGCCAGATTTAAAACTTTATGGAACAACAAAACAAAAGCTGACTAGAAATGGTAATATCTGCATGCATAGATGGCACTAATTTCACCCCAGAGATGGCTTTTAACAAGAAGTATTAGAACTAGAAGAGCAGACAGAGAGGTTTTAATTCGCAAAAAATACATTGATTAACGCATGTAGGACACTTTGACGTGCTTATGTTACAGATTAAACAGTTATGGGACTCAAATGGACCAAACCTTCAGAAGGCAGACAACTGAAGTAGAGTTAGTAGCCCATCTACTCTCCCTACTTCAGTTGAATCCACTTGATACATTTATATATTCTGGTCCGCATTGGCAAAGCGGAGGTATTCCTTCTTGGACGGCAGGTCGACGGTCTCGTAACCCTGCGGGAACAATTTGTTGGCTTCCTCATTTGATGCACCAGGAGAGATGACCACTGGATGCTCTGGTTTCCAGTTTTCTGGGGTTGCAATCATGTACTTTGCTGCCCTCTGTAGGGAATCCAACACCCTAATCACCCGTCTCTGTAGAAGCACAAAATTGTGCGAAATGCGCCTATAAAAATTCTTGTGCCGAAATGCCTGTAGAAGTGCCTAAAATATTAACTAGACATATGTTAATTGTCCTTCTCTTTCTTTTGTTTCTTTTTTTAAAATACACTAACAGTCTATGTTCCCTGTAGTGCTTGCTGGGTAAAAGAAAGCTCAACTTGATCTGCAATAATATTAATTAACGCTAAAACTTAATTTCTAATCTTCCATCTCAAACTAGCTAGTACAATTTTTTTATTTTAAATTTTTCTGGGCATTACGACTATAACAAGAATACTGTTTATGAGGACTAGTAATGAAACGTTGACTTAAGTACCTCCTTATCGGACCCCACAGTCTGCAGAGCTCACAACGGCACCTTCTTCTCATTGGCGTCCCTCTCATAACATTGCCGTGTGATGATGTCCCGGTTTGGATCTGGAATAATCAGGTACGACACCTTGCATCCACCCTGCGACTGGGGAAAAAAAATTGTCTTACTTTTGGTGTGAATTGCAACACATTACGGCATGTTTTATTTTGAACGATTAAGAGACAACCAATAAATCACCACCCAAGAAAGGAGGTCATATATATACACACAGAGGAGATGCTCACAGCGTAGGCTTCAATGTCATTTTTCTATTCGACGTGAGACAGAACGTCATTACAGGACAACCCCCAAAAGCTTGGCACCTCTCTTGGCAGACTCGGGAGTGAGTAGGCAGCCACCTCGGTTAGTTCAGTAGTGCACACGGGCGTGAAATCACCTGCATATCCAAACAGAGCCCAAAACACCATTAATAACATAGCAATATCTTAAACATGAAAATTCCATTAAAAATATATTCGCACTTGCACATAAGTAGACGCATGTGGTAAGTCAAACTGGGCGAGAGAAGAGAATGGTCCGAGTATTATGTAGTCGTAGAGCTTGATGGCTCCATGGGTAGTTGCCACTTCAAGGTTCGGAATGGTGTCGCCAAGTGAGAGGCCCGGCATTTTCAAGGCAAATGAAAGAAAGTGAAATTGGAAAACACTTCACACTTTCTTCTCTAACATTTTGAACGTCGCTAAATTTGGGAGAGAAGCTTCGGATGATGATATAGATGAGTTGACTAAAAAAGAGTCGTAGACCACTCAACGCAAACAGTTGTGTGCGTGAAGAGAAAGTGGCGAAGTACAGGGCGGAGACGGCTGCGTGCATGCAATTCGCAATGGGCCCGTCCACTTCCACGAACAGAAACCGGCATGACACACATAGCTATCTATAGTTCTATTCTTGAGATGCTTGCTATCGCTATCAACGGGGATGTAGCTCAAATGGTAGAGCGCTCGCTTTGCATGCGAGAGGTACAGGGTTCGATACCCTGCATCTCCAGTTTTGTTGATCTTGTTTGTTATTTTTGTTAACAGAGACCCGCTCATCGCTCATCGGTCAATTTCTTTCCCGCGCAACAATAGCAGTTCGCGCTTGTCTATTTAGTCATTTCATTTCAAACCCAACCCACCTGGTTCAACCAATAAAAAAACAAAGGGAAATTAGGGTTCGCACTTCTCACTCCGGACAACGGCAAAAAGCAGAGCTACTACCTCCCCAAAACAACTGCTCTCCATGGCCATGGAGGAGGCTGCTCAAATTGCTCAGCTCCTGAATGACACTCTCAGTCCCGACGGAGGAGTCGTTCGCTCGGCTACAGAAGCCCTGGATCGCCTCTTTCTCCTCCCTCACTTGCCTTTCCATCTTCTCTTCATTACAAGCGGTAACATTTTTAAATTAATTGCATCTAGTTAACTAGGCTTAACAATCTTGGTTTCCATCACTTCTTAGGACCGAACAAATCCTATTTCTTTTTCAGCTTTCAGTTTAATACTTCTCGTACTGTTCTACACATCTGCCTCTCTCTCTCTCTCTCTCTCTCTCTCTCTCGACGCAAAGACCATTGTCCTACTTCTGTTGAGCTGTGTCTCTTTCGTTATTGATATGAACATGCTTTACTTGACTTTCCTAGGAGGCGATAGTCAAGGTCAAAGAATTGCCGCCGCAGCATTCCTTAAAAACTTCACTAGGCGAAATGTTGGTAGCCACAGTCGAGATTTGAGAGTTGGTACGGAGTTTCAGGATCACCTTTTGCGAACTTTGCTTCGGGCTGAACCTGCTGTTCTAAAAGTCTTAGTTGAAGTGGTAGGTGTATGTTGTGGCTCTTTTGCGGATTCTCCAATTGCTGTTTTGTCACCTGTTCCTTATTGTTTGAAAATCTCTCTGCTGTTTTGCAGTTCCGGAATATTGCTGTTGCCGAGTTTGTTGAGCAGAATTCTTGGCCCGAGCTTGTTCCGTATTTGCAGTTGGCTATCCAAAATAGTAGTCTTATCAGTGATGGTACAAATCAGGAATGGGATCCTATTAATGCTCTCACAGTTCTTCAGGCACTTATCAAGCCGTTCCAGGTGGCTATTTTATTCCCTTGTACAAATTAGATTTTGTGGGAGTATTAATTTGTTCCTTACATGAGGACATAAAAGCCTGTGGGAACTAGTTTTCTTTTGTAAGAGTTGAACAAGGACCAAAATTGAGATGTGAAGCATTGGATTAAAAATAGGAGAAACATGGACAAGATCGCCCACTTTGCATCTGCTCTCTGTTTATGCTGGTTATGTGCCAATTCAAGATTGAATGGGAGACTTGTTTTCATGTTTCCACATTTTCTGTTGTCATGTATTTGATTTCCCTTTTGCTGATTGTGATGCAAACTTTAAACATTTGTGTCATAAGTGCCAACATTCCATCAAGTTCTATTCATGGTTTATTACTTCTTATCATGTGACAGTACTTCCTAAATCCTAAAGTTGCCAAGGAGCCAGTACCACCACAATTAGAGCTAATCGTAAAAGAAATTCTTGCACCCATGTTGGCTGTGTTGCAACAACTTGTCGAACAGGTGGCTGTCAATTACCATCTGCACCTCAATATATTTTCAATCACCTTCCAACAATTGGATATGAGCTTCCTTAAATAATTCATTTTATGTTGTATTGAACAGGTTTTATCTATGCATGGTAGAACTGGACTGGAATTGGATAAGATCCTTCTCATTATATGCAAATGTATATATTTTGCTGTAAGTACCACAATCACTGCTTAATTGGGAAGTTACTGGGGTCAAGAACCCATCAGTATTTGTTTATTTTCACAGACCTCCTTGCTTAAACCATATGCATTATCCAATTGTTGGAACTTTTTGCCATCCTACTCAAACATAAGTGCAGTCTTATACATTTGAATCCAACCTGAAGTGCCTAAGGTTTTACCTTCTAGGCCCGTATTTTCCCTTGCAGCAGTCCTTGTTAAATTTTTCTTATTTTTGCAGGTGAGGTCACATATGCCATCTGCATTAGTTCCTCTTCTGCCTATGATTTGCCATAACTTGATTGAACTTCTGGGTTCCTTGAGCTTTGATACTGTTACTTTAGAAGATGGGTGCAGTCTAAGACTGAAGGCTGGAAAGAGGAGTTTGCTCATTTTCTGTGTTCTGGTAACCAGGCACCGGAAGTTTTCTGACAAGTAATAGAGCAAATTCTATTTTGTTTTTATTTGATAACAAGTCTTTTTTTAACACTGTTCATATTCCCTCTCTTTACTTCTCCAGGTTAATGCCGGATATTGTAAACTGTGCCCTGAAGATTGTCAGATATAGCATCAATATTGCTGTAATTTTTTTTTCCTTTCTATTTTCCAATTATACATTGTTGGCAGTAATTTTTTTTTTCCTTTCTATTTTCCAATTATACATTGTTGGCAGTTAGCATGCATGTATAAGTGCATACATGACATGGTCAAGGCAAAAAGATGTAGCTTCCACCTGTTGTTTGTTTTATGCTGTACTTGATCTAAGTGTCAAAAAACCTTCATTTAGAGCTTGCTGATGTGCTGCATGGATATACTCACGTAGATGCATTGAAACATCATATGAGTACACAGTGGTTTGTAACATCCACTTTTCATTAACCACCCATGCAACATTGTGTCATTTAAAAATGGTGGGTTGATATGAGCTATTACTTTGCTTACGTTTTAGGTGTTTTATTGTTTATGTCCCTTTCCAAGTGGTTCTTGCTCATTTGATATTGATAGGTTGAGATGAGGTAGTACTCTGCCTGCATTTTAGCTGTTCAATAGCTTGTGTCCCTGTCCAGGTAGTACTTTCTTGTTTGTGATATATCAATAAAGATTGTAATCTTCGTGTGCAGAGGCTTGATTTCCTGTCAGAGAGGATTATTTCCTTAGCATTTGATGTAATTTCTCATGTTTTGGAGACAGGTCCAGTAAGTCCTTTTACACTACTTTCTGATTGGTTTGTGGACAACTAGGCATTTCTGTCTTAAGAACACATTTCTCTAAGATTCAACCTGACTGTAAACAGGGATGGAGATTAGTTTCACCCCATTTTTCATTTTTGTTAGAATCTGCAATTTTCCCAGCATTGGTTTTAAATGAGAAGGTGAGCATCTGAAACAGAAAGAAGCAGATCTCTTCTATGATAAGTTCCATTTGGTACCTGTCCCTTATGTATTGTTTTGATGTTTATATAAGCAGGATATTTCAGAGTGGGAAGAAGATGCAGATGAGTATATACGGAAGAATCTTCCATCTGAACTTGTATGGAAATCAAATTATCTTTCTGAGTGATTCACTGACTAATTTGGTTGCTATACAATCATAACTTTTAGTGCATATCCAGGATGAAATTTCTGGATGGAGAGAAGATCTGTTTACAGCTAGAAAAAGTGCAATAAATTTACTTGGTGTGATTTCAATGTTAAAGGTTGGTATTTGCTGGTCTTCAGTAATCTTTATATAATCTCTATTCTTTGTTAGGACTGGCATTTATCCCATTGCTAAATTTTTAAAGGGACCTCCTATGGGCACTTCTGGTAATGTCTCTTCAGCTTCATCAAAGCGTAAGAAGGGTGAAAAGAACAAAAGGAATTATCAATGTTATTCTATGGGAGAGCTATTGGTGCTTCCATTTTTGTCTAGATTTCCCATTCCATCAAAGACCACTGCATCTGAATCCAAAATTTTACATGAGTGAGTTCTTGATCATGTATAAAATTGTCACTATCTATTATACTTTGCTATTGTTATCTAGCTATTTTACCTTCCCTCTGTGGGTTCTGTTGTCTTTAATAATATGAGATCTTCTAAAAGGTTTTTGGCAAAACTGATGGGAATCTTCACCTTCTGCTTGTACCTCTTCTTGTCCTAAAACTTGTGTTTTATGATGATGGCTTCTTTGAGACAATTCCCAGAATGATTCTTGTTTTCAAAATGTTAGAATTTTTTTTCTTGTTTATAATCTGTGGCTAAAATTCAATGAATTATGTCTATTTTGTCTTTTAAAACTAGTTATGTTAATTATTTTGGTAATAGCTGAAAAATATTCTCTCTACCCTTCCCTCACCAAGGGTGTGTGTGCGCACACTCACATGCTTATGCCACTTTATGTATACTTAATGCTTGTGTTTTGATCATGACTTGGAATAGAAGCAACTCTTGTCAGAGATGATGCTGTTGGTTGTGAGATGGTTCACTTATTAAATGTTTGTCATGTGAATTGTCAAGCTTGAAATGTCTATAACAGTGTAATTTCCTTCATCCCGTGTATATAAGCATTTCCATCCTCATTGATACATGCTTATCTCTTTTGAATTTTCTCTCCATAGTGCAATATTTTTTCTCATCCAGTTGTTTTTTATTTACTGTGACAGTTATTTTTGTGTTGTGATGGCATATGGCGGCCTGCAAGATGTAAGAGATGAGACACTGTATACTCATTTGTTGAAAATGTGGTTCAATGAGAGTTTTATGGTTTTCTGATCCTACATTTGGTATACAGTTTCTAAGGGAGCAAAAAACTTCATTTGTGACTGGTCTTGTTCGCACTCGTTTGCTGCCATTATATACACTATCTGCTACCTTGCCACACTTAATTGCATCTGCAAACTGGGTTCTTGGGGAGTTGGCATCCTGCCTACCAAAAGTGAGACCTCATTATTGCTGTCACTGCTTTAATGCAAAAGGATTTTTTTGCTCCATCCATATTTTGCAACCTTGTTTGCTGAATTCCAATATTTTAATATGTGAATGCTGAATGTAACACCCTGAGACCTTTCTTACTATGTTCTGCCTTGTTTTCAGGAGATGAATGTAGATGTATATTCATCATTGCTTAAGGCACTTGCAATGACTGATAGGGGGGATACTTCCTGCTATCCTGTTCGTGTGTCTGCAGCTGGGGCAATTGCTGAGCTTCTTGAAGTAGATGCCATATCTCTCCCTTGATTCTGCAATTTGGCATTCAGTGTGTTTGTAGTGTCTCACTCCTGCATTGTTTGTTTTCTTCAGAATGACTATCAACCACCTGAGTGGTTGACACTTCTTCAGGTTGTGATTGGTAGAATAAATGTTGAAGATGAAGAGTCATCAATTTTATTTCAGCTTCTCAGTTCTGTGGCAGAGGCTGGTGGTGAAGATGTTGCAGATCACATCCCATTCATGGTTTCATCATTAGTTGACAAACTGGAGAAGTTCATACATCCTAATCTCAAACCGTGGCCTCAAGTACATGTGAATTGCTGCAACTGGTGTTTTTTTTTTTTCTTTCAATTATGATAATCTTGGAACCATGGCTTCAAGTACATATCGACTGATAAGACCAGGAAGATTCTCTAGTTATCATAGTCCTGATAAGAGGGCAAGAAAAGCATTATATGATTAAGAAATCTTGGTTCATCATCCATGTGGAGTAAAAGAGAAAAGACACACAAAAGTTTGTAATAAGAAACTATTGTCCATATGACATAATTTTATAATTTGATGGCACTGAATGAAGGCTATCATCAATTACCATGTGTTTGTTCACATATCTTTTATATAAGTTAAAAAGCTCATAGTTAGACCTTGGATTGGGTTGATCAGTTTGCCTTGGGTGAGCACCATGCCTCGGTGCCTTTTGTTTGTGCATCCACATATCAAGTCAGTCCCTTTGGAGGATACAGTTCTTACCCATCGTATAGGATGTTGGTTGGGTGCTTCAAAGAATATGGTTGCCTATTTTCTTCAATTCATTTATGTAACTATTCTAAATCTTATGGCACATATGTGATACATTTCCATGAATCCCATCTGTCCTTACCAGGAATTTTGCATGTTGAAGTGCTTGATCCCTTGCTATATGTTTTAAGGGGTTTGAGGTTGTTGTAAATTGTGCAAATATCTCTTAATTTGTCTGTTATTCTGGAACAGTGGTTCCGTTCAAGAACTCAACTGATGTTGTCCGCCATAGGTGGTTGAAAAGGGCTTTGCAGCATTAGCAGTAATGGCTCAATCTTGGGAGCACTTCATACCTGAAGAGATTGAGAAGACTGAATCAACCAAAAAATGGGCGTTGGGTAGAGTGGCCATAGGCAAAGCTTTGTCAGCACTGTTGCAACAAGCTTGGCTTACGCCCATGCTTATGGAGGTTAGTCTTTTCCTTTTACCCATAGTGTGGGAGAGAAGAATGGATTTCTGCAGCTTACAGCATGTGCTGTGCTTGCATGCAAATTTACACATGCACCATACCTCACTCAATCTGCTGCTTGATTTAGTTTGTACAAATTTTGAGAAATTGTCACATCCAAAGGGCTTATTAAAACAAAATTTGGAGGTATTGACTTCTGATATTTGTATTGTGAGCACATTAAGGCTTTTGTTAGCACAATTTTATGATATGCTTCATAGTGTCCCTTTGTTTTTATTCCAGTTTGTTTTGCTTTTGAAAAGGTTCTGAGACTCTACACTCTCTGTGCCCTTGATCTTTCTTTTATGTCTGACATGTAATAAGCTTCTGCAGTTGATTGCTGCATCAAGTTGTCATAAATAGTTGCTTAGATCTTGATAAACATTTTGTTTTGGATTTGATAAGGACCAACAAGGTCAGGTTTCTCCTATACCATCATGCATAGGTGATTCATCGACACTTCTACGATCCATAATGCTCTCTGTTACTGAAAGCCATGCAATGTTGGAGCTTAAGGTGTCTGAGTTCTTGCTAATTTGGGCTGGTGTGATTGCTGATTGGCATTCTTGGGAAGAATCTGAAGATTTATCCATTTTCAACTGCATCAAGGAAGTCATTAGGCTACAAAGAAAACATGTACTTAAGAACTTCACCATGGGACAGATGCCAACACCTCCTTATCCACCAGTGCCTCAACAATCTATAATCGAAGGCATTGCTGCATTTGTTAGTGAGGCTATTTTACAATATCCATCTGCAACATGGAGGGCGTGTTCATGTGTGCATATGCTACTTCATGTCCCAATTTTGTCATCAGAAAACATTGGCTTGAAACAGTCATTGGTAATTGCTTTTACTCAAGCTGCTTTTTCACGTTTCAGAGAAACTAAAAGCAAGCCTTGTTCGCTGTGGAAACCTTTGCTGCTTGTTATATCATCATGCTATTTGTGCTACCCGGATACTGTAGAGGGGATTTTAGGGAAGGACACGGAGGGTGGCTTCAAAATTTGGGCATCTGCTCTGGCTTTTACTTGCACTAACTCTTTTGAGCCTGGTCTGCTTACAAGGTCTGAGCTCAAGTTGACAGGTTGGCACTTAATACTTTTCTTGTCCAATGCTCAAAGGAAAGCTGGCCATCATACATTGTACATAAGCATGCAACTTGCTCTGTAAATTTTTTGTACTAGCCTTGACTGGAAAAAGATAATCCCAATGTAAGCTGAAACCCAAAGCACGTACTAAATGTTTATTTATTCTCAGTGATGACGCTGGCCAGAGTAATTCAACACCTGTCCACACAAGAGAATACAGACAGAGATTTGTCAAGGGATTGCTTTAATTCACTGATGGAGGTGTCAATACACCTGAAAGAAGTGCAGGAAGACATGGAAGAGGATGACAACTTAAATGAGCCTGAAGATGATGATGAGGATGATGATGGAGATGATGATAGTGATTATGAGGTCTGTTCTTCAATTTCCCTTTTAAAGCTTCTTTTGTTAGGGAATATTGATACCATCTTCACACAACCAATTAATCAGTATGCGTAACATCTAAGCAAGCTATCAGTTGTGCTTGAATATGTTGGCAGCTGCTGTAAATTCTTGTTAAGTATGGGAATTCTCTGGGAATGGGTTTCCACAACGTACGTTATTTTATGTGACTTTCTTGATTAATTATTATGGTTATGTTATTTCTCACTAGGACTCTGAGGGTGACGAGTGCGAGGAAACTGAAGAGGAGTTTCTGGAAAGGTATGCAAAAGCAGCTAGTTCCCTTGACAATGATACATTTGTTGAGGAGGGGGACGTGGATGATCAAGAGGATGAAATTGAATTGGGTAAGTATGCTTATTGTAATAATTTGGAGGCTATATCCTCACAAGCCAGTCGCTGGTATTTCATGGGTGGAGAGCATATCAATTTCCCTCAAAATATTTCCAAAATTTCCAATATTAATCCATGGACTAAGTGTCCGAGGTCACTTCCCTAAAATAATGATTCCAGTGTATTCTGCATTGATCCACATCGTTTCTTGGATAAAAAGGTGGACTGCATTACAATTATAACTTTTGCACATATGTTTGGTGTATATGCCGTTGTTTTTATAACAGCAGGATGATCTGGCATATTTGCAGGTTGCTTAGAGGAAGAAGACGAACAGGGGATTGTTTTTTCATTGATAGAGAAATACCATAGTGCACTGGTACATGGACAAGCGTTGCCAGCACAGACCATATCAAACTTCTTGAATGCCTTTCCAGAATGTAAAGTTTTCTTTCTGTGACCGAGACTCGCTATTCTTCAAAATTCTGTGAGTGTCCGACAATTTTTTGATAAACTTTCGGCGTTTTCTGCTGTCCAGCGTTTTGTTCTTCTGTTTTTGCTCATATAAACCCGGGTCTTGAAATGGGTAACACACTGTTTGATTAAACAGGTTGCGATGCGATGCCAAAAGCAAAATTTGCAGAGTTGTATAAATTAAATAGATATTGAGACTATTGTGTTACTATTTTCGTGTGAATTTTAGTCCTGTTTTTGTTAGCTGCGAATGACCGACCCTTTTTTAAGGGGCGTGCCCGTCCTGAATTAACAGGTACATCAGCCTAAAGGCCCAAAGGAAAGAAAAAAAAAAAGGTATAGACTGATTGTTTAACAGCTTCTTTCCAAAATCTGGATTGACGCTTCATTTTTTCTTAAATTCTTTGCTAATGCCCTCCTGGCGTTTCTTTTCCCTTCTTGGATCGGTTTACCAAACGAGTTTGATAGCAGCAAATCAGTATGGTCTACGACGTAATGCGTTAGACGCAACGAAAGCACCTTCGTTAATCATACCAAAATTCATGCAGAACCTTCAGAAAGCTATATTATTCTCTGTAACTAAATGCTAGAATGAGTCAAAGTTTATTGCTATAACCTGCAACAAAGAATGGAAAATTGACATTATCTTAAATTTTCAATTTTGGAGGAAAAAAAAAAGCAAGGAAAATTGGGCCATACCATTTCGAGCAAATTTGCAAGGAAGGAATTAACATTAAAAAGAGCCTCTTCCAAGAATGATTACCAATTCTTAAGCACTCTGCGGCCCCCCAGTTTAACAGTCCCACACAAAATGGTAGGCAACTTGAAAAGGTTTCCTCTTAAATCAAAAAAGAAGAAAAAACATGTCGAACTTTCTCAGGCTTGGGATATCACACTTGCTTTATGGATAATCTCTCTCTGGTAAAAGGCACGACAGAAAGCTAGAGCACGATGCTGAGCTGCCAGTCATAGAGTCAGAGCAGCATTAAACGCAAACATCTTCACTTAGTATGAGGCAGATTTAAAGTTAAATAGCGTAATAGCAAAGGAAGCTAAAAACAACTTATTATTCATATGTGACAATCATAGATGTTCCATAGTGTAACATATTTAAAAATCGAGGACCAAAGCCTCCGTAGAAGCCCACCATCCATCTCCTTTTAGAAGTGATTTTGTCGTCTTGAGTACTAAAGGTCTTCCAGGACCATAATTATCCATAATCTTCCAGTTTATGATGACTTCATCAGGGTCATTCATATAACACTTATGGAACAAGCCATCAATGAGAAGGATAGAAAAAAATATATGTAGAGTATGTTACTGTAAAAAAAAAAAAAAAAGACATTATCATTTAGATAGTGTACCTGCAATCGAGTCTTTATTGTGTCCAAAGGAGTAAGGATAATTGAGGAACAAACACCACCCATCACTCCTGCTGTGGCCTGGATTGTCTCCATTTCTATATGAGATGGTTTCTTATCCATATCATCTCTATATCCCAATGTAACAACACATTCAAAACTTTCAGTCAGAGTTGCTGCAATAGCATAAACAGATCACAGAAACAATAAGATACGCCTCCAAATAATGCGTTAGGCAGCACCATAGGCACCCCACCAAAGTGCAGACACTAGGGACTAACTGTTAAATTAATTAACATGAGTGGTCCATGTCATTTAAAGTATGACTCAAAATAAAAGGCCTAATATGATGGTCGGTTAGGCATAACGGTAATTTGGGTCATTGGGTTTAAAATCCCTCTACTCTCCCTATTAAGAATAAACGTTACAGGAAAGGAATATGTGTATATATATCTTTCCCTATTAAGGAGTATCTTCTCATTTAAGATAATTATTACAGAAAGAGAGGATCTTCCTATTTAAGGTAACGGTTACAGGAAAGGAAGACGTGTATATATATATATATACTATTACAGACCTTTCCGTGTGCTTAACCATCAGAGAGAGAAAACGTAAAGAAAAGAAAGGGGAAAGAGTAAGAGAAAAGAGAGAAGCGTTCAGGAACGAAACAGAAGAGGCTTCCCATCTCCACTGCGGGACATCAGCATAATAGACAACGGTATGTTGATTTCAATTACAGTTTTATTGCTAGTATTCGCATAAAGAAAGATCCTGCAATATATGAAATAAGAATTTCATAAAGAGAAATTCTAGAAAAGTCCAACAATTGGTATCAGAGCGGGTCTGCGAATATTGCAATTTGGTTTTCTTTATCTCTTTGTGCCGGGTAGTATTTTATTTTATTAGGTTGTATTTTGTTTTTTCCTTTGCGTGTAATCAATAATTACAACGCGGGATAAAACAAATATATATTGGTTGCCTGGTACGCGGGTCCCACCTGCAGTATGGTGGTGCTCGGGTCCGAATGAATACCATAAAAAAAAAAAAAACTCTCACATAAAAGATAATTTAATCTTCGTAATTGAAGATTATTAAATTCACGTTGATGAGTCAAATATTAAAAGCTTGTTAGTCACCAAAGTGGCCTGGCTTTGAATGGATTTGAACAGCTGACTGTGAATTTTAATTGTTCATTTTGGATGCTAATAAAATGTTTTGAAATGAACAATTGTGGTTATTAATTATAAAGCTAGGAGATCATCCAAAGATGGATCATTGCTTATAATTAATGACACTAAAAGGGATTAATTAATATACTAAGTAAACGTGATTGTATATCCAAAGATAACATTCATGTTAATTTTAGTATGATTAATTGATCTATTAAAGTTTATTTAAATTAGCATCATTATTGATTAGAGTTATGTATTTGAGGATCACCCAAAGGTGAACTTAAATACATAATTAAAGTTTGTAAATGTATCTGAATCCATTAGAGTTTACTCAAAGCATTAACGTATAAAAATTTGGATTATATTTGCAGCTTCCACCAATGTATTCGCCTTAGGCAATTCAATGGTCAAATTCAATGGGCTGAACTATGCTGAATGGTCTGAGCATATTCAGTTTCATTTGGGTGTATTGGGCCTAGACTTAGCAGTCATTTCGGATGAAAAGCCTGCAGTCATTACAGGGACTAGTACAGAATCTGATAAGTCTTTTTATGAGACTTGGGTACGGTCCAATAGGCTGAGTTTGAATTTGATGCGAATGACGATAGCTGAAAACGTCAAGCCATCGATGCCTAAGACGGAAAATGCGAGGGAATTTCTGATGAGAATTAAGGAATACTCTCAGTCAGATATAACTGATAAATCCATCGTAGGAACCCTAATGAGTGAGCTGACGACCAAGAAATTTGATTGGTCACAACCCATTCATGATCATGTGACCAGTATGGCTAATCTAGCAGCAAGGTTGAAAACAATGGGCATGGATGTTAGTGAATCATTTCTGGTTCAATTCATCATAAACTCACTGCCTCCTGAATTTGGCCAGTTCCAAGTGAATTATAACACTATTAAAGAGAAATGGAACTTTCAAGAAATTAAGGCCATGTTAGTTCAGGAGGAAGGGAGATTAAAGAAGATGAAGGATCACTCCATTCATCTCATCGTTCATAAGGATGCTAGTGGTAGCAGGTCTAAACCACATAAGAAAGGTAAGAAGAAGGACAAAGCCTCTATGAAAGTCACTGGAGGTCAGATCCAGAAGGATCAGAAATGCTTCTTCTGCAAAAAGATGGGTCACTTCAAAAATGATTGCCCAAAAAGAAAGGCTTGATTCGAAAAGAAAGGTACGTATTGTATATCAGTATGTTTTGAATCAAACATAATTGAAGTGCCCAATATAATACTTGGTGGTTAGATTCTGGAGCTACTATTTATGTGTCACATATTATGCAGGGATTCCTTTCAATCCAGCCCATAACAGGAACTGAGAAGTTCCTCTATATGGGAAACAGAATGAAGGCACGAATAGAAGGGATTGGGACGTACAGATTGATCTTGGACACCAAGTGTCATCTGGATCTAGAAAAGTGTCTCTATGTTCCTGAATGTGCTAGAAATTTAGTTTCTGTTGCAAAGTTGGATAAAGAAGGATTTAACCTCAAGATTGGAAATGGTGCATTTTCATTGTATAGACATTCGTACTATTATGGATCGGGTACTTTTTGATTGATGATTTGTACCGTTTGAATCTTGATGCTATGTATGCTGATTCCATATTTCTTGTTGAGCATGGTATAGGTAACAAACGTAATATGCATGATGAAAGTTCTGCTTTCTTATGGCATCAAAGATTGGGTCATATATCCAAAGAAAGGATATTGAGGTTGATGAAAGGTGATGTCCTGCCTCAATTGGATTTTACTGATTGGGATGTATGTGTTGATTGTATAAAAGGGAAACAAACAAAACATACATCAAAGAACCCAGCCATAAGAAGCAATGAGCCTTTAGAATTGATACACACTAATGTTTGTGGCCCGTTTGATATCCCAACATGGGGTGGTGAGAAATATTTCATCACCTTTATAGATGACTATTCACGATATTGTTACTTGTATCTACTGCATGAAAAGTCTCAGTCAGTAAACATCCTAGAGGTGTTTATTAATGAAGTTGAAAGGCAGTTAGATAGAAAAGTAAAAGTGATTAAGTCAGATAGGGGTGGTGAATATTTTGGAAAATTCAATGAAAGTGGACAATGTCCTGGTCCATTTGCAAAACTTCTTGAGAGTCGAGGCATATGTGCACAGTATACAATGCCTGGTACACCACAACAGAATGGTGTAGCGGAAAGGCGGAATCGCACACTTATGGATATGGTTAGGAGCATGTTGAATTACAGTACTGTACCCTTATCTTTGTGGATGCATGCATTAAGAACTGCTGCATATCTGCTGAATAGAGTTCCTAGTAAGGCTGTCCCTAAAACTCCTTACGAGTTATGGACAGGAAGGAAACCCAGTTTGAGACACCTTCATGTTTGGGGTTGTTCAGCAGAAGTAAGGATATACAATCCACATGAAGGAAAGCTTGATGCAAGAACCATTAGTGGTTACTTCATTGGCTATTCTGAAAAGTCCAAAGGGTATAGGTTTTACTGCCCTAACCATAGTACTAGAATAGTTGAGTCTGGTAATGCTCGGTTCATTGAAAATGGTCAGTTCAGTGGGAGTGGGGAATCACAAAAGGTGGATATTAAAGAATCACAAAATGAATGGTCCACAGTGAGTACTCCTACTCATGTCGGTATTCCCACACCCAATGTTTCTACTCAAATTGTTATTCCTTATGTTGCATCACAGTCACGTGACATGCAAGGACAACAAATTGATACTCGAAACACTCAAAGTGAACACATAAGAGATGAACCAAGTGACAATATTCAATTTACAAATGAACAAGTGATACTACAAGAAATGGCATTACGGAGGTCTACAAGACAGAAAAGGCCAGCAGTTTCAAATGATTATGTGGTTTACTCACTTGAGCATGAATCAGAATTGAGCATTGATAAAGATCCAGTCTCATTTAAACAAGCCATGGAATGTAATGATTCTGAAAGGTGGTTCAATGCCATGAAAGAAGAGATGAAATCGATGGATGTAAACCAAGTCTGGGAGCTAGTAGAGTTACCTGAAGGATCAAAACGAGTTGGCTGTAAGTGGGTCTTCAAGACCAAGCGAAACTCGAACGGTAACATCGAAAGGTATAAGGCCAGACTTGTAGCCAAAGGTTTCACTCAAAGAGATGGTGTTGACTATAAGGAGACTTTCTCTCCAGTTTCTAAGAAAGACTCTTTTAGAATTATTATGGCATTGGTGGCTCATAATGATCTAGAGCTCCACCAAATGGATGTAAAGACCGCCTTTCTGAATGGTGAGTTGGAAGAGGAAGTGTATATGGACCAACCTGAAGGTTTCATCACTACGGGGCAAGAAAATTTGGTGTGTAAATTAAAGAAATCGATATATGGACTGAAACAAGCCTCCCGACAATGGTATATTAAGTTCAATAATACCATTACGTCATACGGTTTTATAGAAAACACCGTTGATCGGTGTATCTATATGAAGGTCAGTGGGAGCAAGTTCATTATATTAGTCCTATATGTCGATGACATTCTTTTGGCCGCTAATGACATAGGTTTGTTACATAATGTGAAGAAATTTCTCTCTGAAACTTTTGAAATGAAAGATATGAATGAGGCATCCTATGTGATAGGAATAGAAATATTCCGTGATAGATCACAAGGATTGTTAGGATTGTCTCAGAAAGGCTATATCAATAAAGTATTAGAGAGATTTAGAATGGAAAATTGCTCAACAGGAATAGTTCCAATTCAGAAAGAGGACAAGTTCAGTGAATTACAATGTCCAAAGAATGATTTGGAATGGAAAGTGATGGAATCAGTTCCCTATGCATCACTGGTTGGAAGCCTGATGTATGCGCAAACATGTACTCGGCCAGACATCAGTTTCGCAGTTGGAATGTTAGGCCGATATCAAAGAAATCCTGGAATAGATCATTGGAAAGCCGGAAAGAAAATACTTAGGTACTTACAAGGCACCAAAGATTACATACTTACTTATAAAAGATCAAGTCATCTTGAAGTAGTAGGCTACTCGGATTCAGATTATGCTGGATGTGTAGACTCGAGGAAATCTACATTTGGTTACATGTTTCTCCTGGCTGGAGGAGCAGTTTCCTGGAAAAGCGGGAAGCAATCTGTCATTGCTACTTCCACTATAGAGGCTGAATTTGTAGCATGCTTTGAGGCTACTGTTCATGCATTATGGTTGCGGAATTTTATCTTAAGGCTTGGTTTGGTCGACAGTATAGAAAAGCCGTTAAGAATTTTTTGTGACAATTCCGCAGCAGTCTTCTTCTCTAAGAATGATAGGTATTCTAAAGGTGCGAAACATATGGATTTGAAATACCTATCTGTTAAAGAAGAAGTGCAAAACCAAAGAGTGTCCATTGAGCATATTGGCACTGAGTTGATGGTAGCGGACCCGTTAACTAAAGGTTTGCCACCGAAAACATTTACTGGACATGTTGATCGGATGGGCATTATGGACAGGTCCTTATACACTTGAAAGCCAATATTTATAATGCTCATATCATTGTGACACTCGTGAATTCAATTAAAGTTATGGTTTTGCTTGTGCTCTGTTATCTTTGTTTAGATGTATACAATTATGGTTTGTGAGATAATTAATAGCATATATGAGAATGACAGTTTAAAGTTTCAATGTTCCTCAGTAAAGTATTATGAATTATGATGATTATGTGATACATGGAAGGAATCATATTGCTATAAGATGTGTGACCGCCATGATCCAATCATCTTAATTCAATTAAGTGTTGTGATTTGATGATCTTTAAGAATTGTGTGCACTTAATTGTTATTGTTTCATCAAGTCATGACATGGACCAAGTGGGAAATTGTTAAATTAATTAACATGAGTGGTCCATGTCATTTAAAGTATGACTCAAAATAAAAGGCCTAATATGATGGTCGGTTAGGCATAACGGTAATTTGGGTCATTGGGTTTAAAATCCCTCCACTCTCCCTATTAAGAATAAACGTTACAGGAAAGGAATATGTGTATATATATCTTCCCCTATTAAGAATAACCGTTACAGGAAAAGGAGTATCTTCTCATTTAAGATAATTATTACAGAAAGAGAGGATCTTCCTATTTAAGGTAACGGTTACAGGAAAGGAAGACGTGTATATATATATATATATGCTATTACAGACCTTTCCGTGTGCTTAACCATCAGAGAGAGAAAACGTAAAGAAAAGAAAGGGGAAAGAGTAGGAGAAAAGAGAGAAGCGTTCAGGAACGAAACAGAAGAGGCTTCCCATCTCCACTGCAGGACATCAGCATAATGGACAACGGTATGTTGATTTCAATTACAGTTTTATTGCTAGTATTTGCATAAAGAAAGATCCTGCAATATATGAAATAAGAATTTCATAAAGAAAAATTATAGAAAAGTCCAACACTAACAACTGTTAATCAAAAGCCTCTACATAGATCAGGGATGCCTTCACTCTTTGTCACTTTTTGTATAACATTAAAAGGCCAATTATAATAGCTAGTCCCAAGAAGCCCTTGCACCACTAGTTTTTGGCACACCTGGTTTTGAGGAGATCATGAGAATTCATCCTGCACTGCAAAAAATCCTGGGGGAAAATATGTTAATTCACATCCATGAAGAACATAACAAATGATATGAGGGCACAATCCTAGGCTTGGCTATATATATGCTGAATTTGATGCAGCATGCGTCAAGTAACCCGATTTGTTTTCCGTACAAAAAAATACCACTAGCTGCTCCCGGTTTCAAAACATCTTACAAGTTCATGTATTTACGATATCAGGAGCCATAGCACCAAAAAATTTCGGCGCTAAATATTTGAATTCAGATCTTTTCTTTTTGTTTTGGTAAGGCTTAACGAAACATCAGTGTTATGTTGTGAACCTCATTTTAGGCAATCATCTTATATGTCTGCGTATATCTGGCTAGGACAATTCCACCAAATTTTTAAGAACTAAGAACAAGGAAATATATACGAATTCAACGAACACTCAGTCGCATACATTTCCAAATGTCCATAGTGGATGCCATAGATTTTTCCTTTCTTTCTTTTTTTTTTAAAATGGAAGCCACAGATTGAGCACAAGGAGAGTAGTTGCGTATGTTTCAACCTGTACATGGTGCATTTAAGAACAAGGATACTGGAAGACTGAACTATATACCACATCCAAAGTTGCATGGTACGCACAAGAAACTAGACTGGACAACATGCCCGCCAATCCATTTGCAATTCCAATACGCGTTGCTTCAGGCACATCGAAGCCCACTACATCTCTCAGCATGACATCATTTGACACTTCAAGAGATGTCAAAGCGAGGACCCTACCCGGCAACGCTCCAATGGCCGACGTGCCAAAACCTCTAAAAATACCAGGAATACCATCATAGCTCAATATACCCCGCACGTGAGCGAATCCCGAATCAGCTACTTGCATTCTAGTCATTACATCTGCAGTCGGATGCAGCAACGCTTGCTGAGCAGTAAAGAGGACAGCTCCAATAACATGGAATCTTGTCTTGTCCAGCCTGAGTCAAGTTCATTACGGTTAGTTATCACAAGGGTTAGTTTCAGTGCCACCAATTATTGACGCATTTGAAGAGAATAATTTACCGAATAGAGGGAGAAAAGAAAAAAAAAAAAACTAAAAATCAAAAGAAATCAAAGGAAGCTCAAAAGTAATTTTTTTTTTTTTTAAAGAAAGTGTGCCTAAGCACACTTTCACCAAGTCTGAATCTTTGCATATATAAAGCAAGACATGGGTAGGTGTAATGCCAAAGATGGTGTTAAGAATATGCCTTGTTTTTACTTTTTTACATGTTATAATAGAATTATAAAAATTAGAGAGATTTAAAAAATAAGACATATTTTTTTATATTTTATAACATATTTTAATTTTTTTTAGTAATAAAAATATTTTTTTATAAATATAAATTATATACATTGAATTACGTAAAATTATGATATTATTTTTTTCCAAATTTACAATAACAATGGGCACCATAACAAGTGTAATCTCCACTGAACTTTTGACCAAAACAGTAATGACCTCCATTAAACTGGAAATAACACGAGCGCGTCCCACCCCCCGTCATAAAACTCCGCCCACCTACCTCGTAATGACACCTATATTCTAAATCCGTCTTAGTTTTGACCAATGCCATGATCTCTGAGCAGCAAGTGCTTTTCCACTAAGATACCGAAAAAGAGGAATAAAATGAAATTTTAACCGATTCAAACACCAACTTAAAAGACAGCGTTCAATACATTATAAGCAATACGCTAATCATACAAAAATTCTCCAACTTTTATTAATCTAAAAAGCACTACGTAACATAATTAGTTAAATTATAAAATAATATAATTGTATGAACTATATATATTTTAGAATTTTTTAGTGGGAGGCAGAACGTATTATATTTTATTCTAATTGAAAGAACCTTTTTTTAAAGCGACTTGTGCCTTTATTCTTTGGAATTCAATTGTTATTAATTTTCTATTATTGATTACGCTTCCTCGCTACGTCAATCTCTCTATAAACCACATAACAAAAGATAACACTTTAAAGTCACACAATAAAACGATACTTATTTTATATATATATATATATATATATATATATATTATATCATATCTATTTTGAATATAGTACTAAAAGCATATGATTGAATTATTTAATTTTTACATTAACACTAATTTCTAATTTAAATTTGAATTAACTTCAACGTGGGGTGAAAAAGGTAGTGGTGCTGGGCGGAGGGGGGCCGGTGGGGTTTGCCGTTCTGCTTTGAAAGAGGCGGTGTTGAGAACTGTGGTGGAGACCAAAGGAGGCTTGCGAAAGTTTGTAAGCTTTGTTTTTCAAACAAGGGGAACATATGGTGGCCCCCACCTCCCGATTCTTTGTGGCTTTTGTCGGGGCAAACCGAGTGAACCCCGTGGGCGGCTCTCAATTGGGCCTCCTATTGGTCCCTTTGGGCCCGGAATGAAGCAGATGCACGGAATCTATTCCCTGCGCAACACTGACTCCAAAATTAATCGAGACCGTCCAGTGCTTCTACTCGCCCATTAATGAACAAGAACAAGAAGTAGGGTAACCGCGGTCCCCACACACGTGCACGTTCCGAAACGCAACATCTCGAGCGTCCATTTGGCTTCGGGTAGTAGTGCAGTGGCTGGCAGGGGAATACACTTTCGCCTTTTCTCCAACCCTAGCAAAAGCATCCAGATTGCATTCGAGTTCCTTTTTCCCCCAGAATTGTCTCGGACTCTCCAGAATTATTTTTCGAATAATTTTAAAAAAAATTTAAGGGGTGATATACAATCCGTTTATCGATTGTTTTGCTTGGACGGGGTACGTCATTCATTTTCATTTAGTTACTTTTTTTTTTTAATGCGTATCAATTTTCAATTCTCTTTGCTTTTGTGCGCTTCTGTACCGATCGTGTTTTGATTCGCGTCTAGGATTTATATATTTGATTGATTTAGCTTGTGGCCGTTTGGGATTCTTGTGAATGCCCTCTTTTTTTTTTTTTTTGGCCTTCGTTTTCAATTTTGTTTTTTATAATATATATTCGACTGATTGTCGGTCTTAATTTTGGATTTTTCACTGCCTGTGTAGTTGTTTCTTGGTTTCCGATAAAATATGAATATTATATTGTAAAATTTTATGTGTAAATTCGATGATATCAGTATTATCTGCTGTGAGCTGCGCAATAGTATACGTCTAGGGCATGCAATGTGATTGTTTCTTATAAAAATTACTGTGGTTGTGGACAATTTTAGGTATGGCAACAACGGGACCATCTACAGCATCCACTGGACCGCGGTATGCGCCAGAGGACCCTAGTCTTCCTAAGCCATGGTTGGGATTGATTGACGGAAGCACGGGTCTTTTATATTATTGGAATCCTGAAACCAACGTCACACAATATGAAAAGCCAGCCCCCTTGCCTCCACCATTGCCACCTGGTCCACCACCTACTGCTTCTACTCCCAAGTTGGCTCAATTACCGGTGGCTCATTCAGCCCAACCTAATGGCCTTGTGGCTCAAGCTACACAACAGATTACGCAGGCAATGCTACAGCAGGGGCAACAGATCAGCCAGTCAACTCAACAGCATGGGCAGCCAATGGCACAGTATCAGGCTTCTTCGGTGTCTCAGGTTTCTAACCTGCAGGGTGCACAGCAACAAGGTTCACAGTTGGGTCAGACAATACAACAGCCAGGGCAGTTGAGACCGCAGATGATGCAGCATCCAGGTCAACAAATGTTATCCTATATTGGCCAGCAAATGCCTCAACAGGGAGGTCAGCAGTTGGCACCACAGCCACAGCCGGGGCAGCCTATTCAGCAACAATCCATCCAGCAGATGCCACATCATCAAAGCATGCAGATGCCACAACCACATGGCCAACAATATATGTATCAGCAAACACATTATATGGCCTATCAACAAAGCATTCTTCAGCATGGCAAACAGAACTCACAGCAGCAGAATCAGCTCAGTGGACAAGGGCTGCAGTTCCCTAATCAGAATGAATATAAGGCAGGACCCCCAAAATGGGAGGAAGGTGATTTTGAACAAGGAAATCAGACTGGATCTTCTCCAGCTCATTTTCAGCAGGCTGGCGCATCATCCTTGCAAAATCTGTCTGCTGGAAGCACTCCAGTCTCAGCAGGTATCCATTCAGGTCAGGCTCAGCAGTTTGGTGGCTCTGCACCCAATATGAAACAGCCTTCATCAGTGGTCCAATTGCATCAAAGTGGGAGTGATATTAGTCATCAACAACAAGTTGTTAGGCTTCCAAATCAGATGGGTTCATCTGCGATGCATGCTCAGCAGTCTACTGTGCCTCCTGCTGCTCTAAATATTGGTTGTGAGAGGAATGTACATGGTATGGCTGGCAGTGATTACTATTTCAGTCCTAAACTGGAAGGGCCAGCAATGACTCCTAGTCAGCCCAATCTTGCAGCAATACCAATGGCACGAAATCAGCAGGTATA
This sequence comes from Ceriops zippeliana, assembly GCA_037897445.1. Classification (NCBI taxonomy): domain Eukaryota; kingdom Viridiplantae; phylum Streptophyta; class Magnoliopsida; order Malpighiales; family Rhizophoraceae; genus Ceriops; species Ceriops zippeliana. Next base: position 3,588,790 of record JBAPLH010000061.1, on the reverse strand, counting down.
TTGTTTTATTTGCTACTATATCTAGTAGATGCTGATTTTGGTTTTACCAAATGGCAGAACCAAACCTTAGTTTTCTACCCAACGTGGTAGGAATGTGGCGACACAAATGGGTGTTGTTAGTTTTATTTGGATCGAATATCATTTTTGGATTTACTTACCAGAGAAGATGTTGTATGTACTTGAACTTTTCAGGAGTCAAGGATGGGTGGTGTTCCTTTCCAAGATGTCACACCTGGTTATGCCAGTGGATTTAATTCAGCTGGGCATTCCATGAATAACATGTATAGCCATGCACCTGCTGGCCCACCATTTCTTAATAACACTTTCATGAGGCCACCTTTTACTGGAACTTCAGACATTTCCAATCTTTCACCTGCTGAAGTTTACTGCCAGGAGCATGAAGTCACAGCTACGGTCTGTTATTTACTTCATTCTAATGCCATAATGTCTGTTTGTCATTCCAAGTGGTGCTAAAGTCAACTAGTCCCGGTTCATTATCATGCACTTCACCATAATCTGTGGCCACTTTTATTACTAGTAGTTGTTAATAGGAGTTGTGGTTATTGAAGATTCAGTGAAAGTGCTGTTACTTTTCTTTATTTTGTCCCAGTAACCAAAGATTTTAAGCTGGTGATTGTTTATTTTATTTGGATAAAATGATGTTGTGTAGTCTCAATGATCAGTGCTCTATTGGGCTTTAGGGAGTACTGTTTCAGAATATTTGGAATTTATTCCAAGGCCTCCCTTGAGGCGCTGCTAAATAAATTTTTTTATTTGGTTTCCTTAGTATGTGATGAGTCAGATCATTGAGAACTTGAGTTTTGTGGTTGTGGAAGGTGCTCTTGTGGCTGTTTATGCTGGCATGCATGCTGAAGCTGGTGTCATGTCTTGTATTGCCTGTTTTATTAGCAGGTTTATGAATAATAAGAAATGTTTATGATATTACACTTTGATAGAGCTTACATGCTATGCTTTGTGTGGTACTTCTTTGAGATTTCATCTCTGCATGCACAATTTCTTTTTTACAAATAGTGTTGATAATTTCAGTGCTTGGTTCGGGTATCTTGTGAATAGTGCCATATTTGATGAACTTTGATGGTCACTTCTGTTTTCTGCCACATTATGTAGGGTGAGAACATTCCTCCTCCATTCATGACATTTGAAGCTGCTGGTTTTCCTGTAGAGATTCTGCGAGATGTAAGTTTTTGTTTCTTTATGAAATTTGTTTCTGTCATTAGGTTCAGAAAGACAAATGTTAGATCTACTTCACCAGGTTTTTTGAGTTAATTCTGATTTTGTAATTTCAAACTCATTAGTTCTAACTTGTCGCAGGTGCGATATTTGCTCCACAGGAGGAGCATATGTCGTACGCTGCCTGCTATTGGCACACTTATACATCCAACAAGTGTTGTGATTTTTGGAGGCTGCAAAATGGACAGTTGGAGCCTTTGTTGCGCATCTTCTAGCAGGGGTGGTTGGCTTTTTGTCCAATTCACACCTGATGTGACTGGCGTTTCTTGCTTATTGGCTCCGCCTCTTATGTCTTTATTGGCCTCTTTTAGTTGGATGGAGTTGCTTCTGTAAGCAACCGTATACCTGTGCATTTTTAGTTTTCTTTCTTTCTATCATGACACTATTGATCCCAGTCCCTTTTGTGTTACTCAAAAGTATGGCATTAATCTTCCTGGTTCTGATGATCATCTTTCACTTTTTGATTTCAGATACATTCTGCTGGATTCTTATCTCCTACCCCGATCCAGGCTCAAACCTGGCCAATTGCACTGCAAAATAGAGATATAGTGGCAATTGCCAAAACTGGCTCTGGTAAAACATTGGGCTACTTAATCCCTGCCTTCATACTTCTTAGACAACGCCGCAATAATCCGCAAAATGGTCCAACAGTCTTGGTATTAGCTCCAACCAGGGAGCTTGCAACACAAATACAAGATGAAGCTATAAAATTTGGTCATTCTTCAAGGGTCTCCTGCACTGTGAGTTTTTTCTTTTATTCATGTTTTCGTTTCGGATATTGCATTGTCCAATAACTCAGCCTTTTATTTAATTATCAATAAGGAAAACTTACCCCCTTATTTCAGTGCTTGTATGGTGGAGCGCCAAAGGGCCCTCAGTTAAAAGAATTAGATCGTGGGGCAGATATTGTTGTAGCTACTCCTGGTCGACTTAATGATGTCCTTGAAATGAAGAAGATCAACTTCCGGCAGGTCTCACTTTTTGTACTTGATGAGGCAGATCGAATGCTTGATATGGGTTTTGAACCTCAAATTCGTAAGATTGTGAATGAGGTACCACGAAGAAGACAAACACTTATGTATACTGCAACTTGGCCAAAAGAAGTGAGGAAAATAGCAAATGATCTTCTTATTAATCCTGTGCAAGTGAACATTGGAAGTGTTGATGAACTTGCTGCAAACAAGTCTATCACACAGGTAACTGACGAGCTTTCTTTATTGGTTTGGATTGACGATTTTACTTTTATCCAAAATCAATGGAATGGGTGATGGTATATATTTACTATGTGGTTAAATTAAATGTCTTGCATAAAAAGAGTTATTTTGTATCTGTCTTAAACCATTTGTTGAATTTTGTTCTCATGTTCTTCATCACTTCATACTCTCTCTCTCTCTCCCTCTCTCTCTCTCACACACACATGTGCACGTGCATGCACTCATGTAGGTCTTCCATTTAATCTTTTCATTCCCTTCTGCTAGTTGCATTTTCTATGTTATTCTACTGCATTCTGCACATGTTCCTTCTTGTTACCCTAAACAATACCATGCAATACCTGCAGTATGTTGAAGTAGTCCCACAGATGGAGAAGGACAGGCGATTGGAGCAGATTCTTAGAGCACAAGAGAGAGGTTCTAAGGTCATTATTTTTTGCTCCACTAAGAGGTTATGCGACAGCTTGCACGTGGTATTGGACGCAACTTTGGTGCTACTGCAATCCATGGAGATAAGTCTCAAGCGGAAAGAGACTGGGTTCTTAATCAGTTCCGGAGTGGGAAGTCTCCTGTTTTAGTTGCCACTGATGTTGCTGCTCGCGGTCTTGATGTCAAAGACATAAGGTTAGCTTTTGTTTCAGCATTTTGTCATTTGCATAGAATTTCTGTGAGCTTTCTGATGGCAAGCTTAGGGAACACATAGTAGGACATGGTGGGATACTAATTGGTTGACCATAATTAAGCCTATTTTGTGGTTGCTGGGGCTTAAGCTTTATGTATAGCTTCCTGTTATATTCTTACACTCTATCTTTATCACACAGGATAGTGATCAACTATGATTTCCCTACTGGGATTGAGGACTATGTTCACCGAATTGGTAGAACTGGGAGGGCTGGTGCAACTGGTGTCTCATACACCTTTTTCTCGGAGCAAGATTCAAAATATGCAGCTGACTTGGTTAAAGTCCTGGAGGGAACAAATCAGCATGTGCCTCCAGAGATACGAGACATAGCTTTGCGTGGAGGGCCTATTATTGGCAAAGATCGAGGAATGGTGAACCATTTTGATTCTGCTCCTGCTGGTAGCGGACGCTGGGAATCCAGTGGCCATGGTGGGATGAGGGATGGCTTTGGGGCCCGTGGTGGGATGAGGGATGGCTTTTGGAGCCGAGGTGGAATGAGGGATGGTGGCTTTGGTGGTCGTGGTAGCACAAGGGATGGCAGCTTTAGTGGACATGGTGGCATGAGAGATGTAGGCTTTGGTGGTCGTGGTGGCATGAGGGATGGCCCCTTTAACAGCCGTGGTGGAAGAAATGACTCATTTTCTGGACGTGGAAATAGAGGACGGGGACTTTCTGGCCCTGCTGGGGGATATGGTAGTTGGGATAGGAATGAGCGTGGTCCATATGGCCGCCGCAATTATATGGACGGTCGTGGGCGTGGACGTGGAAGTGGACGTGGACGATTTGATGGTAGAAGAAACAATATAGACAAGGGTAGGGGCAGGAGCTATAGCCGTAGCCCTGAGAGGATTCAAAAAAGGGGTTACAGCCGTAGCAGAAGCAGAAGCAGGAGTAGGAGCCGGAGTTGGTCACGTGATCGCAGTCGGAGCTATAGTCGGAGCTACAGCCGAAGCCCTCGCCGTAGTCGCAGCTACAGCCGCAGCCCTCGTCGTAGTCCAAGCTACAGCCACAGCCCTCACCGTAGTCGCAGCTACAGCCGCAGCCCTCGTCGTAGTCCCAGCTATGGCCGCAGCCCTCAACATAGCCACAGCCACATCAGCAGCTATGACAAATTTGATAGTCCAAACGATAGAAATTTTGGTGAGAAGAATGCTGCAGTTCCAGAAGTTAAGGCTTCTGGACCAGGGATGTCTCCTATGTCCCCGGGAACACACGGGGATGCATTTTTGGGAGCAGAGCAGGTACCAGCCATTGTTAATGCTGAGTCAACTCATTTGGAGGCTCCGGCAGATGCAAGCCTTCAATCAGTCAGGGAAACTTAACGTTTTGATGCATGAATTTGTTGGATTTCGAGCAGGGTGACCAGCTGATGTGGTGTTGATCAAATGGTTCGTGGGAGCTATGACTACTAACCCTTTTGCATGCCGGGCACGGTAAGGTTGAATACGCGTTCAGCTGTCTTATTCAGTAGGTGATATTTCACGCGGAGATTACCCGCAAAATTGTAACTCCGACTATATTTTTTTTGGTTTTTTGTTGTTGGTTATCAAACTTGTAGCCACTGCGGCCCATGAGTCGGAATTTTCATATGTCACGGTTGAGCTAGTCCTGGGATGTTTGGATTAGAGTAGCTTTCGACTTCATGAATTTTCACCGGGGAAGAACTTCGTGTTATTAATCGGACTCGTGTGGAACTGTAACTGGCAAAGAGGGTGTCTCTGCGCTCGCGCTGACTAAACAATTTCACCGATTTTTATCATAACAAAATGGATTTTTTGGATATATGAAATTATCCTATTTTCCTTAAATGCACAAGATTTTATTTTATTTTATAAAAGTATGGTTTACAGTCCTATGAAACACCTTGAATGTTTTAGGGAGTTGGAAGTTTACTAGGACCTAAAAACATTTCATTTTATTCTACTTCTACTTATTGAAATGCTTCGTACGTCCGTGACACCTGGGTGGGCTACCGGGTATATAATTGGGAGACGGGGAGCTTGTGCGAAGTCCTAGCAGTACGTGTGTTGTTTAATGGTGGACTTTGGCACTTCTTTAAGTTGGGGGGGGGCACCTGCGAAGCCTAGCTAGGGCTTGGCCCCTTTGGCGCCAGATGGACCTTTGGACGTTTGCACTTAGTGGTCCTCTAAATATCATATGAGTTGGACCCCATTGAAGCAAAATGCAATTGAGTGACTGTTTGCCAAGTTTGTCGGCTTCCACTTTGTCATTCCTCCGAAGTCAGAAACTCTGACAGAATAAATAAATGAATAAAACAATGCTACACAAAACGTGAATTATTTTCTCAAATTTCTGTCCAGACCTGAAAACTTTTGTTACGCGAACCCGACAGACGTGCACGACGGGTCAAAATTCCAAAAAAAAAAAAAACAGAGAGCCGTGTTGATTTTCCGGTTCCAATTCAGGACCCCACTAAATGACCACTGACACAGGTAAGCTTACCATTCTTCTTTGGTAAGTTAATTAATGAGCCACACTGTGGCGTGGCGTGATTTACTCTCCAATAATGATACGGTATGCATTGAAAAATGAGTTTTCTTTTTTCATTAATAGATATTTTTAAAATGTATGCTAAATAATTAAAAGTGATTTCTTTTTCTATTTTTTTATAAAAATTTGAAAATTTTAATTTGATAAGTGATTCCAAACGCGCAACAGTACAGAGAATGGTCGGCATAACAGGGAAGGTAATGACCGGGGAAGGTCCACGGTTGCTTCCATCAGTCAAGGACAGCTGGTCGTGGATTGGCAGTTTGCCCCCCCAGGGTCACCCACACATACACTGCACAGTCATCAAAAAGCATCCTTTTCATCGCCTCTCTCAATGGTTCTTCTTCCTAGAAATAACAAGCAAACAATCTCTCCCCTCGTCATTGGCATTTAATCTTTTGAGCTTATTTATTTATTTTTATTTACATTTCATCCCTGGAATTGGATACATTTTCATCCCTTTTATTACAAACATTAACCTTTATTTTGTTTTCTTGCCTGGGGAGGTCTCCTTTACACGCATTCTCGCACTTTTTGACACACATTTCCCATGAGCACCAAATCTACCACACCCATTCTCTACCCCTTTGCAGGCCTATATATTTAAGAGTCCTCCTTTACAACCCATTTCTCCGTGTCCCCTCCTCAACATTGTTTTAAGGTGAGTCTTCCGTAACTCTGAAATGGTTCCTTGTTTAAAGTGGGAATCCACATAATGCTCTTGTCATTTCTGCTTTACTTGGTACTCTGTCTTGGATCTTGAAGCCTGCTTGCCTGGTATTTGGCCAACATATAAACCCAACATTTGAGGGGTGCAACATTTTTACAACAGAGATCTCTTCTCTCTTTCATTTTCTATTTATGTTTTCTTCAGAAAAAGAAAAATCTTTCCATTGGATTAAAATGGAAACTGTGCTCTTGGCTACGCTTGAATTGATTTTGCTATGCCCATGTCTTCTAATAGTTGTCTATTTTATGTGGACAGCTTTTTGTTTGCATCTTCCTCCAATGCCAACCTTGTTTGCCCCCAGAACCCAACTTTGAATGCAACTTCTTCCTCTATAACTTTGCTTCGGTCTCATAGCTGGGAGGCATTTATTCAAGAAGGTGGCTTTTTGTGCTACTTTGATAAGAAAACATGGAAGAGAGCTTTGTACCATTTCGCGGAATAAAGAATGATCTTCGAGGGAGATTAATGTGTTACAAGCAGGACTGGACGGGTGGCTTCAGCGCAGGCTTCAGGTAATTGGCAAACTTTCCCCATATCCACATCGTAATATAGAGCTTTATCATTACTGCATTTCAATTTGACATTTTCTTGATGTTTCCATTATTGTGCAATTTGCCTCAAGATGATAGTGTTAGTTGCTTCGCATCCTTCTTATATTTGCTAGGATCTTGGCTCCCACCACATATATTTTTTTCGCCTCAGCTATTCCAGTCATTGCATTTGGAGAACAGTTGGAACGAGATACAGGTGATTTGTACACTCAGTTCTGTGGAAACTCTGGATCTTGTGTTTTATGAAGTGCCTCAGTGTTAAGGAGTAGAATCTAAACATATTTGTCTATGAGTGCATGCTTCTGTTTTCACATCTTCCCTTTTCGTGACAGATGGGGATCTCACAGCAGTTCAAACATTGGCTTCAACAGCATTATGTGGAATTATACACTCTATCATCGGAGGGCAGCCTCTGCTAATCCTTGGAGTTGCAGAGCCAACAGTAATAATGTACACGTTTATGTACAAATTTGCACAAAATAGACCCGATTTGGGCTCAAAGCTCTTCTTAGCTTGGACTGGATGGTATTCCCTTTCACTTCTGATCTGTGAATTGACTGTACCTTGATTTTATCTTGAGCTGCAAATTTGTTTCTGACCTGTAAATTCATTATATTAGTTCCTTATTGTCCTTGCTTTTACTTGAATGGCCGTTTGTATTTTGATTGGCAGGGTCTGCCTGTGGACGGCCATCTTGCTCTTTCTACTGGCTATTTTAGGAGCTTGTTCCATTATCAATAGGTTTACTCGTCTAGCTGGGGAGTTGTTTGGCCTTCTAATAGCCATGCTTTTCTTGCAAGAAGCAATCAAAGTAAGAGAGCCAAGCTCTTGTCTTTCTTACCTATTGTTCTGTCCTTTTGACGAGGCAGAGTAGTTTGCTTTATTTGTATAGTACAGTTCAAGTTAACTTTTTCAGTAAGAAAGTTTTATTAGGGAAAAGGTCCTTTGTGTGCTTTCATCATTATGTAAAGGTTCTGTCCTTTGACTACTGATGTGCCTTTCACTAGTTTCCATTGCTCAAACGATGGCTAAGTATTCCAGTGAGTTGTGTATACTAAGTGTCAAATTTTTATCCTTATGTTGGTTTTTTCAGGGACTTGTTGATGAATTTTGCATACCTGAAAGACAGAATTCAAGGTCCATTGAGTTCCAACCTTCATGGAGATTTGCAAATGGCATGTTTGCTCTAGTCCTGTCATTTGGCCTTCTTTTTACCACTCTAAGAAGTCGAAAAGCAAGATCTTGGCGTTATGGTTCTGGTATGTCTATTGAATCTTCAAAGGACTAGAGATATTTGTTCACAAAATATATCCAATTGAAGATCACATCAGTGCTTTGCTGATGTCACTGTTCATTTCTTACAGAGTGCCTGCGAGGCTTTATAGCAGATTATGGTGTACCATTGATGGTGCTGATCTGGACTGCAGTGTCCTATGTACCAGCAGGAAATATTCCAAAAGGAATTCCAAGGCGTCTTTCCAGTCCAAATCCGTGGTCGACAGGGGCTTATGAGAATTGGACTGTGATGAAGGCACGATAAATTCTTAAAACTCCTATGTTTTTTTAATTATATGTTTCCACATCTCTTAAACCAAACAATGCCTAATTGCTTATGCATAAAACTTACAGGACATGCTAAATGTGCCCGTTATTTACATAGTCGGAGCTTTCATTCCAGCAACCATGATTGCGGTACTCTATTATTTCGACCATGGCGTAGCATCGCAGCTTGCTCAGCAGAAGGAATTCAATTTGCAAAAACCAGCTTCTTTTCACTATGACTTGCTTCTTTTGGGATTCATGGTGCACTGTTCTGCTCTCTTGCATGTCTTTTGCTCAGATGAGCGCTGGCTCCATTTGATTGAAACAGAAAATATTTGTGTATCTAAAACTTAATGTGGTGTGGCAGGTCATTTTGTGTGGTCTGATTGGGATCCCTCCGGCAAATGGTGTGATACCTCAATCTCCAATGCATACAAAGAGTTTGGCTACCCTAAAGCACCAAGTACGAGGCATCCCACATTCTTTGTGACTTCAAGTTTACCTGGAATAAACTTTTGTTCAGTATACCATTCAGGCATGCACACTTGCACATTAATATCCAATTCTTGTTGCAGTTGCTTCGTAATCAGCTTGTAGCAACAGCACGCAAATGTATGAACAATAAGGCGAGCTGGAGCAGGTGTATGGAAGCATGCAAGAAGCCTATCAACTGATGCAGACCCCACTACGCGAAGAACCCTCTGCTCGGGTATCTTGACTTCAGATTTCATTTGGATTATTCCAATAAACAAAAGGTTACTGCTTTTGAACAAATTATAGTAATATTACTTTTCATGTGGACAGGGATTAAACCAACTGAAAGAGTCAACTATGCAGATGGCTGCCAACGTGGGGAACATTGATGCTCCAGTTGATGAGACTGTATTTGACGTCGAGAAGGAAATTGATGATTTACTTCCTGTTGAGGTGAAAGAACAAAGGCTTAGTAACTTGCTTCAAGCTGCAATGGTTGGGGGATGTGTTGCAGCCATGCCTTTAATTAAAAAGATCCCAACCTCGGTCCTTTGGGGCTATTTTGCTTTCATGGCCATTGAAAGCTTGCCGGGTAACCAGTTCTGGGAACGAATCTTACTGCTTTTTACTGCTCCAAGCAGGAGATACAAGTAACCAAACCTACTCCCTTTTCTCTTTTTCTTGCCAGTCATATCCGTTTCCCTATTTTAACTAATTGCACATTATTCTCCCTCAGGGTGCTAGAGGAGTACCATGCCACCTTTTTGGAAACTGTACCTTTCAAGACAATCGCAATATTTACAACATTTCAGGCTGCTTACTTGATTCTCTGTTTTGGCATCACCTGGATTCCAATAGCTGGGGTGCTTTTTCCTATGATGATCATGCTTTTGGTTCCTGTGAGACTATACATATTGCCAAAAATTTTCAAAGGAGCACACCTTCAAGATTTGGATGCTGCAGAATATGAAGAACTTCCAGCTTTACCATACAACCTAGCTACTGTAAGTCTATGCTTATTTTTAACTTGTACCGTATACTATTTCCTAGCCACATGCTTGGATGTATCATGCGATTCAACGGAAGTCACGGTTCTTATGAGTGGCATTTAGCAGAGTCTATTTTTTGGGCTTATCTCAGCCTCCAGTGGCAGCTTATATTACGTGTTCCTTTGATTATTTGCATGATATCAGGAGGTGGAGATGAGCAGAGCTACTTCGTTTGCTGATGACAGAGAAATCTTAGATGGGATGATCACTCGAAGCAGAGGTGAGATAAGGCGTTGCTGCAGCCTCAAGTTAACGAACTCCACTGTTACACCATCCAAAGAATTCAAGAGCATAAAGAGCGCACGGTTTTCAGAGAAGGCATACAGCCCTCGTTTGAGTGAACTGAGAGTGGATCACAGTCCTCGGCTTGATGGAAGTGGAAGAGAACTCTTCAGTCCAAGAACCATACAAGCAAGACCATCTAATCTCGGAAAAAGTGGCTAGAAGTTGTGCCCAAATTATCAAGCATCCGGAGTGAATTCTTATCCGTTTACACAAAGGAAGAAATTATAGGCACCGGTAGAAATTAAAGAACAGGTGGGAAGTCCGCCATGGAGTCTTTCTTTTCTTTTTCTTTTTCTTTTTTCCAATTTTTTGTTCAATTTTGTCTTTTGGTTGGTATATTGTAAATGTTAATCCAGCATTGAAGGAATTTACTATCCAAAATTTCTTCAATTAAAAAACCCAGTGTTATGCTATCTGAAATTGACAATGCTCAAAAGTTCAATTTTCTCACGTGATATCCTCGGATGAATCGCTGCTTTTGGCGGATAAAGTGTCTATAGCATAAAACACGATGAAGCATGACCGCGGCAGAAGCATATATCCATCACTACTTTGGAACTTCAAATTCAATTTTCAGAGAATTTTGATCTTTAAAACTTTTGTAAGTGTGGGTTAACGATCCAAGTCACACCCTCAATACATTGAGGCCAAATATTGAAAACCAAGACATTGCAGAGAGACAGAGAACGGGGATTGAAGAGAGTGATGACAAAGAACAATGTTACCTTAATCAAGGGAGGTTCCGTTGTAGCATGTAGCATGTACATAAAAAGGGCAATAAGGCTGCAGATTGGCTTGCTTCATTTGCTCTCTCGCAAAGCCTTGGAGTTCGGTCTTTAGAGCAGCCTCCCTCGGCTTAGTTAAAATTTTGCTGTCCTAGCATTACTTGGCTTACAGGACAGAGGATACGTGCTATCCCATGTCAGGCCTCCAGTGCATTTCCAGTCTACCATATCTATTGAGGGCTCTGTTGCCAGAAAAACTATTTTTTGGAAACACTAATAAAAATATTCAGAAAAGAAAACCACCAACCAGATACAATGACCCTCGACAAGTTTATGCTTCCCAGTAATCATCAACGTTAGTTATCAATGGTGTAATGATACCTTTGTATACGGGTGCCCTAGGATCCTTGCCATACCTTTTTTTTTTTTTTTTAAATGGATGCTCTGGAGAAAAGAATAATGACTTTTTTTTTTTTATCCCATTAAGAATATCAGTCTATTTAGAAGAAGCAAAATGAGTTTGAAGGACCAAGTATCGTTATCCAACACAATTTAGTGACGTCGATTCTGCTCCATAAGCTTTACAAAGCTCCTAAATAATCAGTGAACTGAGAGTAAAACGGACCTACGAAAAATGAGTTCACGGAGAAACAGCCATAGACCGTAATACAAGTTTACCTTTAGTGAGGTAGTTTCCGTTTCCTATCAGTTGTCCTTGAAAATAGTGATATTCCTAACACAAAAGCACGCTCCCAATTTTGAACTTTTTTAAAATTTTTCATTTTAAAATTTTTATTTTTATAAAATAGAATCATTTTTTATGCAAATATTAACATACAAATTATAATAAATTCAACATACCGTTATTTACGACGCTCTTAAAAATTTTCTTTATGTTTTATTCCTAAACATTTTTTCTCTTTTCTTCTTCTCTCTTTTTAATTTTTTACGTGGTTGAAAATAGGAAAAATTCATATACATTATTTCTTTTTCTTGTAACCATAAAAATTCCCTTTTTTATAAGGACCATCTTAAGTAGGAAGATACTTTTTTTCTATAATGGTTATTTTTAATAGGAAGGGTGAAAGAATTTTAAACCCGATGATCCAAACTGATCATCATAAGAAGAATAAAAACAGCAAATTGATAAACTAGATACAAAAATAACAACCATGTTGTTATAATTGATGGAGAATAAGCATCTGTGATTTGGAGATCAAACTAAAGGTAATATCATTCAAGAGGCAGCTTCGATAAAGAGTTGTCTTATTCATGTAAACAAAGTTGCAAATAAGAACAATCCAGCATGGAACTTTAAGCGTGCAAATTTAATTCAGCCTCAGGTATGCTTGAATGCTTCAAAGATAACGATCTCATATGCAGATGCTAATGTAAGTGCTCAGGCATCTTCCTTAGTTGTTTTATTTAACCGTCAAAACATCATCAACATACCAACATCAATGTTGATAAAAAGAGATGACATAGCACTTAAATCAAGTGCCCTTGCTGAATTTACGACCAGTAATCTTCTCAGACTCATAGAGCAAATGGTTTATAAGTCCTCTCGCAGCACTACAAAGGCATGAAAAAACAGATTCAATTTACAGCATAACATTGCCATCACAGAAAATCGAAGGTGAATAAGAACTAAATCTGCAGATGTGGGCATTGTGGCCATCAGCATCGTTGTCAACTCATCAAGTAATGCCCTACTCCAAGGTATACTGAAAGGACGCTAAGAGAAAGAAAGAAGCGATACACACAGAAACTTACTCATCCTTGAGCTTTTGGATCTTTTCCGGATCATTCTCGCACTTGTGCCTTTTGAACTGCTGCCTAACCATATCCACAACAAGCTCTGTGTTATGTTGCTGCAGAATAAGTTAACAAAGGCAAATATCAATATCCAGAGTCTAAAAAAAAAAAATTGTTAATCAAAACGAAGAGTGAAAAGGGTAATGGTTTACCCGATGACCAATAAATTTAGCTCTTCGAAGGCATTCGCGGTAAAGCTGGAAATAGAAAAGTTTGAAATTAAAGAATTGACCACGAATTCTTGTTTTTTTTTTGGGTCATTAACAACGAATTATTGAATATTGGCAAAAACTAACTATTACTGCAAAAGAAGCAAATTGCGAATTGCAACAAAATGATACTCAACTCTGATGACATTGTCGGCAAGTTCCGGAGGCAAACCGGTTTGTAAAGATGGCATCGTTTTCGTTTTCCCGATTTCTCTTTCCAATTCAGAGCGCTGAGAACTTGGCTGCTATCTGCTATCTACAATTATTAGATTAGTGAAATGGAGTTTCAGAAATCAACCACAAAGCTAACCAAACTGATGTACTAGTACGGTCTTTCTTAACCAAAGTTATCATATTTAAACGACGGAGAGGGTGGCAAAGCAATAAAATGAGGTGAGAAATAGGATCGAGTTTGAAGAAGAAGAAGAAGATGATGATGATGAAGAATCCAACCTGACGCCCGTGAAATCGGCAGCGATCAACGTCGCGTTGGTGAGAGCAAGCACGAAAGAAACTTTGTGTCTTGTGCGACGGTGCGCCTGCTGCTGAGCATTCTAAGTTTTTGTTTTTGTGTTTGTGTTTTTTAACATTCTGCTCATTTTTTAATAGCCAAGGCTACATTCGGAAATCCAAATTAATCTTTCGGCCTCTGGTGTTAAGTTAATTAATTTATTTTATTTTATTTTCATGGCAAGAGATGCTTCAGTGGAAGGCACAAGGACACAAGGCTCCAACCCCTAAAATTTTCATGTCCCAAAAAACCAATCGAGAACGAAAATTGCATGTCCATTGCCTTTAATGAAATTCGTAATTCAAATAATGATTGGAGAGCTTGATAAAAATTACAAAAATAATTGAATAAATACGAGTAAAATAAATTAATAATAATCAATAATATACACACAATTTTTATTCTTTTGAAAACATATATAAAAATTTTAAGTTTTCCCCTCGTTGTTATGTTAACATTGATGACAACTATTTCCAAGTCTTCCTTCTAAACTGTACGGACACAAGCAATTTGTTTGGGGTGAGATGTAGGTTTAAATTATTAATCTATATATATAAATCTAATAATTTAAATTTTTAGTTGAATTAATTTTTTAAATACAAAATTCAAATTTTATAATTAAATAAATTTATATTTAAATTTTATAGAAAATAATTTCTTGACGTGAACGTCGAGCTCCCTTATGGGACGCACGCAACGTTTTCATTAAATTCTCTCCTCCTCAGCTCAAAGGGAAAAAGATATGACGGAAGCGTGAACCCCATCGGCATTGAATTGAATTGTGACAAAGATTCTGTAGGCCCCCGAAGTAGCCCCTTCATTAAGCCTGCGTCCATTGTACACACCCTTATTAATCCAAAAAATTCACAAAAAAAAAGAAAACATAATTAATTCGAAGAGAAGGATTTCAGCAAACTGTACATAGACCATCATTGATTACTACTTGGAATGGCATTTCGTGATGGAGGAGAATTTATCTTTGAAATCCCATAAGTTAAAGGCAGAAAAAAATGCTGATGGAAAAATTCGTACAAAAATATTTTTTTTCTTTTTCTTTTTATTTTTCTCAAAATGAATAAAAATATCCAACAATCGACGTTTAAGGATATAAATAATTCAAAGTAGACATGGTTTAGTAGTCGAGACGCTGAGTTCTTAATTTAAACACTAAGATTTCAGATATGATTAAGTTCAAAAGACAAAAGAAAAAAAAAAGTACGATTAGTAATAGGTATAATGATAATTCATTATAATTTATCTTTTTTATGGAAAAAAAAAACTTATTCTTTTTTTCTCATTTTTCTTCTACTTTTTTTTTTGAAAAAAAAAAAATTGATTCGTAAAAATACCAAATTAAATCTTTTTTTAATACATCAGTAAATTGAATCTCTTTGTCTCTTCGTATTTGCAAGCCCTAGTCGTATAAAATCCAATACCAAGTGTACCGAGTATGCAAGTCTATTGCTTTTTTTAATTATTAAATAAATAAAAAAAGGAAAGTCTATTTGCTTGTGAATGGTAGATTGTAGACTCGTACTGAAGAATAAGGTTAGGATGGGCCCATGTCTGGTCCATGAGTGGGAAAGTACACTTCTTTTTGCTGAATGGATGTTTAGTTTTGGGCCAAATTTAAAGAGTAGATTAGATGGGTACTTAACTTTCGTTTTCCAATGGGGCTATACATTTATTGCCTGCCTAACGCCGTCAAGACAAAGGTTTGACCAAACCGATTTAAATTTGTGGGCCTCTATATCTCTCCCGCAATCAATGACGATGAGCATCCACCTGAATCCAGATCTTTCGAGTTGCCAAATGGCAAAAGTGGATCCAATTGTTGTATTTCCTATTCCCATAGAGATATGATTTTTTTTTTTTAACCAAGATATGAAAAAAAAATTAGTTTTAAATATATGTATATATTTTTAAAATTTATATTTTTTGAATTCATTCTTTCTGGACAAAAAAAGAGAGAGGTTATTTTTATTTGGCTATTATATTCTTTTAATAGTTTGATCAATTTTTATGAATTTTAAAAATATAAATTTAAATAAAAATATTTTAAAATTAAAATTTAATTATAAAAATTCATTATTATTATTATTATTGTTTTGTTTTTGCATTTTCCAATCCTATAGATATAGATGGTAACAGAAAAAAAATAATGTAATAATTTGATTTGTCTAATGAAATTGTCCAACTAGTTGATAAAATATGAAAAAAGAGAAAGTTCGAAAATAAAACTTTTTTTTATTATTTTTTATTTTGTTAAGCATATTTGTTCATGTCAATATTTTGGTCAGCGTATTTTACAATTTAATCGGGCAGCTACGTTGGCAATTATACACCAAATTGATTTTTAGTTTGAACGACCGAACGGGGTCCCATTTTCTAAACTTGCAACAAAGGGTGGTTTTATCATTGTGACTCTTTTTTTTTTTTTTTTGATTAATGGGGGTTGATATATGTTTCATTTTATCTTTTCTATTTCAACATTATAAAATAACTAATTTTACACATGCTCATAACTTTAATCCTATAACTTAAATTGTAGCATTGCTCATAACATAAAATATCATCAATATAATATAAATATTCTTCATGACCATGCGTGACTTCCTACGTAGATGGTATAAAAGGATGGGCCTTGCGGGGCGAATAATAATTAAATAAAAATCCTATTTTGAAGAAGGAGAAAATTGAAAAGACGAACCGCTCTGACGTGTAGACGTACTTATATTTGTTGCAAAATATCGATGGATATATTTTCTCGTCATTCCTCTTCTTGGAACCGTCCTCTTCTGTTGTTCTGTTTCACCTCATTTCTTTTTTTCTTTCTTTCTTCGTTCCTTCCGGATCGAAGCAACAGAAACCCTAATATTCAAACATTAGTCGGGTAGAATCACCTTTCTCGCCGTAGATTCTCCAGCCGTTCAATGGCTTTCATTCACCGCTGCTCACCGGCGCCGATTTGCTAAAATTTCTCGTGCCTGATCAATCATCACCATGTTCGAAGCGCATGTAAGTTTTCTTTGGCGCCTTATTTCTTTTGTTTATTTATTTCTGGGGAACCTCGGTTTTTCTCGTGTTGCTTAACCGATCACGGATTTTGATTAGTTATTGGAAGGTAGGTGAGATTTAGGTACTCTTAATTTAGTCACAGGGCACCAGCGGAGTGATGTTCGGTTTAGCTGATTATCTTTTAAGCTAGACATGGACTCACTGGAGATGGCAAAGTTACATGATCGGATGATTACCGATGGGCTCAAGCATGACACTAGAACTTATTTCTTATTTCAATTTTCGTGTTTAGCTTGAGTTGGGCATTTTGTTTTTTCGTGTTTGACAGTCAGAAATAATCAGGCTAATTTAATTTAAACTCTCTTAGTTGTTTGAAGGAGAAAAGATTATTTTTGCCTGTTAGGTAGCTTTCCCATAGTTATACATGAATTATGTCACTTTCGTGAGGATATTTTGCAAATGTGGTGATTTTATTAAACAATGATGTTTTGGGAGTCTGTTATGTTAATAATGTGGGATAATGTGGTTCTTATTGTTGATTTTGCTTGTAGGTTTTGCATTTGCTTCGAAGATATTTGGGTCAATATGTCCATGGGCTTTCAGCAGAGGCCTTAAGAATTAGTGTCTGGAAAGGTTTGTCCACTATTCTCTCAGTTTTAGGTGCTGTGATTTACTCATCTGCCAGTTTTAAGAATTGTGATTTTTTAGCTTGGTCTGATGACTGTGTGGAAGCAGGCTTTTTTCTCAGAATCTCTATATCTGGTCTAATAATCTTTGGATTCTCAAAACATTCCTATCTAATATCAATTTTCCTCATCTTCTGATACGTTGAATATTTTCTTAAATCAATCTCATTTGCAGGTGATGTTGTCCTCAAAGATTTGAAATTGAAGGCTGAAGCACTAAATTCACTAAATCTTCCTGTCACAGTAAAAGCTGGTTTTGTTGGCACCATCACATTAAAGGTAGCTAAGTCACTACTAGCAAATTGGTAACATTTTTTATTTTAATTTCTTCAAACTTCCCTTTAATTGTAACTTCTAGAAGTAGAAAAGAATTTTTGTTGTGTATGATCTCTTTTCTCTACTAACAACAGGATATTTTTCCACCATATTTAGTTTGTCTGTGAGGCCTAACAAATCCCAAAACTTGTAGAGAGAAATTATTCCTCGTTTTTAGCCATTTGTGTTTTTTTTTTTAATTGTTCTTAACAGTTGAGATTAATCTTCTTGGTTATAAAAAAATTAGGTTTTTCCCCACTCTGCAAGGGTTCCTTAGGGAATAAGATTTGAGAAAAAGAACATTGCTTTAGGTTTTTGTTTCCTAGTATGATGTTTGCATTCTAGTTATTTCATTTTTCTCAATTCTCCTTCACGATGACAGGTTCCATGGAAAAGTTTGGGCAAAGAACCTGTCATTGTTCTCATTGACCGTCTTTTCCTTCTCGCTCAACCTGCTCCTGATGGCCGGACTCTTGGGGTAGGATGACATTTTGCTGATGTAAAGGATGTGTGCCTTTATTGCTGCTAGCTTTTTGGTTGCTTTCAAGTTTGCTTAGTTTTTTATTTACAGGAAGAGGACAAGAGAAAACTTTTTGAAGCCAAACTTCATCAGATAGAGGTGAGAATTTTGGCATTTGTGTTGTCATGTTCTCCTGGGGATTGCTTCTCTCCTCACTACTAGTATTTGTGCATCATATTTGATGTGGGACAACTATTTACATATTAATATACAATAAATCTCTCAACACTCTCCTGCAAGTTGGACCATGGATGTTCGTTATGCCAAACTTGTTACAAAAAACATTCATCCTAGCTCCATGTAAGGACTTCGTAAAAGTATTTGCAACCTTTTAGTAGGTATAATCAATCTTGTTGAAGCACAAAATAACAATCAAGCTCTATTTGCTTAGTTCACTTATGGATGCTGGATTCAAGGAAAACTGAGTGGTAGCCTGATTATCACACCATAATCTCACAATTGTACTCCTAATTCCAAGCTTGTCAATAATCTTCTAAATGAGGAGAAAGCCTATATTTATATCACTACTGTATTTCTTTTGACATTGTTGATATTCTGTGTGGGACAACTGTTTACATATATGATACATTTTTCTTTTGGGGTTATTTGACAACCTTGTTTACTTCATATTTCATGAGTGCTGTGAGCATTTCAAGTATTCATGACCCATTGTTATGGAAGAAGAGAGTTCTGAAGCTTGTTTTTTGATGATCAAATACTTTACTGTATGCAGGAGGCAGAATTAGCAACCCTTGAAGCAACTGCTAGAACTAAGTTGGGAAGTGTATGTCCTGTAGAACTTTGTTTCCATTTATACTTACACAATTATGATTCTTCACTTATGCTTATATTTTTGGCTGGCTGAATTCTTTTTCCTTCTCTTTTGCCAGTTTTTCAATAAGTAGCTCTTTTAGCAGTCTTTATTCGTATGGTTATGCTTCATGTGAGTTGCACGAAATTAATTTTAACTTTTATCAAATACCATTTTACATTTGACCATTCCTGATACCAGGACTGAATTTGCTTTTTGACTTGCTTAAAGTCACTTTCTTGATTCAATAGTTGAGATGGTGATTGCAAACGGAAGGCTTTTCTCATTGGGTTGCATGCGATTTAGCCTTTAAAATTTATCATTTAGAAAGACTCTCAAGCAAAGCTTGTTACAGTTGTAAGATCTGCTGGGCTGGTGGTAGAATGTGGCTTGGCTTTGGGCTTAGTAATAGGACAGACTGCCAATAGTCAGAGGATGTTATAGAACCCTTAGATTGACTAAGCTGGTTGGCTGTTGAAGCAATGGGGGAAAGTAGGAGTTATGTTTTCATTTACTACAGATAGGTAGTCGTTACAAGGAGACATGCATACTCTTATAATAGAATTGGTCAAGTTCACTTCCCTTGTTTCTAGCAGGTATCCTTAGGCCGGTTGAGGATATGCTTCATTTTGTTTGACTGTGTTACTGCTTGGGGTATGTGCTGGCCCATCTAATAAGTTTGCTAGGGTGGGCTGACAATCATTGGCATGATGCTTATTAGTTAAATGAGGAGCTGGCATGATATTGTTTAATTCTTTTTCAGGATCCTCCTGGAAATTCATGGTTAGGTTCTCTGATTGCCACTATTATTGGAAATCTCAAAATTTCTATTAGCAATGTGCATGTCAGATATGAGGACTCAGTCAGGTTGGTGACCATTTCTTTCTCCTCTTTTGTGGTTGATGAATATGGTTTGCCATCTATTTTGTCTCCTTTTTCTTTTAACATATAGTTTAGTCATTTTCATGTATCATTTTTTGTTTTCCACATCATTTAGTTTTCAATCTGTGTTTTACAGCAATCCTGGGCATCCATTTTCTTGCGGGGTTACCCTGGCTAAGCTGGCAGCTGTGACAATGGATGAGCAGGAAAATGAAACATTTGATACTAGTGGTGCACTGGATAGATTGCGGAAGGTAAGGTTGTCTTTGTCCTGTACAGAACTCCATTTATTGGATTGAACAAATGCAAAGTAGTGTATGTTATTCTATTTGAATATTTGATGCAGGATTGCTTTTTTTTTTTTTTTTTTTTTAAAATAGCTGTCTTTACAAAATTTATGTCATAGCTCAATTGCTCAATGCAACTTCAAATCCTCTCTAAAAGCAGTCAGGGACGGGATGTACTTGAATTTGTCTCAATGTAGCCATGTGTGACCTTACCACAGCCCAACTTGCTTTAGTTGATTGGTGTCATTGTGGCCAAGCAAGGAATTTGGAAGATGGACCTAATTATATGTTGGCTGAAAAAAGATGTCGAATCAGATTTGGATCATTGAAAGACAGAATCTCTTGGGAAACAGATTCGTTCATTCATTGAGCTGATCTAGGGTTTTGGTTTTTGAGTATCCATATTGCCTTGCCCAATAGGCTGAATGTGGAAGTTGATTCATGTAAGTAAAGCCCCAGAAGCTTCAGATTGAGGCCTAGTTGCCCTGAGCTGCACAATTTTGGCTTTCCTTCCATTATAGTGCAAATCGTATGTCCCAGTACTTTGCTGGTCATCAGTTTACATAATGGGACCTGGTTATTGTGATATTGCTCACCTACTTGGAGTAAACTAATGGTTTTCAAGCTATGTGCTTGTTTCCTTATTAATTATGTATCTTTTGATTTCATCTTAATAAGGTTGGATTTCTTTGGATGTGTACTCTGCCACTTATATTGTAGTACTGATTGAAAAAAAATGTCTACATGTTTCTTTTGACAGTCAGTGCAACTTGAGAGGCTTTCTGTGTATCATGATTCTGACTGCAAGCCCTGGAAAATAGACAAGAAATGGGAAGATCTTAGTCCCAAAGAATGGATTGAGGTTTGTTGTTATATGTGGAATGTAGCATTCATACTTGTTTCTCCTCATTGTAACTTTGAATAGTTTTCCTTCTCTTGAATCTGTCATTTTGTACCTAGATCTTTGAAGAGGGTATAAATGAATCTTCTACTGGCCATGGGATGACATCTAAATGGGCTATGAATCGTTGCTACTTGGTGTCACCACTCAATGGAGTCCTCAAATATCATCGTCTTGGGAAGCAAGAGAGGACTGATCCGGAGGTTCCCTTTGAAAAGGCTTCTCTCATCCTCACTGATGTTTCCTTAACAATTACTGAGGTGCTAAACTTTCTCTTATTTATTTCATGTTGCAGCATCTTATCAATCATTTATCCATTTTTGACATGCTTGGCTTTGGAGTCAAAAAAAAAAAATAAAAATAGCAATCATGATATTCTTTCATGTTTCCTATGGGCTCAGCTAGAGAAGAATAGGAACAAATGTAGAAATTTATATATTCATCTGGTTACTTCATGCTCTCTGGTCCAGGATTTGCTGTGCCACCAGGAGAAATAGTGAAGTTATGGTCCTTGTAGTTTTTTTTCCTTTGGGACTAGCATTCAGGAATGCTTTGATTCATGTACCTCTTAATTTTGTCTCCTAGGCACAATATCATGATTGGCTAAAACTCTTGGAAGTTGTCTCGAGATATAAGATATACATAGAAATCTCCCATCTGAGACCTGCAGTGCCTGTTTCTAAGGAACCTCTCCTTTGGTGGCAATATGCTGCTCAAGCTGTTCTGCAGCAGAAGAAAATGTGGTATAGATATATGAATGAGATATTTTGAGAAAGTTTTAATGCTGTTTTGGAATTGAAACTGATATTTTATGATTTACCACAGCTACCGCCTCTCATGGGACCGAATCCAGCATCTCTGTCAGCTTCGTCGTCATTATGTCCACTTATATGCTGGCTCATTACAGCAATCATGTAGTTCCAGTGCCTTGGAACTGCGAGAAATGGAAAAAGATCTTGATCCAAAGGTTATTCTTCTGTGGAGGTATGTAGAACTTGATTATTTGTTATTTCTTTCCTAGATAATTTGATTGTCTATTTATTGAAGGAAATGCATAATGTACCTTGCATATGTTAATGTATTTGTTTGATACTTGCACGCATGCACACACACACACACACATGCACACATCCTCTCTTTTGTAAGCTTGTGTTTGGTTTATAAGAGTGAGAAAAAGGTTTCATGTTTCCTTCACTCTACATCTCCTTGCTTTTCTTGCAAACAGAGCTTGAATTAATGGCTCCATTTATTTTGCCATTAGGAGTATTCTAGCAAGCTGGTTGGAGAAGTTGACTTACAAACTAGAAAAAATTGGATGGCCGACTCAGTTGAAGACTCTGTGACTTCTGGTCTATGAGTTTTAATTGTATATGGATTTGGTGTTTTCAATATCAAAGATTCCACCATCTACACTGCAAATTTATCTGGGTCATAACTAAGTGCTACTTAGGTGTGATGATGAGTACTTCCAAGTGTTATCCACATCTTGTCGATCTGTTGTCCGTCCTGTTGATCCTTTTCTTTTCTTGTGTGGACGTTCTAGGTTACTTGCACATGCCAAGGTTGAATCTGTGAAAACAAAGGAGGCTGCTGAACAGAGGAGGCTAAAAAAGAAAAGTTGGTTTTCCTTTAGATGGTTGGTAGAAAATATCTGTTTTTCTGTTTTTTAAATTATGTTACCATGACTTTACCTTTATTTTGCTTAGTATTTTTCTTTGTGTATTTCTGCTAAGTTATTTATTGATTGTTATTTGAATTTCTTTCATTCTAGGAATACAGACTCCAGCGATGCCTCTGATGGAGATGTCTCAGAGGCATCAAAAATAACAGAAGAAAAACTGACTAAAGAAGAATGGCAGGCAATTAATAATTTACTCAGTTACCAGCCAGATGAGGAGTTGACATTGCACTTTGGAAAGGACATGCAGAATATGATTCAATTTTTGGTGACTGTGTCTATTGGTGAGGCTGCTGCAAGAATTGTTGACATAAATCAGACTGAGATTATTTGTGGTAGATTTCAGCAACTCCACGTGTCAACGAAGTTCAAGAATCGTAGTACTCACTATGATGTTTTGTTGAAATTCTATGGCTTATCTGCTCCTGAAGGTTCACTTGCTCAGGTTTGTTTGGTTTCCTGCCATAGCATTTATCTGTTGTGTGTTCTGTGAGATGATGGAAGGATTGTGTTTTTTTTTTTTATAATACATCTTGCTTATAGTTTTCATGTTGCATTTCCCATTCTTCCTTGTAGTTTGGCTCTTATAACCTTCAATTAGAGCCAATCTTATCTGGAAGAAATGGGTTGGTGCTAACAAAGATCTTGATGTTTGCAATGCATCGGTGGCTTATGTGTATGTTGTTCTTTGTATTTCAGAGTGTCTCTAGTGAGCAGAAGGTGAATGCATTATCAGCTAGTTTTGTTCAGTTGCCAGTTGGGGAGAATGTTGACTGGAGGCTGTCAGCTACAATCTCTCCTTGCCATATCACGGTGATTACTTAATCTTTGATAGAAGTCAGAGTGAGAATAATTTTTTTGCCATTGTGTTTATTCACATTTACACAATAGTTTCAAGCATTTGGTTAAAAAATCTTTATGTTCCTCTCTCTTTCTCCCCCTTCCTCTTTGGGAGAAAATAAAATTTCTGTATTGAGAGAAAAGAGATTAATGGTGGCAGTATGAGGCAACCTCATTTGATTGAATTTCTGGAACTTGAAATAAAGAGAAAACTTACAAAATAATTTTTTTCGTAGATTTTGCTTGATGTTGGGAGCACCTTTAAAGGAACTAAAAATAGAAACCAAAGAGAAGGCAAAATTCATTTAATTTTGTAGCAGCTAGAAGGATGAATTCTGCTAATCTCATTTGCTTCTTTTTGGTTTTGGTCCATGGTAATCTCTAATACTTTGTTGACCTATAAGTTGTCCATCTGTCAATTGTAACAGCTGTTGACATGGTAATCAGATCAACTCACTCTCTTAGAAAAGTGGTTAGGGCAGAGGAATACTTTTGATCCTGTTATTTACCTTTCATAATTCCCTTACTGTTTGCTTTTACCAGTGTTTTAGTTGGTGCCTATATTTCATAATAGTTTTGTATCAGATATCATGATACAACTATCTGGAGAAGCTTGGAAAATTTGACCTGATAACTTGGAAGAAAGGACTCTGAAGACTCTAAACTCCAATCACCACTCTGAATATCATGCAATCTTTAGAGCATTTTTTATCATTTTGGAAATAGAACCATTACAGAATTGGATAGGTTTCTATACCAACATATGCTAGCCAATTTGAATGGTTACCTCAGTTGCACTATGCTAACATTGGACATTAAGATATAATTCTTATTTTTGATGTAAATTTGTTATATTTGGCTTAGGATCTCGTAATTTGCCTGTTTCCTTGGTTCTTCTGTTTTCCTTCAAATTTTTAATTTCCCTATCATCTGATGCTTCCTTATTTCTTCTTTGGTTTCAGGTTTTAAAGGAAAGTTTTGATCGCTTTACTGATTTTGTGAAGAGGAGTAGTGCAGTTAGTCCTACGGTTGCATTGGAAACTGCAAATGCTTTGCAGGTATTATGCTAATTTTATGTTGTGGAGGTTCTTACTTTACCTACTTACCTTATTTGGGTTTGGGGATTTAGAGGGAGGGCTAATCTTTCAATTGTTCAATGCCAAGTGCAGATGAAGATTGAGAAAGTTACTCGTAGAGCACAGGAGCAATTTCAAACGGTATTAGAGGAACAAAGCAGGTCAGTAAATGCTTAACTATTTTTTGCTTTATTGCTTTTGGCAATCTTCGTGTGAACTTTGATTTTTTTTTCTCCCTTCATGTGCATTACTTTTTAATTTGAAAAGAGAATCTGATGTGCCTAACACATGTTCTGTTTGGGTTTTTCAGATTTGCCCTTGACATTGATTTTGATGCCCCAAAAGTTATGGTTCCTATAAGAAAGAGTGTTTCTTACAAATGTGATATGCATTTCCTTTTAGATTTTGGCCATTTTACATTGCACACTATGGTAAGTTTTTTTTTTCTTAATTTTATTTCGTGTGGGCTTTCATATGGCTTTGATTTTTTTTTTTTGCTAACAGTTAATATTTATTGTCACAGGAAAGTCAGTGTGATGAAAAGAGTATATATTCTCGTTTCAACATATGTGGAAGAGATATTGCTGCCCTTTTCACAGATTGCGATTCTAACTGCCAGGATTCCGCTGTAATTGGACCAACTCATAATAAGTTTCCTTTCACACCTCCTGTACAAGAAAAGTTTCACAACTTTTATTCTCTCATTGATAAGTGCGGAATGGCTGTAATTGTTGATCAGGTATAATTTTTAGTCTATCTCTCCATCTGTCTATCTATCTACCTATGCGTGTTTGTGTTGGCAGATATAGAGATATCATCAAGTTTGTCAATGTTTAGCATATTTTGTCACTCTAAATTATGGTTGCATACTTCATCATATATCAACATATTTCTCCAGTGGGGCTCTGTTCTTACTGTGACTTAATGTTTACCATTTGAGCTTCTCACATTTTTGCCATGTTTACAATCTTTGTTGGTACATTGAAAAAGGTCCATCTACATTTTTAACTGAAGATAGTTGATGATGTCATCTTTATATTACTCTTAATTTTAGTTTCAAGTACATGAGATATATGGTATTTAAACTGGATTATTTGTTTATTGAAGATCAAAGTGCCTCATCCCCGTTATCCTTCAACACGCATATCTGTTCAAGTGCCCAATCTTGGCCTTCACTTTTCACCAGTGAGATATAGTAAAACGGTGGAATTATTGAACATATTGTACCATACCATGGAAAACTGTGGTCAGCCTGCTGTTGATAATTTTGAAACTCAAGGTGGCCCTTGGCATTCAGCAGATATTGCTACTGATGCTAGAATCCTTGTTTGGAAGGTATGGATTTGTGTCATCAGTTATTTATAGGGAAAAGAACATTTTTTAACATATGGCTTGTGGCTATTTGCTCACATGTAATTCCTTAATTTAGGGGATAGGCAATTCTGTTGCTACATGGCAGCCCTGTTTTCTCGTGTTATCTGGATTGTATCTTTATGTCATGGATTCTAAAAGGTCTCAGAGCTACCAGCGATATGTAAGGTTTGGCTTCCTGTGATCTCTTTCCTGGTTGCAGATATCAACATTGCTGCCAGCAGCTTTGATTGCATTGATTTGGGTGTTTGTTGAAGACTTTTACTGTTTCTTCTTGTTTCTTTTGGGTTTTCATTTCTCCTTTCTCTTGACCTTCTTTGGCTGTTTCTTGCCAATGAATACTTAAGGGTTCTTCCATTTATGCAGCATGGCTGGTAGGCAGGTAAATGAGATTCCTTCAACAAATATTGGTGGTTCACCCTTCTGCATTGCTGTTAGTTTGAGGGGAATGGACATTCAGCAGGTATTACTGTGAATTGCAACAAAGTCTGCTGAAGATTATACAATTGCCTAAACATTTTCTTTGACCTAGTTAGCTCTATCCCACAATGCATACACACAGCTGTGCACACATTGCAAATGCCCCTAAAAGGATCTCAGCATTATTAGGAGTTAGAAACCAGATAGATTGTCCATAAAGAAGGCAACAAAGAAATAGAAAATAATTCTGTGATATCAGTTGTCCAATTTTGGTCTTCATGCATTCAATTGTTTGTTCAGTATGTGATGATAATCACCAAGTTAAGAAACGTTAGACTACTCATGTTGATTGGATGGTCTTACCTTACCCTGGTGTTCTGAAGATTTCACCTTATCTTGAGGTTTTGAGTTCAAGGATTAATGCGGTTAAAATTTTAACTGCCAAGCCACCGTAAGGTGATTTCTCATAAAACATACTTTGCTTTCCTTTGTGGACTACTATTTTTCCTGGTAACAAGGCTTTCTAAACTTTCGTGGTAAAGTTGATTATAGTGATTTGTGCACAACTAATTATGCTTTTCTGGTTGTAGCTTCATGCATAGAACTGAGGATTTGAACTTTTGTGTAGCTGTAATTTGTTGATTTCCATCATTTTCAGGCATTGGAATCCTCTACTACTTGGGTTTTAGAATTTTGCAATGAGGAGGAGAAGGCCACCTGGTTGAAAGGACTGATACAAGCTACATATCAAGCTTCGGTATGGTGATACTATTCCCGTGAAGTACTAGTGAATCTGCTGCTAATTTATTGATACTTTTCTGTGCTAATGACTATACATATTCATGCTTTATAAAGGCACCTCCATCAATTGATGTACTGGGAGAAGTTAATGATGTTTCAGCTCAGTTGGCTGTTCCTCAGACATCTAACATGAAGACTGCTGATCTTGTTGTCAATGGGGCACTGGTGGAGATGAAATTATGCATATATGGAAAGGTTAGCTTTGTTCACTTCACTTGGCAGATGTGATAATTCATTAGAGAATTTGATGGATTGATTCCCTTTGTTCTGTAGCTTAAAAAATGTGAAATGGATTAGTCTTGGCAAAAGTTCTAGTTTGGGGTATTTAACAAATTGTTTGAGTCATCTGTCATATTTTTCATTGCTTCCTGTGTTAGTTACTTGATTTTCAATTTCTGTCTGTATCTTTTGCAGACTGGATTTATGATTGATGAAAAACTTGAAGAGACTCTAATTCTTGAGGTCCTTGCTAGTGGGGGAAAGGTTTGTGCTGCTATTTTTCTTCATTTGGTTATTTGGTGGACAAAAACATACACTTTTTGTGAATCATACACTGTTTGCAGTTTAGGTGTTCCTACATTTATTATGTACTGTCTTCTTTCTCTGTTTCTTCATAGTCTGAAGCAGTCAATTACCCAACAAGTCTATAATTTGATTGGACTGCCTTGTTACACTCCTCAATTGTCTCTTAATTGAAAAAATTGAAGCTCATTGGGTCTATGTGGTGTGCTATGCAAAGACAGGGACTTTTTGGTTGCTGCTTCACTGTGCTTGGTACTTGTGTACTAACATTCATGCTCATATTAAAGGATTTCTTCACTCCTTTACTGCACCCCTCTCTTGTGTAAGCCTCTGTTCATTTCAGTTTCATGCACCCTTGAATTTTAAACCATTACTTTCTGCAGGTGCACATGATTCACTCAGAAGGAAATCTGACAGCTAAGATGAAACTGCACTCTTTGAAGATAAAAGATGAGCTTCAAGGTCATCTCTCCACATATCCACAGTATTTAGCTTGTTCAGTGCTGAAGGATGATAAGTCATTTGCATCCACTCACGCACTTGACTCTCGAGGGAAAGAGATGCCTGTATGTCATGATGATGATGATGCCTTTAAGGATGCTTTGACTGATTTCTTATCTGTATCTGACTCTGGGATTTGTTCGCCAAATATGGATACGTCTCCTAGACCCGGGGGAAATGATGCAACTGAGATACAGTGTGCTGAAACCTTAATGTCCAAAAATGATATGTTACAAGGGTATGGCATTTCTGAGACATTCTATGAGGCACATGGTGGCGATAATTTGGATTTTGTATCTGTTACCTTTTCAACAAGGAGTTCTTCATTGCCTCATTATGATGGCATAGATACAGAGGTAACCTGAGTTGTGTACTTTTGATGTCATACATTTCTTTCAAGTCTTATTCTCTTTACTGATATTGTATTTGTGATTTTCAGATGAGCTTTCGCATGTCCAAACTGGAGTTCTTTTGCAATAGGCCAACTCTTGTTGCTCTAATAGGTTTTGGCTTTGATATAAGTGCTGTTAACTCTGCTGAGAGTAGTATGAGCATGACCAAAGGCTCAGCTGAGGAATCTTTGGTGAACAAAGAAAAGACTGAAGACAATGGACGTATAAAAGGCTTGCTGGGGTACGGCAAACACCGTGTAGTGTTTTATTTAAACATGAACGTTGACAGTGTGACTGTGTTTCTCAACAAGGAGGATGGTTCCCAGCTGGCTATGCTTGTGCAGGAAAGTTTTGTTTTGGATCTTAAGGTGAGGTGAATCTTTTCACTGACCATGTCTCAGGCTTATTTTCCATCTTGATATTGTTACAAATTTTGAAATGCCATTGTGAAGTTAAATCACTAGCCAGACACCACGGACCCAGCTAACTGTGTATCATCTTTTTTTTTTTTTTTTCCATTTTTGTGTATTTTCTTCTCCTTGTAATTTAAAATTTTTTGCTGAAATTGGGTGTTGATTATGTTCATAATTTTTTGTCTTTTTCTTCTGTAGCTATGCATTATTTGAGTTTGTTTGATTGGTCTTTTTTTTTTTTCAAGGTCCACCCAAGCTCTCTTTCTATTGAAGGCACATTAGGAAATTTTAGACTCTGTGATAAGTCCCTTGGAGAAGATCATTGGTGGAGATGGCTTTGCGACATACGTAATCCAGGGTTCGAGTCACTCATTAAGGTATGCAAATTCCTCAATCTATTACTGGCTTTATAATCATATGCTTCTAATTTAATGTATCATATCCTTTTTCTTTTTCCAGTTCAAATTTAGTTCTTTTAGTGCTGATGATGATGATTATGAAGGATATGACTACAGCTTGTGCGGCCGGCTCTCTGCTGTGCGCATTGTATTCCTCTACAGGTTTGTCCAAGAGGTATGTTATAAATGGCTGTCATTTATTTATGTTCATCCTCAGTATTTCATCTTTTTTTGATGTGTAACTCTCTAGATAATTTTTCCTGTTTGAGATATAAAATCAAGCCTTCTATGTTCGTTTCATCCCTTTCCTTTGATTTGGATGTTCTCAACTTATGCCCAGATTCTGGTTTCTTGTTGGGCAGATAACTGTTTACTTTATGGAACTTGCGACTCCAAATACTGAAGAAGCAATTAAACTGGTTGATAAAGTTGGGGGCTTCGAGTGGCCAATTCAGAAGCATGAAATTGATGGAGCCACTGCATTAAAGCTGGACCTTTCACTTGATACTCCAATGATCATTATTCCCAGAAATTCCATGAGCAAAGAGTATGTAGACTTGCAGTTTATTTTTTTATCTTGGACATGACTTTGAAATTATAGCCCAGGGAGATTTCGTCAGGTGCATGATGACAGAAGAACATCTGTATTTGACTTTGAACTTCTGCTGAGCTCTCGTGTGAAAAACTTTGGTGCTTTGGTGGAGTTTACTTAAAGTTAATTTTTTGTAATAAATCTCTGCACCATCTCAAATTAATTCATGTCTGCTGAAATGAAAGTAGGTAAGTGCAATCTTAGCTGTAACAGATATTGACTACATTGAGGATATCTTCTATCAAGTCCATTCCAATTGAATGCACTCTGCGTTACCTCTTCTAATATGACTTTGAATATCAACTGGCCTTGTGTTCTATTGGACCACTTTTGTCCCTATTTCGTTCTTTGCTATTATATTTTTAAGCTTTACTTGGTCCTGGATGGATGTAATGCCAATTTGCTTTCTTTTTAAGGGAGTAATTGGCTGGGGATATGAGAGGGACTTCATTGAACCACTGTTGATGCCAATTGCTTGTTGTCAATAATTGCAGTTTTGCTCAATAACTGCTGATGCCAATAACTGACTTATATCTTTGTCATAATTGCAGTTTCATTCAACTTGACTTGGGCCAGCTACAGGTGACAAATGAATTCAGCTGGCATGGTAAGCCGGAGAAAGATCCTTCAGCTGTACACATGGATGTTCTTCATGCTGAGGTACCCTAACAGCTTAAGTTTTTGGGTTAAATAGTTCCTTGACATTTTATGAGAGCCTTCATGATCAAAAGATCATGAGTTTAAATTACACTGACCTTATTCTTTCAATTAAATGTGAATTTCTGGTTTTTTCACGCATTAAGTCCAAGAGAGCTTTTTGCATGAGGAGGCATGCTAGAATTTCTTATATGATCCATATCTTGGATTGCACCCAACAGTTTAAGCTTTTGGGTTGATTGTTTTCTGGACAACTGGTATCTAAAATGTTGTTAACTGTTGCAGATTGTGGGAATCAACATGTTAGTTGGAGTTGACGGTTGCTTAGGTAAACCTATGATACGGGAAGGTCAAGGACTGGATATTTATGTTCATCGCAGTTTGCGGGATGTTTTCAGGAAGGTGCCAACGTTTTCTGTTGAAGTGAAGGTAATATTTGTTTATGAAAGTGATCCTCCAGGCTCCAGCATGACTCTCTAGCTTCCTAGAGAATAGTAGGAGCTGTCCCTGGGTGACCTTTTCCCCATTTTCTTCTTTTTCTTCATTAAATTAGTCATGTTTCCCTGCTGCCATAGATTAGGCATGCATTATTTCTTTTGGAAATAAGGATTGTACTAGGTTATATCTCTGCATTTTTTCCTAGCATAGCTGATCTTGACTATAGTGCCAAGTTCCTGATTCAGAATACTTACGTGGCTTTCAAGATTGTTTTGGTGGTGTTAGTGATTCTGGTGATTCTGCATCCAATGTTAGGGTTGGACTACATACCTGGTTGCCCATTGTTTAGGAATTTTTCTTTTTAGATTTTCTGGGCCTTTTTTTCTTGGTAGATTATTAGTAGAAGTGGAGTTCAAGGTTTTGTCCTGGAGATGCCTTGGAAATAAATTATTTTAAATAAATTCTATTTTGAAGTATCAGAAACAGATTAAGTGTTCCATTCAGAAAATGTCTTTTTTTTTGTCTAATTTCATTTTGAGTTGCTTCTGTTTTCTGGCATGGTCTAATCTCCTCCATCGATTTGTTGGACTCCTTGTGGGCTTTGTTATGAGCAGGTAGATTACCTTCATGGTGTCATGTCTGATAAAGAGTACAAAATTATTCTAGATTGCACATACATGAATTTGTCTGAGGAGGCAAGGCTTCCTCCAAATTTTCGTGGCAGTAAATCTGGTTCCAAGGATACAATGCGGCTGCTGGTAGACAAGGTCAACATGAACAGTCAGATCCTACTTTCACAAACTGTTAACATAGTGGCAGTTGAAGTAAAGTATGCACTTTTGGAGTTGTCCAATGGTGTTCACGAGTCTCCTTTAGCTCATCTTGCTGTGAGTCCTCTTCCCTGTGACTCATGCTACAGTTATTGTTTTGGCATGATGTGCTATTTAAAACCCATCCCAATACAATTGGCTTTGCATCTAATGCACCCCAAATTGTCATTTGTTCTAATGACATATTTGAATGCTTGCTTTTTGCAGTTAGAGGGTCTCTGGGTGTCGTACAGAATGACTTCATTGTCTGAGACAGATCTGTACATAACTATTCCCAGGTTTTCTGTCCTTGACAATCGTCCCAATACAAAACCTGAAATGCGTCTGATGCTTGGATCATCTACTGATGCTTCCAAACAAGCTTCTAGTGGAAATTTGCCCAATTCTCTGAGCAGCAGTAGCTTTAGAAGGGTGAAGGAATCTGCAATTGATGTGGATGTTGCAATTTCGACAATGTTTTTGATGGATTATAGATGGCGACCATCATCCCAATCATATGTGGTCCGAATTCAGCAGCCTCGTGTCCTTGTGGTACCAGATTTCCTTCTAGCTGTTACTGAGTTTTTTGTGCCTGCATTAGGGACCATAACTGGAAGGGAGGAATCAATGGATCCTAAGAAAGATCCCATTAGCAGTAGCAATAGCTTGGTGCTATGTGAACCCATTTACAAACAGATTGAAGACGTGGTACATCTGTCTCCAAGTAGACCATTAGTAGCAGATGCCAAGGGTGTTGATGAATTTGTCTATGATGGCTGTGGAAGGACTATTTGTTTAAGCGTAGAAACCACAATGAAGGAATTGCATTCTGTGAGACCTCGACCAATCATAATTATAGGGTGTGGGAAGAAGCTGCAATTTGTCAACGTAAAAATTGAGGTACTTTTCTTCTTCCCATTATTACTGTTGTTGTTGTTATGTTGTTCATTTGTTTCATTGCCTAGCTATCTTGGTTTTGAAATATGTAAGGTGGAAAAAATATTGTTTACAAAAGAAGATGGAAGAGGGATGGAGGGGACCTTTGAGTAAAATTGAAAAGTTTGGGATTTTCACCTCACCATCGAATTTTAATTAAAGGAAAATAGTTTATTGGATTTATCAATTTGTTACTGTTTCAAACTCCTAAATCTTCTCAAGCCAATGACATTGGTCAAATGTTTTGTTTTTATTTTCAATAGCAACCAGATGAATAACATATTTTGATTTGTGCCTATTCCTTTGTTTGTCAGAATGGTTACCTTTTGAGAAAGTATGCATACTTGAGTAATGACAGCAGCTACTCAATATCTGTAGAAGACAGTGTTGAAATTTTTTTGGAAGACAGTTCTTCAGATGATAGCAGGATGAGTCCAGATGATGTGCATGAATCATTTGATGCTTCAAATACCTCCAATATTAAAACTGATATAAATGTGGTGCAAAGTTTCACTTTTGAGGCCCAGGTATTTTTTTTATTGACCATCTTGTTTATCTGTTTCCTGTTTCTTAAAGATATTGTCTAGGGTTAATATGATTCCCTTAAGAAAATGATCTTCTTGTCATTCCTATTTTGTGTTTATCCTAATTGCTTTGTAAAGTGTAGACATATGGCTGTTGACTGTATGGCACATGCTACCAGCTTCTATAACAGGTCTTATTCTTTACATGTGAAGACACATGGTTTGTAATCTGTGCAATGGCACCGAATTTTCTCAAAAAATTCATCTTGTTAATTTGTTGTTACATAACATATTTGGGATGAATTCTTTCATGGAGGCAAACAGTTTCTAGGTTTTTTTTTTTTTTTTAAATGTAGGAAAGAAGTTCTAAACTTTTCTTCCATTTAGTACCATGTGAGACTGGTTAATTGCAAAGGCTTGTTTCTCTACAAGCCCTTAAAATGACACAGTGTATCTGGCATTTTTATCCTTTCCCCTGGATTGCATCTCATGCTTCCTATTGAACTTTTTGTGATAAGTATTATGGGGTCAGCCTTTCTGTCTATATAGATCCTGTTCCTGGATTGGTGAAAAAGCATTATTAGCTCTATTATTAATCCTTTCTTTTTCATATTGCCCCTCTCCTTGAAACAATCATGTCCCAGCTGATTTTACTTTTAAGGCCATGCTGGCCAACTGATTTCAATGACTTTAACTTGTTTATTGGAGTAGTGACCTGATAAGCAATTGAATAATTCTACCTTCTGTCCTTTTGATTGCTTGATGTGCTACAACTATCTACCTTGGATTTAGTCCTTTCTTTTAAAATTCTTCTAAAAGTTTTTGCACTAATTTCTCATTTTGATAAGGTGGGTATAGATATAAGGTTGGATTTCTTTAGTTATGATTAATTAATTGTTCTCCTTTACTATGAAAATAAAACATGACTAATGTTGATGGTGTTTTGCTAAACTCTAGATGAGATATGCTCTAATTGTTATTTTATTATTTTAGGTTGTTTCTCCAGAATTTACATTCTATGATGGTATAAAATCATCATTTGACGATTCAGCTTATAATGAAAAGCTTCTGCGTGCAAAAATGGATTTGAGCTTCATGTAAGAATACCCAGTATATTTCTTTGCAGCTCATTTATCTCCTTATATCTCTTGGGGTCATTTTGGTGCTCTATTTTTCAACTAGGAGAACCAGTCTCTAAAGGTGGTTTAATTAGTGCCTTTATGTGATGTGTTTATGAACCTTT
Source organism: Ceriops zippeliana (assembly GCA_037897445.1). Taxonomy (NCBI): domain Eukaryota; kingdom Viridiplantae; phylum Streptophyta; class Magnoliopsida; order Malpighiales; family Rhizophoraceae; genus Ceriops; species Ceriops zippeliana. The sequence continues at coordinate 3,554,213 of JBAPLH010000061.1, read as the reverse complement.
TCAAATATTGCTTGAATCCATAAAATTTTACTGACTGGATTGTTAAAGGACTTGACTTATAACATCCATGGTTAAACATACCAGCTTAAGCTTTTATGTGGACATGAGGTTCCAAGGCATCATTTGACGTGGTATCAGAGCTTGGTTCATCTACTTATTTGCAGCAGCAGCTTGGTTGTTTGATCCTTTTCCAATGCTTGTTTAATCAGTTTAGCCTAGTCCTAGTGGGAGTACTTGGGTTTGGCCATTTTAGTTCAGTTTGGTTGTGCCATGTGCTTGGCTACTTGCTAGTCTGGCTAGTGTGTTAAAAGAATATAAAATCTCACTTTGGTAAAGTGAAAGGACCTGATTTGGCTTATAATATCCACAGGTTTCATTTCCTACTGGCTGAAGCTTTTAACTGAGGTTCCGTGACATTATTTGATAAGATGAAAGTTCAAATCTTCTAATTTAGCAATTGGATTCATTATGTTTTTCAATATACACATACATAGGTATATGTATGTGTGTGTGTGTATACATCATAGTTGTTAGGGACAGGAAACTTGGAAGAATCTTGAGCATGCAGAATTTTGAGAATGCACATCTGAGCCAGCTTAATCTATGCTTCCAAATTATTGTTGTTTCAAGTTGAACTTTATCTGCTCTCAGTGTTTCCCAAACCATTGCCAATACTCAATTGTGTTCCCATTAAAGTTGTAAAATTATAGAATATTTGGTTCCCCAGATTTTTGGGCTACTTTTTAATGCAATGAATGTTTTCTTCTCATCTTCTGCAAAGAAAGATCATTAAAAGCTTATTTTTAAAAATATCAAAGTGCTCATCTTCATCTGTCCCTTGTCTTTGTTTTGCAAGCTAAGAGAGATCTTTGGCTTGTAGCTGCATGGACTTGACTGTGTTAAGATATATGGTTTTGGAACAATGTCTTAGTTGATCTATTACTTGGCAGGTATGCATCAAAAGGAAATGATACCTGGATTCGAGCCCTGATGAAGGCCCTAACTGTTGAGGCTGGTTCTGGTCTTGTGGTTCTGGATCCAGTGGATATATCTGCGGGATACACTTCCATTAACGAGAAAACAAATGTGTCTCTGATATCAACAGATATATGCATTCATCTTTCCTTGAGTGTTGTTTCTCTTTTACTTAATCTGCAGAATCAGGCAGCTGCAGCCTTGCAGTTTGGAAATGCAGTTCCCCTGGTACCTTGTACAAACTTTGATCGTGTTTGGGTGTCTCCAAAAGGTAGTCCTCAGTTTTATTTTGGCAAGTTGATGACATGCATTTCATATTAGCCTTGTTTTCCATGCAATGTAAAATGCTTATCTGAGGCTTCTTGAACTTTACTGTTTTACAAATCATTTTGAGAAATATCTATGCAGGAAATGGTACTCCTAACAACCTTACCTTTTGGAGACCCCAAGCTCCCTCAAATTATGTTATATTGGGGGATTGTGTAACATCAAGGTAAGCATTATGCATTTCTTAACTTTGGATGGTCACGGCCTTGTCTTATATTCTGTTTTTTGCCTTTTTACTAATGATTGGCTGAGAAGAGAACCTCATTGTAGCAGACACCAAATTTCATTTGATTGATAATTCATAGACTGATAAATTGAATTAAGCTAGTTTAATCCTCACAAAGATTAACTGACAAGGAAACAAATAAATTAATCAAGTACCTAAACTCACACCTAGAGTTACTCCCTCAATAATGCCTTAACTAAAAATCTTAATTAAGCAAAAATACCTGAAAAACAACTAAATAAACTATAAAATAAGAATAATCAAAATTATGAAAAATTGTCCAATTGCAGCTAATAGTCTGAAGTTGCGCTCTTTATACCATACCAAGAAACCAGTCAACCCAGCAGCTTCATCAATTGCATGAGCCCCAAGAATGGATAAAATTTTTTAAACTCAAACAGTAGAAAATTGTCTGTTTTGTCCTACATTATATGACATTGTTCATTAAAGATGGGCTGTATGTTTATATTTCCTGTAATTTTTTTAGTTTGATGGATGTCTTAACATAAAAGAAACTTGATCTGCCATTTTTTTCATTTTGTAATTTTTGCCTTTTTTTTTTGGCTTTGTGTTAGGTCAATTCCTCCTTCACAGGCAGTTATGGCAGTGAGTAACACATATGGACGTGTGAGAAAACCTGTCGGATTCAATCTCATTGGGTTTTTCTCTGGCATTCAAGCATCAAGAGGTGAATATTTTTCAGATTTTGATAATGATTGTTCTGTATGGATGCCTGTTGCCCCACCAGGATACACTGCATTGGGCTGTGTAGCACATACAGGGAGTCAACCTCCACCAAATCATGTTGTCTATTGCCTACGCTCTGATCTTGTAACATCCACCACATACTCAGAATGCATATATACTGCGCCACCAAATCCAAAATCTGCATCTGGATTTAGCATTTGGCGCCTGGACAATGTTATTGCCTCCTTTTATTCCCATGCTTCAACTGAATACCCCCCCAGAGAGTGTAGTTATGATCTATGTCATCTTCTTCTTTGGAATTCTATTTGGCATTATTCTTCATCAAAGAATAGTGGACCAGTTATGGATACTGATCATGATCAAGGGGTTCAACAAACAACTCTTGAGAGTGCAAGTTTATCTGGATGGGATGTTATTCGATCAGTTTCAAGAGTGGCTAACAATTACATTTCGACTCCCAACTTTGAGAGGTTATGGTGGGACAGGGGCTGTGATGTGCGCCGACCAGTCTCAATATGGCGTCCCATTGCACGTCCAGGTTGTGCCGTCCTAGGTGATTGCATAACTGAAGGGTTAGAATCTTCTCTTGTGGATTTGCCTCTTCATAACTTTATGGTGCATCCTTTTTCTGTTGTTGTGTTGGACTAATCAATAATTAATATTACTTTTCCATGCTTTCCAGTTTAGAGCCACCTGCTTTGGGCATAATATTTAAGGCTGATAATACTGAAATCTCTTCAAAGCCCGTGCAGTTTACTAAGGTTGCACATATTGTGGGGAAGGGCATTGATGAAGTCTTTTTTTGGTATCCAATTGCTCCTCCTGGTTATGCTTCACTTGGATGTGTTGTCACCAGAATAGATGAAGCACCTCAAGTAGATTTGTTTTGCTGCCCTAGGATGGATCTTGTTAACCAAGGTAATATTGTTGAGGTTCCCATTTCAAGATCTTCAAGTACAAAGTCATCTCAATGCTGGAGCATTTGGAAGGTTGAAAATCAGGTTCTGTGAAGATCATTAATCCTTAGCTTGTATTAGATTTTTTTCTTTCTTTCTTTCTTTCATATGCTTTCTATGTGTTCAAATTGTTCCAATATTTTTAATGATATTCCTACAAGAGCTTCTACCCTTGGAAGTTCTCAATGCCTTTCATCCTAGTGTTCATAATATTTAATAGTTATTGCTATCCTGTGCTTCTCTAGGCCTGCACTTTTCTTGCTCGCTCTGATCTTAAGAAGCCATCAAGCCGGTTGGCATTTACAATTGGTGACGCTGTGAAGCCAAAGTCACAGGAAAACATAACTGCTGAGATGAAGCTAAGATGCCTTTCTGTAACTATCTTAGACAGTTTATGTGGAATGGTACATAAAATGATACACTTGGCCTTGATCTACGGATAGTCTTTTTTGTTTTTTTTTCCTCCTTGCATTCTATTTATTTGATAAGTTTTGTCTGTTGCAGATGACACCTCTATTTGACCTAACGATAACCAATATCAGGCTTGCAACACATGGTCAGCCTCAGGCAATGAATGCAGTACTGATTTCCTCTATTGCTGCATCAACTTTCAACATGCAATTAGAAGTGTGGGAGCCACTGGTGGAGCCATTTGATGGAATATTCAAGTAAGCTTGCTGGTTATGCCTATTATTTATTATGTACCATTAGTCATTATAGCAGCACCTATTTATGCAGTGCTATAAATTTGGCACTTTTTTCTTAATTTCAAGGTTTGAAACATATGATACCAATGTACATCCACCAAGGCTTGCAAAAAGAGTACGCATAGCAGCAACTAGCATTCTGAATATAAATGTCAGTGCAGCAAATCTTGAAACTTTGATAGGGGCCATCCTTTCTTGGAGAAAACAGTTGGAACTTGATCAGAAAGCAACCAAGCTAAAAGAGGTTTGTTGAAATTCAAATGTTCTGTGCACTAAAGGTTCTGAGTTAATGTGAAATATTGGGGAAAAAAAATGCTTATTAGACTCATACAAACTTGCTATATTCAGGAAGCTAGTAGACATCAAAATCACGGAGAGGACCCAACTTATTCTGCTCTGGATGAAGATGATTTTCAGACTTTAATAATTGAAAATCAACTTGGATGTGATATGTATCTGAAAAAGGTTGAGGACAATGCTGATGCAGTTGAGCAGCTGCATCATGGTGAGAGTGCTCATGTGTGGGTTCCACCTCCAAGATTTTCAGACAGGCTAAATGTTGCAGATGAGTCTAAGGAGGCACAATGTTATGTTGTTATACAGATACTTGAGGCCAAGGTTGAAAATGTTTTTAGTTTAGTTAATATTACTCATCATGTATCTTTGCCAGCGTGTTTAATAAGTTTGGATGAATCTTTGTATATTTTGCAGGGTTTGCCTACCATTGATGATGGTAGTAGCCATAACTTCTTTTGTGCTTTACGTCTTGTCATTGATAGTCAGGCAGCAGATCAGCAAAAGCTTTTTCCTCAGAGTGCAAGAACAAAATGTGTGAAGCCTGTGCTTGATGGCACTGCAAAGTGGAATGAACTTTTCATATTTGAAATTCCAAGAAAGGTATGCCATGATTTTAGTAGCATGGAAAAATCTAGAATTGATGAGTCATTTTGGCTAAACTTATTGCCATGTCATGCTACAGAAGCTTTATTTTGATGTAGTAAAACAAGATTTTAAACTTCTTCCCTCCACATGAGAGGATGAAATTGCTGACAAGGTATGCCATTATTTTAGTAGTATAGAAGAATCTGGATTGGTGAGTAGTTCATACAAAAAATAGTGGAGAAAGATGGTGAACTTACAACCATTTGTTAGATATGAACCTTTACCCTAATATAATTGTCCAAAATTGGAAGCATTCTTCCATTTTTATGATCTCTTACTTTGAAGGATATGTCTGTCAAGATTTAGAAGTGGTGTCAATTGCACTTTTCCCTTTCTTATTTTGCATGCAGATGACTTTTCTTTGTCAAATCTGTTGTCAAATTTCTCTCAAGCTTCCGCCTCACTTGTTTCCATTATACAGCCCATTTACATTGGATGAAAATATGAGTAGCTCATATAGACATCGTGTTTTGACTGTAGTAATTTTTATTGCTTTCTCAATTTTGTGTGTATATTTTTGTCTATGATTGTGTCTGCATTATTAATCAACTCACTGATGGTAACATATCCTCTTACTTATTTTGCAAGCAGACGACTTTCTTTGTAAGATCTGTCATGAAATTTTTTACAAGCTTGCACTTCATTTGTTTCATTTTTACTAGTCATTTGCTTCAAATGATATTATAAGTCCTTCATAGAGGCATCACTGCTTTGGCTGTAATAACTTTTGGTGATCTCTCTCTTTCTTTCTCTCTCTTTTTTTCATCCATTTGTGAATCGACTCATGGATGTAACTTGTGGTAACTTTTGTTATTGCAGGGGCCAGCCAAGTTAGAAGTAGAGGTGACAAATCTTGGAGCAAAAGCTGGGAAGGGTAAGTATTATTGGCAGATGCATAAATCTGATTCCCTTCTCTTGTGGATATCCAGCACATTGACTGATGGTCAACATGCTATTTAAAGCAGATAGAGCCACTATACTAATTATATACTCTGTGCCTTTGAAATCTGAGCTATATTAGGTAATTTGAGCATTGATTGGTTTCCTGGATTTTGGCTTTAGACTTTGTTGTTCTACTTCTTTCAAGGACTCTATAATGCCCCACAGTTTGCTGGACCACTATTTTTTCATTTACTGTTTTTGGAGAAACCTGGCAAATCTGATATGTCCACATCAAAGTTCAATATCTTTCCCTTTTCTTTTTGTTCCCTTATGTTTTTTCCCTTTCTGGGTGGAACCTTAAAACTAGAAATGATTTTAAGGAGTACATGATGATGAAATAGTGTTTCTGTACTAAGAATGAATGTTGATGATACAGGTGAAGTTATTGGTGCATTCTCATTACCTGTTGGACATGAAGTCATCATGTTGAAGAAGATGGCTTCAGTTAGAATGCTACACCAACCACATGATTTTCGTAATATTGTGGCATGTTCTCTAAGAAGAAAGGTTAGTTTATTGTTGTTTGCTTATTTGTATATTCAGTTCTGTCTTTAGGCTCATGTTTATACTTTTTTCTCTGTTATAGGTGCAGCATGACAATATTGAAGACATAACGGACTCTGGAGACCTATTAGTTTCTACTGCTTATTTTGAGAGAAACACAGTAGCAAGCTTTCAGTGGGAGAAAGAAACTGAGGACTCTCGAAATAGAGATACAGGTTTCTGGTTTCGCCTAAGCCCAGAGGTTGCATGGGAGAGCATACGCTCATTGCTTCCACTCTCTGTGGTCCCAAAATCATTCAGGGTGATTTCATTGCCATGGAAGTTGTCATGAAAAATGGGAAGAAGCATGCAATTTTCAGGGGTCTTGCAACTGTGATAAATGATTCAGATGTTAAATTAGATATTTCCGTGTCTCACATGTCCTTTATTCACAGTCAGGATTCATCTTTGGAAACAAGCAATTCTAACATTGTGATAGAAGAAGTCTTTGAGAATCAGTCCTATCACCAAATTTCTGGTTGGGGTAGCAAGTGGCCTGGCTCACAAAGTATTGATCCAGCTCGATGGAGCACCAGGGACTACTCTTATTCGTCAAAGGTGAGTATATTTTCTCTCCTTTCATGATTCATTTGATTTTAACAATAACATGCACAAGTTCATTTTCCTATTTTGAAGGAATTTTTTGAGCCTCCTCTTCCTCCTGGGTGGCAATGGACATCTTCTTGGATTATTGATAAATCTGAGCTTGTTGACGACAATGGCTGGGCTTATGGACCTGACTTTCATAGTTTGAAGTGGCCTCCAGTTTCTAAGTCCTACACAAAACCCACTTGTGATGCTGTCCGTCGAAGGCGTTGGATACGAAGGAGGCAACAATTAAGTGGTGAAGGATTAGGTAGCAACAATTGTAATACTATTTCTGTGAACCCTGGATCTTCATCTATCTTACCATGGAGAAGCACATTCAAGGATTCTGACCAGTATCTGCAAGTTCGTCCTTCTGGGAATCGGACTCGGCCCTCATATACCTGGGGCCGAGCATTTACTGTTGTTTCTGGCTACACATATGGAAAGGAGCAGCCTTTCGTTGATCAAAGTTTGCTTGCTAGACAAAGTACATTGAAGCCAGGAACTAAAGTGCCTGATGCTTTCAAGTTGAATCAACTTGAAAAGAAAGATTTTCTCTTTTGCAGCTGTCCTCATGCTGAAACTGAATTGTTTTGGCTTAGTGTAGGAGCTGATGCCTTAGTTCTGCATACCGAACTAAATCTTCCTGTTTATGATTGGAAAATATCCATCAACTCTCCTCTGAAGTTGGAAAACCAACTTCCTTGTCCAGCTGAATTTACAATTTGGGAGAAAACAAAAGAAGGGTGTTGTATTAGGCGACAACATGGAATAATCTCTTCACGGATGGGTGTGCATGTATACTCGGTGGATGTACTTAAACCTATCTACCTTACATTGCTTGTACAGGGTGGTTGGGTCCTTGAAAAGGTAATACTCCCTCTAAAATATGCTGGCACTTCTCCCATCTGATAGTTCAGTGTTATGTCCTCATTTGAAAAGCAGGTATGCTTTGTACCCAATGTTAACTTTACATGGGATGCTTACATTTAATAAGTATTATTTTATAACAGGATCCTGTACCTGTTCTGGATATTCCTTCCAGTGTTCATATCTCATCATTTTGGATGGTCAACCATCAATGTAGAAGGTCTGCAGTACTTTTTGTTTAATGTCCTTGTTATTTAATTTCCTTAACTAACCTAAATATTGGGTGCTTCTGAATTTTTGTTTCCAAGCCACTGGATTCTTATTAGACATTTTATTTTAGTTGTTTCCAAGCCACTGCTCTCCCCCCTTCTCAGCACTTAAAGTACTTGTAAGCTGAACTATTTGATTGCACTATTCCATGATTGTTGTGAACTACTTTAGATCATGATACTGTTTTTGAAGTGAAAACCCTATAGATCATTATATTGTCAGACCCTTATTAATTGATTTCCGGAAATAATGGGGTCAGCTTTCTGGCCCACTCTTTATGAGTGTCATATTTATTCTTTGGTTTCATTATATGTTCACATGAGAGCTGGCATATCTGCTTGGACCAATTCATCTGGAGCAACTAAATTCAACCATTACATGCAGAAAAGTTTTAAATTTTTTCACAAGACAACCTATTTAATTGCAAATGTCTTTGATTTTTGATAATCACAGTCACCATAATTATTATATGTGCAGGAGACTGCGTGTGAGCATTGAACAAGACATGGGAGGAAGCATTGCTGCTCCAAAAACAATTAGGTTTTTTGTTCCATACTGGATTGTGAACAATTCATCTCTTCCATTGGCATATCGAGTTGTAGAGATTGAGCGAGTGGACAATGCAGATATGGATTCCCTCTTGCTGTCTAGAGCAGTCAAGTCTGCAAAAACAGCCTTGAAAAGCCCTTCAAACTTGCTGGAACGGAAGCGTTCTGGTACAAAGAGTAACATTCGTGTAATCGAATTAGTTGAGGACACAAGCCCAACACCAAGCATGCTTTCTCCACAAGACGCTGCAGGTCAAGGTGGGGTTACTTTGTTTCCACCTCAGAAAGATGAATATCCATCCCTCCGGGTGGGACTCTCTGTTGCTATTCGTCACTCTGAGATTTACAGCCCTGGGGTTTCTCTCATTGAGCTTGAAAACAAGGTGATTTCAATTGAGAAAATTTCCTCACCATTAGGGTTCAGGCTAATTTTCCTTTTTATTGGATTTTGTTTATTAGTTCACATGCTGATTGAAATTTCCTACAGGAAAGGGTTGATATCAATGCGTTTGGCTCAGATGGATGTTACTACAAGCTTTCAGCACTATTAAAGACTTTAGACAGAACCAAGGTTTACTCCTATACTCTCATATAGTTGCTTTCAGGGTGGATTATATGCAGCCCAATATTGGAGGGTATGCTTGGGAGTGTATCTCCTGCCATGAAGCAATCAGGGCATCATAATATAACTCAGGAAGGCTGCTAGCTCACTGGGATTTAAATGGAATCTAGTGAATTTTACCTCATATCTCTTTTCTACTAATGTGAGCTTCTTGGAAATGAATTAATAAAAGCTCATGAGGGGAAAATGTTGTCAAGAAACTATTCAACTCAAATACTTACTCTTTTGGGTGAGGCGTAGAAAAGTATCATATATTAGCTCTAATTCACTCCCTCGCAGGCCCATTGGGCTGAAAGCATGTACAAAGCAGAGATTCACCTTGTATGTAGAAATTCACAATTAGATTGATTGGAACTCAAGATTTCTTGGTCATAGGAACTCAGAAGCCATTTAACTCAGAAGCTTAAGATGTCAGATGAGTCCAAAGAATTGATCATATATTAAACTCTTAAAAGTCTCCAAATCTAGAAGTTTAAGACTCTAGAAAATGTTGTCACGGCCAAGTGGCTGAAAGATGAACTGCAACATCTCATCCAAGTGATTAATGGAAGGGCCGACACTTTTTCTTGTCCATTGGGTTGACTTTGGGCCTATACTTGAAAAGTGCTGTTAGTAATTCGAACTTTGGGTGTGTGAAATATCATGGACATGGATGGATGTGGATTTTCCAACTCACACAGAAAGTTCAACCCTTTTTGGTCCATTGCAGTCTGCAATGAAATCCAATTAACTCTTTAGTTTTGAGACATACAGTAGATAGATTATCTAAAATTTATTCTCCTGATCAATTATTGCTCTGGCTACGTGGAATATATATGACACAAGCAAGAAAATTTGGTTCATTACCGAGAATCATAGAGGCAAAAATAGACAAAATTCCCATGTATTCAGGATTAAGAAGCTTTATTCATTTGCTAATGTTTTCAGAATGAATGCTTTTATTTGTAACTAATTGCTGTTAATTGGATGATATTCAGGTTGTTCATTTTCAGCCACACACTTTATTTATCAATAGGGTTGGCATGAGTCTATGCTTGCAGCAGTGCAATTCTCAATTGGTTGAATGGATTCATCCTACTGATAACCCAAAGCCCCTTGGATGGCAGTCTTCTGCAAAAGTTGAGCTGTTGAAGGTCTGTGGAAATTGAAAATTATGTTATCAATTGGATATATAAATATACTTAACCTATGAACTTTGTGTTTCAGTTGCGGCTGGATGGATACAAGTGGAGCTCACCATTTAGCGTGAGCAGTGAAGGTAGGATGCGCATAACTTTGAAGAAAGACACTTGCGGTGATCAAATGCAGCTAAGGGTACAAGTGAGAGGTGGTGCAAAGAATTCACACTATGAAGTAATTATCCGTCCAGACTCTTTATCCAGTCCTTACAGGTCATATTTTATTCCTCCTACCAAACTTGTCCCTCTTCATTTTTGTATTTCAGATTGTGGAATGGCCTGAATTTTATGCTTAGTATTAGTGTTTATGGAGGTATGATGGAAAGTAGCCCTGCACCATAAAGATTGGTTAACCAATATACCCTCCATTGTTCCCTTTCTCATCTTTTTCCCCATATAAATCATGCATGTGTTCTTGCTCTTGGCCTCTGTAATGAAAAATTCATACAACAGGATTGAAAATCGTTCAATGTTTTTGCCCATTCGCATTCGGCAAGTGGACAGTGCCAGTGATTCATGGAAGCTTCTTCTTCCCAGTGCAGCTGCTTCTTTCTTATGGGAGGATCTTGGTAAAAGACACCTATTGGAACTCTTAGTAGATGGGACTGAGATATCAGAATCACTCAGGTATGATATTGATGAGGTTTCTGATCATCAGCCCGTCCATGTTGGGGGTGGGTGTTCTAGAGCATTGCGGGTTACTATTTTGAAGGAGGACAAAATGAATGTTGTCAAGATTAGTGACTGGATGCCTGAAAGTGATCCTCCTGCTCTCCTAAGAAGGAATACCCCACCACTTTTGTCACATATATCTCTAAATGACTCTCAACAGCAGCTGCCATTCACCACAGAAAGTGAATTCCATGTTATTGTTGAGCTTGCTGAGCTTGGGATGTCTGTTATTGACCATACACCAGAGGAGATTTTATATTTCTCAGTGCAGAATCTTATTCTAGCATATTCTACGGGGTTAGGATCTGGCATAAGTAGGTAGGTACTTTCAATATTTGTCTGCAGAGTGATTTTCCAATTTAGCATGTTACCAGTCATCCTAAAACCAGAGTATTGGTGATCGAGAAACTTAGCTTGTTATCTTTTTCTAATTCCAGAAAGCCTGTTTTGTTGCCTTTGAACTTAAAGCTTGTTTGTTATTTTTTCAGTACCAGTGAAAAATTTCTGCCAAAGAGTTGTTAAAAATAATTCTGAAACTTGCTATTTTCTAAGGCATGAAAGTGGACCATGCCCTTGTTTTGACAGTGTAATGATCCAGAAATCTCCCCTGAAACAATGTAGATTAGCACTTTTAATGACTTACATTTCTAATGGATCTTTTGCTATGCACACAGGAGATGGACATCTACCCTGTTCAAAAAGATTTTTATGTTGTAGATAATTTTACTGTTTGTAGTGTTTTATTACATAATATTTTGTGGAAAATTCATATTTATTATTTCCAAATATTGCCTCCAAGTATGGTTTTTGACCCTTAAGTACTTGAGTGTTTTTCTTCTGCAGGGAGTTTTATATCTCCTTTTGTTCTTTTCCTTTTCCTTCCAAAAATGCCTGCCTCATGATTTGAAAATTTTAAAGTATAAATTTAAAGAAATCATGTTAGAATTTGGCTGCTTGTATCAGATATGCTTTTGCTTGACTGTGTTCTCCAATTCCAGTTATTGGATTTGTACAAGTTCTATCTTCAATGATTGAAAGTCGCAACTTCATTACTTTTCCTCTCACAGGTTCAAATTGAGGATGCGTGGGATTCAAATTGATAACCAGTTGCCATTAACTCCAATGCCAGTTCTCTTTAGGCCACACAAAGTTGGGGAGGAGATAGACTATATCTTGAAGTTCTCGATGACACTGCAGTCGAATGGGTTATTCGATCTATGTGTCTATCCATATATTGGTTTCAGTGTGAGCATGTCACAACTTTAATTGGTTGGCTAATATCTATCAATTTGTTAGTATTTATCAGTTTAGTTCCAGATAAAATTGATGATTTCACTACTGATCATTTTAATCAGGGACCAGAAAATTTTGCCTTCCTAATTAACATTCATGAACCCATCATTTGGCGTCTTCATGAAATGATCCAGCAGGTTAACTTCAATAGGGTATATGATACTCAATCCACTGCTGTTTCAGTTGATCCAATCATTCAAATTGGGTAAGGAAACAGCTATATTCAACTGTGGTTTTGAAATGTTGCCTCCCCCTCCCCCCCTGGCACCTGCCACCTACACATTTGTTACTTGGGAGCTTACAAGGATTATGTTCCTGAAATACAGAGTTTTTAACGTCTCGGAAGTTCGATTCAAGTTGTCAATGGCTATGTCACCTAGTCAACGGCCTAGGGGGGTACTTGGGTTCTGGTCATCCTTGATGACTGCTTTGGGGAACACTGAAAATATGCCAGTAAGTTAGGGTTTCTTTGGTCCAATTCCTAATCTTAGGTTTTTCTCTTAAAGCATCCAGAATTTTTTTCTAATTTTTTGACTTTTGACCATCAAGTCATCTGGAGCTTTTGTGACTGAATTTTTTGCTCTTTCCTAATCTTTCTATTTGATCAGTTTCTCCATTTTGTTTTCCAGAGCATGTTTTAGTCTTGTTATTTAACAGGCTATCCAATTCTTTTTGAAGTGCTTAAACTCTGATGGCCTAATATTGCAATACTGCATCATAGCTATAATATTTTGCCTATTCAAAGCTTCTCTCTCACTCTTGAAGTAATATCTGTCCATGTTGAATTGGCTTGGTATAGCAAGTTGAATTAAAAATAAATTTAAAAAAAAAAACACACACACACACACACACAAAGAAACTGAGTTTCTAGAGCCATTCTGATGTTGCTCTTAGTGTAGCCAATTGAGAGTTCAGTTTATAGGGGAACTTTGATGGTTGAGCTATATTACTGCATTTATAACTCACTAATATTCAATAGGTTGATGTAAGGACATTTCTTTTGCAGAGAATAAATGCATGTTTACTTTGAGCTGATTTGTCTTTGTTAATCAGGTGAGGTTGAATCAAAGATTTTGTGAGAATGTGTGCATGAGGCAGAGTACTATGATCAGCAATGCTATTTCAAACATCAAGAAGGATCTTCTGGGCCAACCCCTTCAACTTCTCTCTGGTGTTGATATACTGGGTAATGCAAGCAGTGCACTTGGACACATGAGTAAAAGTGTCGCTGCATTATCAATGGATAAAAAGTTCATCCAAAGTCGGCAGAGACAGGTTTGCTATAAGCTCTTATGTTCCTATATACACTGCTTCTCATATGCTGTTGAACAGCATGAAGCATAAGAAGTTTTATCATGTTGGCTTTAAGGACCATATGTTTAATGCTGAACAATGTTTTTGAGGTTGGAGCAGCTGATTTGGAATGAACAGTGGATAAAGGACTGGGTTGTAAGTTATAGTCTTATTGCTGCCCACCTTGGGTGCTGGCTTTGTCTGGGAGGTAAACGTTGAAAGGGGAGGGATAAGGAACTTCTGTTGTTGGCTGATACTTATGGCTTTTTCTAACTTTTATTGTTACTGCCCTCAAGAGCTATATGTTGAATGGAATGTCTTTTCTCAAAATTTCTTTTCCAATCTATTTTTATATTGCAGGAGAACAAAGGTGTGGAGGACCTTGGTGATGTTATCAGAGAGGGAGGTGGAGCACTAGCAAAAGGTCTATTTCGAGGAGTGACTGGTATTCTAACAAAGCCTTTGGAGGGTGCCAAAACTTCTGGTGTTGAGGGCTTTGTTCAGGGTGTTGGAAAAGGGATAATAGGTGCAGCTGCCCAGCCTGTTAGTGGCGTCTTGGACCTTTTGTCAAAAACTACCGAGGGGGCTAATGCTATGAAAATGAAGATAGCATCTGCTATAACATCAGAAGAACAACTCCTTCGTAGGAGACTGCCTCGTGTAATCAGTGGAGATAATTTTCTTCGGCCTTATGATGAGTATAAAGCCCAAGGACAGGTATGAAGTTTTCATGTGTCTTACATATAGTAGCTGTTTGACTAGATATTGCTCAAGTACCTCAATTTATGTATGTTCAATTAGCAGGTTGCATCTGTTTGACCTAATATTACCTTCACAATCAAGATGGGGAGATTGTACATTTTGAAAAAGCTAAAATGTTACAAATATGTATAAAAATTGTTCAGATTCTAAATCTTATGTCATTTAAGTATGGACATCTAACCTAGTTTATGGTGTCCAACTGATTCACTATCTATATCTTAAGCTTTCTTTTATGGAGGTTTTGTAACAACATTAAGCTTCCTTTATTACTAAATGCCTTGCATATGGGCTTTTCCCTCCCTTTCCTTCGACCTCTTGTGCCACAGCTTTGTTAGCTGTATTTCAGTTGCACTTTCTTATGATCATACTCAATGTAAATGTTTTTGGCACCTGACCTTGTTGCATTTTGTCATATAGGTTATATTGCAGCTTGCAGAATCAGGTTCTTTTTTGGGCCAGGTTGATCTTTTTAAAGTACGTGGGAAGTTTGCCTTATCTGATGCTTATGAAGATCATTTTATGCTTCCTAAATGGAAAATTGTAACGGTAACTCATCGAAGGGTCATGTTGTTGCAAGTAAGTTACTACTTATGGGAAATATATTGCCACTTGTAGTGGCAGATGCCATAACTTTGGATTATTCTCCATACCAAATGAGCTTAATTTTAATGATACTTTTGTTATTTCAGCAACCATCCAACATCATAGCTCAAAGAAAGTTCAGCCCAGCTAGGGATCCATGTTCAGTGCTGTGGGATGTGTTGTGGGATGATTTGGCAACAATGGAATTGACACATGGAAAGAAGGACCAACCAAAAGGTCGACCTTCTCGACTTATTCTTTATTTACGGAGTAGACTAGCAGAGGTGAAGGAACAAGCCCGTGTAATAAAATGCAACCGTGAAACTGATCAGGCTGTTGAGATCTACTTGTCTATTGAAAGAGCAATTAATACTTACGGACCAAATTTGTCAAAGGTACTCTTCAATGCCAATATGTTTCCCTAGGTGACAAATGGGAATGCAATAGTCATGTCTACCTTCCTTTGACAGAAGTCAACCTATGAAAAAAAGTTGAATTCTAGCCATTCCATTTCTGTGTTTTGCCACAGTATAAGAGTCTAATACTGCATAGTGCTATATCAGTGGGATAGCTACGCTATGGCTAAATAGTTATGGTTATTTCTCTTGCATTTATAGCTTATTCTGAACATTTATTCAGGACAAGTTGAAAAACAAGGTGACAAAGCCATATTCACCGCTTTTGGATGGTTCCAGTCTAGAAGCAACTCCAAAAGAAGGGGTCTTCAACTCATCGTCCCAGAGAGTCCCCACATTGATTCCCTCAAGTTCAACTTTTGGCAGCAGCTCCAAATGATGAGAAGGGATGCCGAAGGGGCTGAACATAAGGAAGGTATCATTCGATGAGAATTTAAGAAAACATGCCATCTGATTGCACAATAAGGTTTGCTTAGCGTAAAGGCAAATAGGTACAATGGATGAAAGAGCCATCAAAGTATATGAGTGTGTTTGATGGCCAAGGATGACTGCCTCCTATAATTACAATTAGCAGAAAGGTACGCGTCTGCAAGCGTACAGTTTTTGACGCTTTGTAAATGCCTATTTTGTTCCACTGTATATATGACACTTGCAGCGACGGTGATTCGGTTGGCAGTGATTCAACTGGGCACTATAAATTGGCGCCAAAATTGGACTTGTTCTTTGAGATTATGTACAGCGATTTGGAACATATTCCAACTCCATTCTATTAGAGTTTCACTAGCGGTGAATCATGTCTTAACTGCTTATCTAGTTTTTGTGTAATGCAATTCTAGGATTAGTTTATTTCACAATGAATTGTTACCATTGCTTACGTTGAAGCGCAATCTATTTAAATGCGTCGAAAAGTCAAAGGCCACAATAGGGCTGGGGATCATTCACTTTACTTGATTTGGCTATTTGTACTCTTGTCGTTACAGAGTGTTCGGGCAACGATTTATCTTCTGACCTAGAGCTTCGTCAGTCCTATGAGGATTTCAAGTAAAGGCAGCTTGAGCTTTTACATTGTGTACTGAAAGTGAAGGTCACTAATACATGGACACAGAACTAGGATTGAAATCGAAGAACTATAACTGCAACTGCCCAAAGGGTAATTTGGCGAAGGTCAACCATGTTTGTAAATCTGAATTGTTAGATTCCAAATCGCAACAAAAACTGTTAATTAGAATTAATCATCGGCTTGGTAATTCTGAAATGCTTGAATCATAAACAGCTTGAAAGTGGAACTGGGCCGATAATTTGGACAAATTACGATTTCTTTTGCTGGGTCAGCTTTGGTCTGGCTTAAAACCGTACATGGACTAAGTCCATTTCAATCTGATCTAGTCCGTTTCCTATAATAATTTTGGTAAACTTGAGCATGCCATTTTTGCCCCCAGATTCTGTATGTGTCGTAGAAGATAAACATAATAGCATAACGATGATAGAATGACTAACAAAGTTTTCATATTTATTTTTAAAATACATCGGGCAACTCAGCCCTCTCAGACAAGAAGCTATAAACCGGAAGGGCAATTCCACCCGTTAAGAGACAACTATTAGCAAAAAACTCAGATCTGGGAAAGGGTATGAGCCAACAGAAAGCTGTAAGTAGCACACTGACAGTGGCCCTTCATCTGCTTGTCCTCTTGGGTGCGAAAAGGTGTCATTGATCAGACCTCGAACTGAATAGATCACACCCACCTAGCTCTAACTCAGAAACCCGTTTTACCTCTCAACAAAAAAGGTTGGTCAAGTTTGGTTATACTTTTCTTGGGTTGCTCGGACTCTCTCTCTTTCTCTGTGTGCTCGTCGTTGTGTTATTTGGTATAAATTTCTGTGAAAGCTTTGAGTTCTAATTTTTGTCAAAAACTCTTGCCTTGGTTTAGTAAGGTCGGCTACTTCAAGGGCATGCTTAAAATATACCGGACTATGAAGATACATTGTAAGATTTTTGATGAATAAAAATGACGGTGTATTCGATTTTATGGGCCTGTGTTTGTAAATGCGACTGAACTTGCCAATCTTATTTATAAATGTAGCTTTAAAGTGAAAAAACAAAAAGCTATTTACCTGGCTTTGTTTAGCTTCAAATGTGTGTTCTTTTTTGCTGACAGTCTAGAAGAACATATGCAAAATGGAGGCAACATTCCAAAAACCAAGTTGCTTCATGCTTACTTGCCTACACTCCTGATGAAGTTGGTGCATACAAGATTCTGACTGTTTGGCATGTGAAAGAATGAAATTATTCAAGGCAGCTTTGCCTTTACTGCGGATGAAAAAGTTGTCTGCTGGTGATCATAGCTCTTGCTATAATTTTCATTTCTAGTTATGGCCTTATAGGAAGCCTGCCACAGAAAAAGCAGCCAGCAGATGGTGATTCTCATTTAGGGGTTCCTAACCATACTATTGTATCTCCTCAGTTGCGACCAGAGGAAGTAGCTAAATCAAGAAATAAGCCATTTCTTATAAATGTCAAAGGACTTGATGATCTATATGCTTCAAGCAATATTTCCAAGGAAGAGGCAAAAAGCTTGCTTGTATGGGCTCAGATGCAGTTGCTGCTGTCCAGGTCTGATGCTTTACCTGAAACAGCCCAAGGGATTAAAGAGGCTGCCATGGCCTGGAAGGATTTGTTGTCCATGATTGAGGATGACAAGGCCTCCAAGTCTGGGAACCATGAACCAGATAAAAGCTGTCCTTACTCTGTAAGTGCCATTCAGATCTCAGGACCAATTAATGGGACCATTCTTGAGATTCCTTGTGGTCTGGTTGAAGATTCTTCCATTACTGTTATCGGCATTCCTGATGAGCACAATGGAAGTTTTCACATTGAACTGTTAGGCTCACATTTTTTGGAGGAGCCAAAGCCGCCTATCATATTGCATTACAATGTGAGTCTGCCTGGAGAAAATGGGACTCGGGAGCCTTTCATTGTTCAAAATACATGGACTAATGACCATGGTTGGGGGAAAGAGGAAAGATGTCCTCATGGATCTGCTGCTATCTCAAAAGGTATAAATCATAACAAATCCCTTGTACAAATTTTGGAGTTCATTAGATGCATTGTGTCTTTGGACCTGAAGGTTACAGTTTTGGGTCACAGAAATGATCTCTATAAAAAAAAGGTTATGTACATTTGACTTTTTTCTAGATTCCATAATGTAAGAGCCTTGTGCATTGAAATGCCCTTTTTATTGCATGTATTGTGTCTTTGCTATTGCATCTAAAATTGTATTCCATATTTGACCAAAAATTCTCGTAGTGCTATCTAATTTGTTGTTTAGTGCTGCAGTCAATGGACTTGCCCTATGCAATGAACAAGTTTTCATAAGCACTATGGAAGAGTCTCTAAAAGCAAGTCATCCTATCAGTAATGTATCAGCTAATGCTTCACGGGAAGTTACCCACTCAACTGCTAATTTTCCTTTTGTTGAGGGGAATCCATTCACTGCTACATTATGGGTTGGTTTGGAGGGATTCCATATGACTGTTAATGGAAGGCCTGAAACGTCATTTGCATATAGGGAGGTAAGGTATGAATTTGTCAACTACTACAAATTGGAGCAAGAAGCTAGTTAAATCTTTAAATTCATACCATTCTGATAAGAGTGAACCCCCCCCCATCGTTGATGCTCTTTCTACAAATATAGAAACTTGAACCATGGTCAGTAAGCAGAGTCAAAGTGGTTGGGAGTTTGGAGATCTTATCAGCCATAGCCAAAGGTTTGCCAGTCTCTGGAGATCATGATTTGATTGTTGATGCTAGTGAACTCAAAGCTCCACCAGTGAAGAGGAAAAGGCTAAAAGTTTTGGTTGGGGTTTTCTCTACTGGAAATAATTTTGAGCGTCGAATGGCGCTGCGAAGATCTTGGATGCAATATGAAGCTGTCTGCTCAGGAGATGTAGCTGTCCGATTTTTCATTGGCCTTGTAAGTGATATGTTGCAGACTCGCTGGCTGAATCCACTGCTTTTTGTACCAATCTTTAAGCACATGATCTTACTCTTCTGATCTCAAGAAACAGTCATGGAACTAAGCAAGCCTGGAAAAGAATAATATAGATTCTTCACGTCAATAGCTGTAGTATGCCTTTGCTACTGAATATTGTACTGGTCAGAAAGTGTATCTGTTGACTTGGTATTTCTTGCGTGCAGCACAAGAATAGTCTTGTCAATTTTGAGTTATGGAAAGAAGCCCAAGCATATGGTGATATCCAGTTGATGCCTTTTGTCGATTATTACAGCCTGATAACCTTAAAAACCATCGCTATCTGTCTCATGGGGGTACGTCACACTGTCTAAGTTTATCATCTCATTTGATTTCCTTGTTGAATCTGAGTTGAGGATAATATTTTGTCGCTATTTGCAGACAAAAATTCTCCCAGCTAACTATGTCATGAAAACAGATGACGATGCTTTTGTTCGGATTGATGAGATTCTCGGTAGCCTCAAGGAGAAGCCATCGAAAGGTCTCTTGTATGGTCTTATATCCTTTGATTCATCACCCCATAGAGATAAAGACAGTAAATGGTTTATTAGCAATGAGGTAACAATCCCCAGCTTTCACGTTAAACTGCATGCTGGTGATATATATGTATGCTTCATTCCATTTCATTACGTATCATTTTTCCTCCCACGGCGTTTCATTAGTTTGCTGATTATCTCTTCGTGCAGGAGTGGCCACATTCTACGTATCCACCTTGGGCCCATGGCCCGGGCTATATTGTCTCGTGGGACATTGCTAAATTCATTGTTCAAGGCCACGAGGAAAGAGTTCTGAAGGTAACAGTTCCTTTTTCCATGTGTAAATAAAAGCACCAAATTTCTTTACAAATTCCTTAATACTCTCTTTACTTTCCTTATTCTCAGCTTTTTAAACTAGAAGATGTTGCAATGGGCATATGGATTCAACAATTCAAGAACAGTGGCAAACAAGTGCATTACGAAACTGATGAGAGGTTTCACAACACTGGATGCGAATCAAACTATATCCTTGCCCATTACCAGAGCCCAAGGTTGGTATTATGCCTTTGGGAGAAGTTGCAGAATGATCATCAGCCAGTCTGCTGTGAGTAGATATCGTACAAAACATTGAAGGGTATACTTCTCCTCGAGTGAATTCCATTATTTTCTTAAAAGCTAGTTGGATCAACTCTTAGAAGAAAATCTTTAAGAGTGATGCGGTGAACTTCAACTAAATTTCAAATTAAAAGCTTTTGTTTTTGTTTTTGTCATGGGCTTGAGAAAAAAAAAAAAAAACATTTCATATGTCAATTCATTCATGACCACATGATGATGAGTGATATGTAATTAGTTAAGACGCTAATTAGATTAACGTAAATTTTATGAATTTATTTGTCCAAGAGAAACCAAATTTATTAACATCACCAAAAATAGAGAACTAATGTTATAAAAAAATAATACTAAATATTTTGTATAATTTTAATAAGTTTTAGTGTTGTTGATCATATTTGAAGTACTTATTATTTTTTTAATATTCATCATCAAGTTATTAAAAAAAAAAACCCCAGCGACTAATACTGACATGAAACCTTGTTTTGGTGGGGTCCAACGAAAAAACCACTGATTAACCTTACGATTTGGAAGTGGAATTAAACAATTACATGCTTCGTAGAAAAGCCAAAAAAAAAAAAAAAAAAAGGGATTTTGCCACTTTTTAACGTGTTACACAACAGCAACCCATCCTTTTTTAAAAAAAGAAAAAAAAAACTTGTGTGGCTTTCGGTAAATGGGGAAAAAACGACAGCGTGAAAGTAAAAAAGGAATCCCAACTGCGATAACTCTCTGTAAACAGCCGCACGCTGGCATTTCACAGAGGGCACCCCCGCCGCCAAAAAAGGGTTTTAAAAAAACTGGGAAAAGGGTGGATCAGTAAAAAAGCACCTATCTCCCCATGCCACTTGCCAGAAGAAAAATGCCCACGTGGCCCGAATCTTTTAGCACCGGTGGACGCCGGTCTCCTCTTTCTATTGTTTTTTTTTTTTTTTTACGCAACACTTCGAGATACGGTCGATAGATAGATAAATATAAATAATACAAGGCAGGCAGAGCCCCACACCTTCCATTACAGAGAAAACAAGAAAAAAAAAACAAAGGAAAAAAAGGAAAAGAAAGAAACCCTAACGATAATAAGCAATAGCTTGAATTCCTTTGAAATTTGCAACTTGTGAAAGGGAAATTTCTGAGTTCTTGTTTTTGTTTGGAGAGCTGAGGAAGAGGGAGAGAAAAACAAATTGTTTTTTCTTTCTGTCAAAAGATGGTGGGGGAGACGGAGATAATTTGTCAGCAGAGCATACCGGCGGTTATGGATGTGCAGTACCACCACCTGCGTGTTTCTAAAGATCAGAACTTGAAGGTCGATGTGGCCGCTTCTTCTACTCCGACGACCTTCGAATCGATTTCCACCCAAGTCTCGGTGAGCCTCCTTGTTTTTTCCTCTTTTTTTTTTTAATTTTTTTTTCCTCAAAAAATAAAAAGAGTTTTTGTATATTATTTTCTTTTATAGAAGATTTTCTTGATGGATTCGCACACTGTAAATCTAGGTTTTTTTTCCCTTTTTTTGCGGCTTTGTCAATTTCTTAATCGATTTAGCGTTGATTGGGATTTTTTTTTGGTTATTTGATGCGTTTTCTTTTTTGGGCTTGGGGGATTTGTTTTTATCGATTGGATCTTTAATTAGGATTGAATGGGTTTTTTTCTTCTTGGTTCAGGGGATTTGTTTTTGTTCACTTTGGTGTCGGTGATAGGTAATGTTAGCAAAAAAAAAAAAAAAAAAAAAAGGGAATTGGGATAAGGTTTCCTTGGGGTTATTGCATAGATTTTCTTGATATTGCGTCTGTTTGCGTGATTTGTGTTTCCATTGCCTGCGTGTGCAAAACCAGACTGTCAATTTTCATCTTCACTTAACGAACTGAAGCCTTTTTGCTAATTCTGTCCTTTTTAGTTTTTGCGCAGGATCCTTTGGTAATTCTTAGCTTGAGTTTTCTCCCTTCTGTCAATGTTGATTTAAAAGTCTAGATCTGTAAGTTGGGTGTTTGTAGTTGAACAAAACTTTTTTGTTATTGTAAGTTGCCTACAAATTGTGGGTGTTTAGTTCTCTTATTATTAAGGTGCCTGTACTAGTTAAGGAAATTAATGGCGCAACTTACTGTAAGGGGCATTTATTTCTATGATTATTGAGGTGTCTGTACTAGTTCAGGAAATTAATGGCTTTACTCATTGATTGTTTTTGGGGAAGACTGAAATACTATGTGGTATGTATAAATAAGCTTAGAAAAAGGGTGGCATCTAAGGAAAAAGGGGAAAACCCGGGAAAGGTTGCTATACCATTGAAATTAGTGTAACAGTAAGAGCCAGCAATCTAGTTCAGTTTTGGACTTATTGTGATTCCTGATGATCTTCTATGCCTATTCTGCTTCGTGTGTTTTTGTGGCAGCATATTTTCACTTTTGTTGTGTTTAGAGTCTTTTGGGTTACTTTAGAATGACTTACCACTTCTTGGCTTGCCCCGTAGGTTGTGAGTTGCTCAGATACTGTTAAAGAAGCTGTTGTTGAGCCTTCTGCTACAAAGTCTTTTCCATACATTCGATCTGGTAGCTATGCTGACATTGGACCAAGGCTTTCCATGGATGATGAACACATTCAAATTGATGACTTATCTGTTCACCTGGGTTCTTTCTTCAAGTGGCCAAGTGCATTTTATGCTGTCTTTGATGGTCATGGAGGATCTGAGGCAGCTGCCTATGTGAAGAGGAATGCCATGAGATTGTTTTTTGAAGATGCTGATTTACCGCAAACATCTGATGTTGACTCTCTCTTCTTAGAAGCAGTGGTCAATTCACACCAGAAGGCATTTTTACTAGCAGACAGTGCGTTGGCTGATGAAAGTAGCATTAGTGGTTCATGTGGAACAACAGCATTGACTGCCCTGGTACTTGGAAGGCATTTAATAGTTGCAAACGCTGGTGACTGCCGAGCAGTTTTGTGCAGGAAAGGGGTAGCTGTTGATATGTCACATGATCACAGGCCTTCTTACATACCAGAGCGAAGGCGAGTTGTAGGCCGAGGTGGTTTCATTGAAGATGAATATCTAAATGGATGTCTTTCAGTCACTCGGGCACTGGGGGACTGGGATCTGAAACTTTCGTCTGGTTCTGCGTCTCCTCTTATTGCAGAGCCAGATGTTCAACAGGTTGTGTTAACAGAGGATGATGAGTTCTTGATCATTGGATGTGATGGTATTTGGGATGTCATGTCAAGCCAGGAGGCAGTCAGCCGTGTCCGTCGTGGCCTCAGACGCCATGATAACCCAGAGATCAGTGCTAGAGACCTAGTCATGGAAGGATTACGGCTGCATTCAGCAGATAACCTCACTGTGGTAGTTATCTGTTTTTCTTCCCCTCAGCCTATCGAGTCATGTTCCCCTCCAAGGCAAAGGTCTAGGTGCTGCAGTGTTTCTGAGGAGGCGCGGAATAGGTTAAAGAGCTTGTTAGAAGGCAATTGAGTTTAAATGCAAATTATTTGGCTCAAGGATAAGGGATTTTTTGTCTGTTTTTGGCTGTTTCAGATGGTTTAGAAAGAACAGCTAGCAGTTTTGTAGGGCAGAAGAGAAGACGGTGATGGGCATAAGGTATCAGCTCTAGAGTTCGTATTCCTGGATTTAGCGCTATGTTTAATTGAAGTGCTTTGATTATTTTCATTTCCTTAACCATAGTGGTTTTGCCAAAAAGATTTGAAGTAATTAATTGATTGTGTGAGTTGGGACGAGTGCTGCCAAATGATGAGGACCTCATCTTCATTTGGCGGCAGGAACTGGGCCATTTGCCCAATGCTCCCTCTATCATCATCTTCACCGCCGCCACCGTTACCACCAGGTGTAAGCGAGGCTTGCCATTTTCTATAATTTTAGTTTTCACATTATACATAAAAGAAATAATAGTCGAAATACACAAAATTCTAAAGAAATGGAACGAGGGGTTTGATTGCATGCTGCATGTTACTGCAAACAAATTCAAAGAAAAACTTTACTTTTACACCTTTCGACCAAAAAAACAAAACAAAATTAATAAGTAAAGTGGACTTATTCTACGGTTGAGAATTAATCACGAAGAAAAGTGGCGGGCCCTACCTGACATGATATCAGGCTGCTTGTCCTCAACGTGTCAGGAAAAAATAATTGGCGTCGAGAAACTGCAGCGAGCGGTAAAAGAAAAGTAAAGTAGCCACGCCATATATATTCATTAGTAGCAGACGAAATAAAAATTCTTAGTCAGCCGCCAGCGCAGAATTGTCAAAAGGCCCAAACGGGGGTTTATTGTTCAATTTGATTGTATGCTTGTCTGTGTCTTCTTCGTTTTTACGAAAGGGAAGGCGGCGAGAGAATAATCGGAAATGGCGATGGCGAGCTTCGCGAAGAGAAGGGCTTACCTGCTGACTAGAAACTTTTCCACTTCCTCTTGCTCTGATGCCTTCCGATACTCTTTCTCTCTCACCGGTTTCTCTCGCGGCTTCGCGCCGGATCTGAAGAGAACGACGTCGTCGTCATCGGCGGTGGCCCAGGCGGCTACGTCGCGGCCATTAAGGCCGGCCAGCTTGGTCTCAAAACTACCTGCATCGAGAAACGCGGTGCTCTCGGTGGCACTTGCCTCAATGTTGGCTGCATCCCCTCCAAGGTATAACTTTTCATTTCAATCGAACATTCACAAACACACACACACACACATATCAACGAGTTGGAGTCCCTTTTTTGTTGGTTCGTTTGTTTTACTACCCTGATTCAATCGATAGATGATGGGTTTTTCCTTTCCGTCGATTTTTCTGTACAAGCTTGAGTCCCAGTCCAGATCTAGCGTTTTCGCTTGTTTAGCTCAAAACTTTTGTAAACTTGATTTCGATTATTGGTTTTTTTGGGGGCCAAGCTTTTGGGATTATTGAGCATGATAATTTTTTTTTTAAATCAGTCTAGCTGCTTGGGTGGACGAATTCATGCATTATCATGTGTTTGACTCCTCTTTTTTCCCTTTCCAGTCTAATTTGCACGTCATCTGAATTTTTCTTCTGGGATTAAATAGAGAGAGAGAGAGAGAGAGAGAGAGAGAGTGTGTGTGTATTTATATTTACCTGTTACTTTTCTAGTGATTTGGAATAGCGATGTTTCTCGTGTGATGAACCTTCTTGTCTTGTTTTGTTGCCTTTTTACTTAAGAGTTTTGGGTAACTTTCTCTTCTTTCATTTGCCTATGTAATCACATGTGGGGAAAGAATGGTGTATTTGGTTGTATATGTTATTGCTTCTTTTTTGGGCGATTAGTTACTTAAACAGTCTGTATATATGTAGTGAAAAATAAAACTCCTACAAGTTGTGCTTTTAGATTACCAATAAAGCCAACAAGTATGTTTAACATTCACTGGTAGACATGGTAACGGACATCTTAGAGTAAGCAGCTCACTATTCGTTTTACTCAACATCTGGGAACTTGCTATTGATGGTTGAAATGGGCTTGTTATTGTGGCTTTCTTGCACCATAATACTTCCCTTTGATCCTCTATATGCCAAGTTAGTTATATAGCTTTCATCTACTCAGGACTGTTTCACTGTTTTTTAGCCATTACATTCTGGGGGCATTATCACACAGGAAAGTTTGTATATAACCTAATGTGTGCCATGCTGAGGAGTCCTTTGATTTTATTTCAGGCACTTCTGCACTCATCCCACATGTTCCATGAAGCCAAACATTCATTTGCCAGCCATGGTGTGAAGTTTTCTTCTGTTGAGGTAGATTTACCTGCCATGATGGCCCAAAAAGACAAAGCTGTATCTACCCTTACAAAAGGTATTGAAGGATTGTTCAAGAAGAACAAAGTGACCTATGTCAAAGGTTATGGAAAGTTTGTCTCTCCCTCTGAGGTGTCTGTGGACACTCTTGAAGGCGGGAATACTGTTGTGAAAGGAAAAAACATCATAATTGCCACTGGTTCTGATGTCAAATCTCTGCCCGGGATTACAATTGATGAGAAGAAAATTGTGTCTTCTACTGGTGCTTTAGCCTTGTCAGAAATTCCCAAGAAACTTGTGGTTGTTGGGGCTGGCTACATTGGGCTTGAAATGGGCTCAATGTGGGGCCGGCTTGGTTCAGAAGTTACAGTCGTTGAGTTTGCTCCTGATATTGTCCCAAGCATGGATGGCGAAGTCCGCAAGCAATTCCAGCGTACCCTTGAGAAACAGAAGATGAAATTCATGCTTCAGACAAAGGTTGTAGGAGTTGACACTTCTGGTGATGGTGTGAAGTTGACCCTTGAACCAGCATCTGGAGGCAAACAGACAACACTTGAAGCGGATGTAGTCCTTGTCTCTGCTGGAAGGATCCCTTTCACCGCTGGACTTGGGCTGGACAAGATAGGTGTGGAAACCGATAAAGTTGGAAGAATTTTAGTTAATGATAGGTTTGAAACCAATGTTTCTGGTGTCTATGCCATTGGAGATGTAATTCCAGGGCCAATGTTAGCTCACAAGGCGGAAGAGGACGGGGTTGCTTGTGTGGAATTGATTGCTGGCAGACATGGCCATGTAGACTATGATAAGGTTCCCGGAGTCGTCTATACACACCCAGAGGTTGCTTCTGTTGGTAAGACTGAGGAGCAGGTCAAGGCACTTGGTATTCATTACCGTGTTGGAAAGTTCCCATTCTTGGCAAATAGTCGTGCCAAGGCAATTGATGATGCTGAAGGGATGGTCAAAATAATTGCTGAAAAGGAGTCGGACAAAGTATTAGGAGTCCATATCCTGGCGCCTAATGCAGGGGAGCTTATTCATGAGGCAGCACTGGCCCTGACTTATGATGCTGCGAGTGAGGATATAGCACGTGTGTGCCATGCACATCCAACAATGAGCGAGGCAGTGAAGGAAGCTGCCATGGCCACTTATGACAAGCCCATTCACATATGAAGGATATGATTATCAAATATTTTTTGTTCTCAAGTTTTGTTTACAACTGGAATGGTTTTAGTGATCTCTTGCCCTTTTCCTTGTTCATCCTTCATTGAAAGCAGACGGGATGTCTGTAAAGAAATTTGACGTTCATTTCCTTTTATCCATATTAAGAGAGAGTAACTTCACAGTTCACACGTGTTCTCGCATCAATATGCAAGTACGGCCTGCTTATGTACTAAGTTGCCAGTTAGTATTGCCAGTTATGTTCGCTAGCGTTTTTTTTTTTCCTTCCTTTTTTCTGCCATAATGGTTGATTTGCCGGAGACGATATGCCAAAGTATCCACATTGTTTATGGGGCCTTGGGCTGCATGTTGGACTTTGTTTTCAGGTTCAGCGTTCCGGCTGTTCTCGTGAGTGAATGCCCTCTTCTTCATTCCCCTCCCTTACACGCACGCGATCGCACGTGCACATGAGAGGGAGAAAAGTCACATTATTTGAAGACGGTGTCTTGTCAAGCCTATTTAGAAGTAGCCAAAGTTTAGCGTAGTTTAAAATATAACTTTGACTTAATTCTTCGATCGAATATGGTAAGTAAAATAAATTAAAATTTGATTGATATAAAATTTAAATAATTTAAAATTTGACTAATTTAAATATAAAATTCACAAGGTCAAAAAATTAATTACTTAGAATTAATAAATTTAATACTCAATAAATTAAAAATATGATGAACGTTTAACTTATAATGCTTAAAACAAAAATAAAATTTATGCACATATAGAAAAAAGAAAATAAGAGAGGCAAAATTTAAGTATTTATTTACTCTCTTAATAGACAATCATAGACCAACTGCTCTTAACAGTTGCACTACATATGCTGCGGGACACTCGAAGAAGCAACTTTTTTCGGCACAAGTACAAAATTGATGTCTCATTCAAATACAATCGTCAACCCAACCCAACCCACATTGCTTTCATTTGAAGGCAGGATGGCATAGAAATACATTATAGCACACATAGTGCGGCGAATGAGCCAGCCAGAAGGCACTAAACGAGAATCATTCTTGAGCTAAATTCCTTGGGAGACTTTGGTGCTCACACGGAAAATGTAATGGATCATATAGAAGAGCATCATCCTTGCGGTAACAATTATGGCCTAAAATGTGACTGAGATTAATCAAAAGGACAACTTGGCTTGAAATGTGTACATAAGAAAGAACGTAGGTCAATTTCATGCATCATATTAGCATCATACAAAAAATGATTGCCCCTGCTCTTGGAATCTATAAGGAAATCCATGTCCAGCTCGTAACAGATAGAAAAAGATCTCCAACAGTCAGTCCAACGGGTCAACAGTACCCACACTCTTTTCGCATCTCCGCCAATGCACCACTTCAACACTGCCAATAAACGCATGCCCCTGTCGATTAATTCAATGCCTTATTTCATTGTGTTCACAAGCAACTTCACTAGAGCAGAGGGACCCAGAAGTGCAATGAAGTCATAAATCCTCTCGCATATCTGGCTGCCTCCTAGCCTGCACAGCCAATCGTGCGTCTCTCTCCCTCTCAAATTCCCGATAATCTGTTCGTTGCAAGAAGGATACCTTATCTAGATATTGGTTTGAGCTCTTCTTATATGCATCCAACTCCTCTTCTAATCCTTTATTCTCTTCCTTAAATTCTCCCCAATCTTTCTTTGTCTTGTCAAGCACGCTGAGTTTCGGTTTCTTCCTGATTTGTTCTAGCACTGCATCAACAGCAGAAGGTGCAGAAGCTTTTGCCTTCTC
Source organism: Ceriops zippeliana (assembly GCA_037897445.1). Taxonomy (NCBI): domain Eukaryota; kingdom Viridiplantae; phylum Streptophyta; class Magnoliopsida; order Malpighiales; family Rhizophoraceae; genus Ceriops; species Ceriops zippeliana. The sequence continues at coordinate 3,525,015 of JBAPLH010000061.1, read as the reverse complement.
AGCTGCCTCCTTTGATTCTGCATCGACAAACTTCTTAAATTCAATTTCCCGACCAGCAAAGTCCCGGACTTCTGTGATCTGCAAAGGATGCACAACTTGTGAATTGTGATGATCGAATAGTTCAACTTGCAAGATAGTTGTCCCATTTTGCTTTGGTTGCAAAACATTTGCCAACTTTAGCAAGACAGTTTTCTAGGCTACAGAACCTTGGCACAAGTCAGCTAAAATGAAAATGCATCGCCATGAGTTCAATAAACAGGGAATAAAAGTTTCCTCACCTCAACTTTACCCCTGGCAGATGCAGTGGCTGCAGCATCCCTTGCAGCAGAAAGTGCAGAAGTCACAATCTTTCTGACCTCATCACTACCATTTCCTGCACCTTTAGGTTCATCCTGCAGCACATCATTCAGAGGGCATTCTGCTTTCTTTGTTGCCATGCCCAGATAAGTCATCCAATTCTGAAAAATTAAGAGGGTGTGGAAAGGACGAATTTAGAAAATTACGGCTTGCTTGATTTTCTAATAAGCAGAGAAAAATAGGTAAAATCCTCACATCAGACTTCCTCTGTAAAGTTTTATCCACGGTTGAACTAGAAATGCTTTTGGTTGCAGATGATTTGAATTTCTTGTTACTTATTCCATTATTCATCTGCTCCCACAAGGCGATAACCTTTTTCTCTTCATCACTGACACCGATCTGCTCACCATCAGGCCCCTTCAAATGGGCATCCTGTGCACGAGATCCCAAATCTTTTGTTGCCAGACCCAGATACGTCATCCAACTCTATTGAACATGGCCATGGAAAATCAATAAAAAATGAACTATAGTATGTTTGAAATAATTCCACGAGAAGAGCTTAAAAAGAAAAGGGAGATTTTCCTTACATCGTTCGGCTTTTGTGGACTAGAATTCAGTGTTGAAGCACTGGGCCTGTTTGAAAATGGTTTGATGATCTTATTAGACACCCCTTTATTCATTTGCTCCCACAAAGCAGCCACACGGGCTTCAGTCTCTGGAAAGAAAGATTGAAAAAAAATTTCTTTGTTCATCAAATGTTTCTCACTTCAAAAATGATTTACAAGATACCATCACAAGAACATACCGGTTTCTACAGGTTTTAGCTCTGAATTTGAAACAGAATCCACTTCTTCCTTAACGGGCTCTACTTGAGAACCCATCCTTCGCACTTATGTTACCACTGAAACATGCAATTCAACAGTTTCAATATAGAAATGACACCAGAACTACTGAACTAAATTGTGTCCCTCTTTTAACACCTTATTCTCAACAATTACCTTCGACCATAACAACCTACTCGTGACAAGGAAATTTAAAAGCCTAAATTAGTAATAACTAATACTGGGTTTCAGCTATTGTTTGTTCCGAGAACTTACAGCTAGGCTATTAATAAAAGTAGGAACAAAAAATCTGGAAAAACGAAAACATTAAAATCACCTCGAGGGTATGTGGATAACGGATCGGCCGTCAGATCTTAAGCTTCGGTCGACTGTAAAAATAAACAATAATAAAAAAAAAAGAACGGGAGGAATTTACGCGTCGTGCGCGGTGGAGAATTTCTCCGGAGACAAGAGTGGATACGGTGATGCTATGGATATCGGAGAAGAGTGGCGGCAGAGATTGGCGAGGGGGGGGGGGCAGATGATGGCGCGGATGGGGGAAAGGGGGGGGGTGCTTTTGGGGACTGCGAGATTATTTTGTTTCAGAATCACGGGTCTCAGAATAGAGAAAGAAGCGTACGTCTGAGCTGAAATTGATGATTTTGAAGTATATTTTTTAATTTATTAATTAAATTTAATATTTTTTTTGATATTTTATTATTTTTACTAAATTATAATTTATATTAAATTTTAAATTTATTAAAAAATTAGAGGTGGGTGAGAGACCCAATCCAACAAATCGGTTCGACAGGGCGGCTCGGTCTGGTGGTTCAACCAAGATTACGAAAACCAGACGACGAGACCAATTTCAACCGTGGCGCTTAAAAAAAGCCAGAGAAAAAGGAAGAAAAAAAAAAGGCCGACCTTATCTGGCGGGGAGCATCACAGCGCAAGAGCGCCGGAGGGTCGAAGTGCCCAAAGACAGAAACAGAGAGCGAGAGGGAGGGGGAAGAGTGAAAGAAAGAAGGAAAGAGATGGCGTCTTTGGCTCAGCAATTCACAGGCCTGAGATGCCCTCCGCTCTCAACTTCGTTACTCAGAGAAAGGGCAAACGCTGCATTTGTTGCTTCTTCTTCTTCTTCTTCTTCTTCTTCTTCGAGGGCCTCCAAAAAGCCCAACTTTGTGGTGTCGGCGGCGGCCGTGGCTGTGTCAAATGCACAGACCAGAGAGAGGCAAAAGCTGAAGCAGCTCTTCGAGCAAGCCTACGACCGCTGTCAGACTGCTCCCATGGAAGGTGTTTCCTTCACTGTGGAAGATTTCCACTCCGCTCTTGATAAGTATGACTTCAATTCTGAAGTTGGTACCAAGGTTCGTTTACATATTTTCCTTATTTTGGATTTTCCCTAAACTCGAAAAAGAAAGATTTTTTGCTGTTAAACTGAAATTGGAAATGGGCAGTGTTTATTTTTTCTTTTTTTCTTTTTTTCTTTTTTGGTTCTGGATGAGCGTGATATTTGGGTATCAATTAAATTTGATTATTTCTTGGCTGCAAATATTACTTGAACGTGGAAACGGATTTCGCTATGAATTTATTGGAATTGACTCAAACGATGTTCCTGTAATTGAGCTTGTTACATTGTGCACGTGTTGCAGTGATCTTTGTGACCTGATTACTGAATTTGTGTTTGAATTTGTTTAAAATTAGATTGAATAGTTGATGGATTAGGGGTTTGTCAGTTGTACTTTGTGTTCTTAGGGGGAGGGGCGTGCAACCATGCATTGATTTCTTTAAGTCTTTTTTAATACTTCATCCAATAGCCATACTTCAGATAGGAGTCTCATAGGGCACAAAAAAAAAAAAAAAAAGAAAAACTAAGCATTAAGATATTCCATTGTATATTAGGAGATTATTTTGTTGATTTTGGTTATCATTGTGTGTGCATATATGATCAGGTAAAAGGCACTGTTTTTATGACTGATGCAAATGGAGCATATGTTGATATTACTGCAAAATCTCCTGCATATTTGCCAGTCCAAGAAGCATGCATTCACAAGATAAAACATGTAGATGAAGCAGGTATAGTTCCTGGGATGAGAGAAGAGTTTGTCATTATTGGTGAAAATGAAGTTGATGATAGTTTAATTTTGAGCTTAAAGGTGATCCAGTATGACCTAGCCTGGGAAAGGTGTAGACAGCTTCAAGCTGAAGATGTCATGGTGAAGGGTAAGGTAAGTTTTTAATGCACTCTCCTTTGACATGGAGTCTAGAAGATATGCTTATAATGTTTGAAACTAGTGCTAATTCTTCTTTATCTATACGCAGATTGTTGGTGCAAATAAAGGTGGAGTGGTTGCTTTAGTGGAAGGGCTTCGAGGATTTGTTCCTTTTTCACAAATATCATCAGTTAGTTCTAAAACCTGGCTATCATTTGGTTTCTTTCTGTTGTTTGCTTATCACTTATTGTGCATGTGTCAGAAATCCACTGGAGAAGAACTTCTTGATAAGGAGCTTCTGCTGAAGTTTGTTGATGTTGATGAGGACCAGTCTAGACTTGTTTTCAGTAACCGCAAGGCCATGGCTGACAGTCAGGCACAGCTTAGTATTGGCTCAGTTGTCACTGGAACTGTTCAGAGTCTTAAACCATATGGTGCCTTCATTGATATTGGTCGAATCATCGGCCTTCTTCATGTCAGTCAAATAAGTCACGATCGTATCTTTGATATTGGGATGGTTCTTCAGCCTGGTGATATTCTCAAGGTCGGTTAATTACTGACAAATTCTGCTGCTTCAGATAAAATGTCTCCCAACATTCTGTAAAGCAGGGTTAACTGTCTAATGTGTAGGTCATGATACTGAGCCATGACCGTGAGAGGGGTAGACTAAGTCTTTCAACCAAGAAGTTAGAGCCAACTCCTGGTGATATGATTCGCAATCCAAAGCTTGTCTTTGAGAAGGTAATTCCTGACTAATATATAACAAATATGTGATCAGTGAAGGTTGGCCTTGGCCCAATGTGTTGTTCATCTGTACAAGTCTATGAATGTGTTTTAGTGGATTAAGATTTCGCTAATTCCTGGACAAGAACTCTTATTGCCTTTTTGCATCTATTCTGCCTTATTATGTATTCCTGTCTGCATCTCATTTGGATAGGCCGAGGAGATGGCTCAGTCATTCAGACAGAGAATTGCTCAAGCAGAAGCTATGGCTCGTGCAGACATGCTGAGATTCCAGCCAGAGGTACTTTCTCACTCATTGTTCTCACTGGAATTTACACCAAGCACCAAAAGGAGCAATAACAAGGAAGCAAACAAGATTTTTTTTTCTTTTTGGGTTTTCCTTTCTCCTTAATTTTACAAAGACCAAACAAGACAAACCTGAGTTCTGGGCCTTTTTTCCCCCTGGTAATGAAGAGCACAGAAGCCTGAGTTGTTTAGATTGTTTTAGTCAGCTAAAAATAGGTCAGTTTATTGTCAGGGCACAGAAGTCACATGGACCGTTGGTCATAAATTATGGTTGACTGCTTGGGTGATATTTTTCTAAGGGCATTGAAAACTCTGGAGAGATTATCAGATTATCATTTATTTGCCTGTTGGGTTTTTACCCAACTAAAAAGCTTGAGAGAGATTCTAATCCTGTTCATGTCACTTGACTTGTGTTTAACCTTTTCGACAGAGTGGACTAACTCTCAGTTCGGATGGAATATTGGGCCCACTTACTTCAGACATGCCGACAGAAGGCTTAGATCTCACTGACGTTCCCCTAGCAGTGGAATCATGATTGAATTTCAGGGCTTTATCCTTTTGTAATATTGTGTCATTGTTTTCATCAGTAAATGTAACTTTGTGAAAATGGGTTCGCTTCAGCCTCTCAGGCTGTCCTCCCTTCAATGCGACTCCACTGTTGTATTTGGATGAGCCTTAATAAATTGAGGAAAACAATGGATTTTCGGACCCATAGTTTCACGATGACCGCTGTTCAGCACATCCAGTATTTTAGGGTGATTCGCTGTTTTATCTTAATTAATTTCATTTTCACCCCAACAGAAATCTTAAGAGAATTTGTGGTTTTTACACAGAGCTAAGTATTTAGGAATTGCCTTATCCCCCAAAAAAGGTATTTTCTTTCAGGTGTACAGGAGACTGCTTTAAAGGCAAGGCTTGATTGGTCACCGGGCAAAATACACCAAAAAAGCAAAAAAATTTTAACCGCCTAGCTCCCGTCTTCAGGTGCAAATCTCTTATATTGGGTTTTAATCTCAAAAACTCAAAGTAAAGGGCATACGGTGAAATTTGCAGGACCTAATTGGATTGAGTCTTGGTATAAAAATTACAAAGTGATAAATTTCAAACAAGGGATAATGTTATTCAGCAACATCAAAGCGCAGTTATGGCAGCGGCTGGACATCCTCTATGACATGATTTATCAGAGGTGGTAAATGGGTCCCGTTAGATTCGCATTTAAGTTGAATTTTATGAGGGGTGTTAAGCCGCAATTCATTGAATTTCAAATATATTTAGGCTTATATAATTCAAATTTAAATATAACATTGATCAAATTTTACATACACTAAATTACATGTTCATTAAATTTAAAGCTTATTGAATTTCAAATATGTTTAATTTTGGTTCTTTTGAGTTTCGAGTTTAAATTATTCAGGTTTAGATTCCGCGCCAGCCGTAATTTACTCATTTTTCGAAAGTTATTTACATTTAGGGTCATTTCAGTTCGAGCTATGTACCATTGATGAGGTTGACAACATGCTAGATTCAACCGGATTTCGGACGGAAGTTGAGTTATTCAGGTCAACTTTTGCCCACTTTAGTACCAAACTAATGTTTCAAATACAGAGGACAAAATTGTCTTCTCGAATCCGTACAGGATACGCAGGAGACAGCATCGCTGTAAACAAACCAGCTTTGCTATCATCACCTTCAAACCCAGAGCTAACTTGCTATCTCTCCTCTTTGTTACTCTTTTTCTTGCCTTTCTTCTGCTTCTGCTTCAATTGTGAAAGGCCTGCAGCAGTGATCTTCACGTTGCCAATGATTGCAGCCACCAGCTCCGGGTCCGTACACGCTTTCATCAATTCTTTTTCTCTCGCAGAGGCTTCTGGCATGTGGCTAAACAAGTTCATGGCAGTTTTCGCCGCTAGAGAGGCCAAGAAACAAAACAAAAAAGAAAGAAGAAAACAAGGGTAAGGCAAAATCCCGCAAGAAAATTAGTAAAAACGTGGGCTTCCCAACAGCTGACCAGATAATGCATAAAGAAGCATTCAGGGGTTCAAGCTAATTCTGTGTCCTTGTTTCCCATTAAACATGAAATAGGTAAAGAGAAATAAAAGATCCACAATGGCCCTTGGTCTGGAACAAGATCAAATTTTCCCCCACGCATAAAAAAAATAAAATAAAATAAAAAAGTTGACACCTTTGCCTTTCTTCGCAGGGCCAGGGATTAACTTTAGGCGGTATTTGTACGACTGGACTGCACTATAAGGACCACAGACCGGCACAGCATACAAGAGTACGTCACTGGGCAAGGGAATTCCAGTCAAGTAATCCAATTCGTTCATTTTTTCTTTTTCTTCTTCACCTATTTCGTGAACATCCTCCTCCTCCATTGCCACCCTGTCTGCCTCTGATGTTTCATTAGAACTGGCACGAGAGTTATCTGCAACATTTCCATGACTACTCGAATTATCATCTGGATGTTCAGGGCAATCATGAGAAAGGTGGCCTGGCTTTTTGCACCTATAACATACTTTTGGAGCATCTTCGGTACCTGCCGGATTGAAAATACGATGCAAGAGCTTGAATCACAAGTTAATAAGTTTATCCCAACTTAAAGTGCTCTTACATAGGGATTGCCTGAGTCAAAGAAGAATGAGAGAATGATTTGTCACCAAATTAAATGGCAGAACGATTAGAATACATACTATAAGCAGGTGCCTTCATTTTTCCAGTTGAAACATTTCCATTCCGCATCTTCTGATCATTCTTGTGTAAATTTCCAGCAGACTGAAGATTTACATCAGTTAAAAATTGTGGAGATGTTAGGAGATCACCAAAATAAAATAATTATTATTCTTGGTATCATGGTAAATTGGAAACATCATTAAGCTCTTGTTCTGTTTTCCTTTTTTGGGATGGAAGTAGCCAAAATCTCATTTTAACAAAAAGAAGCTACAAAATTTTGTGTATTAAAAAAAGAAGCATGTTAAAAATGAAGAATGAGAAATCAAATGCAAAAGTTATTGGAAGCAGAGTTGCCAACTATAACTTAAAGAAGCATGTAGAAAAGAAAAATTCTGAGGAATTCAAGTCAAATGTGGAAATAGTATGCAGGAGTGTCGAATAATACAAGTGAAAAGTGAAAGATATTATACGCACAGCTAACAAAGCCATCCGAATGGTCCTCTCTTCCTCATCTTGATTGGCGTACTTCTCCTTCATTTTCTTGAGTTTACTCATTTGTCCACGGCTAATTTTGCCGCCACTGGGCTTATTGTTTTGTTATTCTCATCAGGTTGACCAACAGAAATATCATCTGCCTTCAAATCTTCCTTTTCCTGCTCTGCATTTCCATCTGCAAGATGAATACTATTACCTTTCTTGAGCTTTCTTCTCTCAGCTTTTGAAATATGAGGTTTATCTCTCACTACTGCTTTCCTTTCTTCCTGATTATGTTCAGTCAAATCATTCAGAGACATCTCAACTCCATAGTTTTTACCCGATACAGCTGCAGGCCCAAGCTCAAGAGCTCTATCCATAAGATCTTCAAGTTGTGGGGTAACAACTGAACCAATGCCATTTTCAACCATACCAGATATTTCATCATTGTCACCAGTCAAAGCAGTCCTGTTTTGGATAAGAGACTTGCTTGAATCTATAACTTTACCATTGAAGGTGGTAAGGTCATCAGAAATGCTTTCTGGTTCTAAAACTATATTTTTGCCTGTGATTTCATTCTCCGACTCAGAGTCTAAAATTTCTTTGAGAGGCTCACTTTCTTCATCATTTATTCCTTCCTCATCACCTCTTATCTTCCTTTCATTTAAATGTGATCCCAAAGAGCTTTCGTCCAAGCGAAATAACAACCCAAAGCCCATTATTAGAGGATGTGGGGGAAGGAAGTTCTTCTTCCCACGAACCATGAAACTCCCTACAGTAAGATATTCTCCTGTGGGAGCAGTTTTACTGACTTGGTGAGGATAAACCCACCAAGCACTAGTAACAATCTTTGAATCCCATGCCTGGCTGTGGCAGACCTGTATGGATATACTTATGACCCATTCTGACTACATTCTTGTTCGTCAATGCCAGAAAAATATGATGAGTCAAAAATAAACATGAAAAAGAATAATAACTTACTGTATAACATCCAGCTTGATTTAAAGTAAGAGGAGGTACAGGTTGTTCGGGTCTGTGATTCTTGATCACAGTGCTAGAAGCTCCATGCAGGTCTGCATGGACATACCTGTTACCCAAATTTGATTAGAAATATTATTATTTGAGGATCTCATCTTAAAAACGTCCTACAGTCTAGATTTGCAACAGATCTTAAAGAATTACAGCCCTACAACAATTACAATAAGAGACTTACAGATCTCCTTTTGACATATAACGCTTGACTATCATCTCATTCTGTTGTGCATCACGTCCACTTATCACCAAATAATTCTCACTGCTTATAAACCAATTAAATTTCTCAAACCAGTGAACTTTCCGCATATGTGAAATGGTGGCAACAGATTTTTCCTGCATGGTCAAAAGGAAAACAAGAATTCAAGTAGGCTGTCAGCAACTAGATAGAAATAAAGAGGCAATGATTTCATGAAACCGAGGAGAAAGCAAAAATTGTCAGGACACACTGATTGTCAGGGCAAACTAAGGAGATGGCCAGTCCGAGTTTAAAGAAAAACACAAATCTGACTTGGCAGGACATAGTTATCTGTCTTGACAAACAAACAGTACCCATCTAAAGAGAATAAATTCAAGCTACCAACCAGTCATTAATATATCACACTTTATCCTATTCCTGCACAAACTGTCTTGTTAAAAATTGTAATGCTAATCTTCTAGTAACCCAGGTCTCATGGGCAGCTTAATGAATAGAAGGGAGGATTAGAGGAAGTACTGACAGGCCATGTATCAACAATGCTACATGTTCAACTAAATCTACCTGTGAAAGCTGGAGACGAGTCTTTCTCTCAGCCGCTTTAAAAGCTTTTTCATGAGCTGTAACAGTCTTTGCCTGCTTGATCTCCTGCTTTTTTTTTACTTCATACCACCTCCGAGCATTGGCATGTGCTGAAAGTGCTAAATCAACCTCAACCTATCAGTAGAAATTGATTTATTTGACAAAGAATAGAGACAGAATCAAAGTTTACATTGTAATGAGCCTAAAGAACAATAGGTAAGCAAAATTGTCAATAAAATTTCTTGGCAGCTTTCTACTTGTCAATCCACTTGAAAAAATTGCATCATCTCCAAAATACTACAAGTAGTTGCCTTAAGAAACAAAATAAATCTCCTCATGAAATGCCCAGGTACATGCCCCAAATTTTAGCAAAGCATATATCAAATGCAAAGGATTAAGATTTTTAGGTCCACTTTTAGCATGAACAGAAGTTCTATAACAAACTCAATTCACACCTTATCTGCTGGAAGTGTCTTTTCATCATCATCCATTTCATCAAGATTGTTGCTCAACAACAATGTCATGCAATTTCTTTCAAGATGAAGCCTGTCAATTAGGCTGGCCACAGGGTTTCCCAACTTCTTCTCCTCCTTCACCATACGGACAAGATCCTCCCAACTCATCCTTGGCCAAAGCTACACGAACAGCTAATATAGCAGCATCCACATCTCCTAAGTTGTATTCTACCAATTCTGCCATTTTAACACAATGATCGACCTCTTTCCTCAGTGTTTGCACACGATTTTCCTGTATCATAGAACTAAACTTGTTACTACTAGAAAAATCATCACCAATATATCAGTGACCAACATAAATGGCGAACTCCAAACATAGAATTATCCATGAAAGACAATATAATTACACTGTTTGTAGGGCAATGATTTGAAGATCACTGACATCTTGAGGATGTATATCATGAAGGCAGTAGAAAAAATGATGATAGAACTCTTAGTTTATAAGAAGAAGCCCTGAGAGAGCAGAATTGCCAGCTCAACAAAGAAATATATACTTGCCTCATTAGATGCACTTAATACATGGTCATCATCATAACATAATCTCAAGGCATAAATCTTGAACAAATGAGAACTGAACTAGCATCACAACTCATAAACAGCAAAGAAGCCAGTGATAAGCAGGCCGTGAGGCATGTATACTGTTAAGTATAATACAAAGCACTAAATGATTAATGAACAATATAAAAAATAATTTACATGGGCAACTTCACAAACTAAAAATGAAAAAAAAAAAAAAAACATGACTAAAACCCACCAACTCCATTGAAGAACATAGAAAAAAGCAACAAAAGGACATGGACAGAGATGATTAGCACCTACTTAGTTATCTCAAAATTCAATAAGGACTCTTATCATCGCTATGGTACATCAAGTAAAATAAAAGACCTGATCTAAGCGAATTTTATTCAATTTCTGAACAGCAACACCCTCTTTTGACTTCTGCTGTTGTTCTGCCCTTTGATTCTCAATATTGCTGTAAAACTCGTCTAAAGCTCCATCAAAAGTATTGAAATTCATATAGTCCCTTGTTTTAAACTGGTTCAGCAATATAGGGCAAAATTCATCAAACATCTGCAAAGGACAACAACAATATCCTGAGGTAAAAGAAATTGGATTGGCTGTACAGTAAATCATTTCTCAATACAGTGTGTGTCAGGTTTCCTTCTTTTTTTTTTTTTTTTTTTTTTTTTGAAGGGGGAAGGAGGGGAAGGAGAAGAACAAACCAATTCCATCCATTTATTTTTAAAGAAAACTTATATAATAAGAATGACCTGGCCAGAACCTCCAGAATCAGATGGAGGAATGCCCTTTCTCACACTTTTATTCTGCATCAAAATGTACCCTTCGGGTACTTTGTCTCCTGAAATAACATCCTGAAGCCAGTCTTCAAACTTCGAGACAGCTTGAACCAGGACAGATATTGCATCATCATCTAACTTGCTATTTTTTGACAATTTAGTACTTGGTGCTAATCCAGCATCCAAAATTATATGTTCAGAAAGTGCAGGGCCATAGCCCAATGCCTCCCCAAGAACAGTCTTCAGTGTTGCTTGCTTAGAACAGTTTCCATTGCTGGCAGTTTTCTTTGATTCGGAAGGTTTCACACCCTTAGATTTGCCCAGCTTTTCCTTTTTAGACTTCTGAGGCACATTGTTTTCTTCAACGTTGGCTTTAACATGTTCACTGTCTTCAGGTTCATTAATGGATGAAACGGCCTCCTGCAGCTTTGCAACAGTTGTTCGCTCAAAAACCCGGCAGAATTCAGTAGGATACCGATGTCTTGACATTATTGCAAATCCCTTATCATCATCCCTATTATTCATATCTTATCATCAGTCAACTAACCAACACGCCATTACATTTAAAACTAAAACCATAAGAAATCACAGACCACACACCAAAAGAGTGTATCTGTCATTTAAAAAATAAAAAAAAATCAACCTGTGTGACCGAAGAAGGGTCAAAACTGTAAACTCAGAATCAGTAAGGAGAATGTTTCCTTGTGCGTACAACTCCAAAATGACATAGTGAGCATTAGCACCAAGGCCAAATTGGAAGAGAATTATCTGAAGAACCAGAACACAAAAAGGAATTCCAAAACAACCATCACCTAATAAAACAAAAAATCAAACAGCTTAAGGTCAAAATTTGAAAGAGATTAAACCCTATCATATCCGAGCTGTCGCACATCCTCAAGCCTTCTAGTACGTATGTGCTTTCTTAATTTCAACGTAAAACCGGAAGGAGTATTCTTTTTGTCCCTGTCAAACCGTACATACAAATCATAAGACAACTTAAAAAGCATCTAAACAATGAAAAGAAAAGAGAATGAAGGAAAAAAGAAAAAGGAAATAACAAGAAGTATCAAAATAAACCAAGAATGCCTAATTACTCTTTTTCTTTCTTTTTTTATTCTCAGACGAGGGATCAGAGATTAAGAAAGAATTTTCATGTCTAAAGGACAGTGCAAAGATTTCAAAGAATTTACCGAACATAGGCAGTAGTATGTAAACGGACACCGCTTTCCATCAACAACAAGACCTTCTCGCTTTCGCCTGACTCAGTCACTCCGCTGCTGCTCATTAACTTGAATACGTATGTCTGTTCGTTAATCAGAACAAAAATCAGATGAAGAAAAAAAAATGAAAGAATTAGACAGCAACCAATCGATTACCAAACCTTAAAAAAAATAAAAATAAATAATATAAATCAATTATAACATTTCTAAAATTAAAATAGAAAAGAGGCCGCGAGCGAATGGTGATTAGTGATGAAAAGATTAAGGAAGCTGAACAACAATGAATTGGAAGGCAGGATAGGAGAAAAGAAAAGAGGAAGAACCTTCGGGGAGAGGTCGTAGACATTGGAGCAACGCATGCCGATTAGCCTCCTTAGGCACTTAACCTCCGCGGCCACATCGGCCGTGTTCATCCGCACCTTCACCATCTCTTCCTCTCTTTCTTCTTCTTCTTCTTCCTAGTTTTCTACCGCCTCTCTCTCTCTCTCTCTCTCTCTCTCTCTCTCTCTCTGGTGTTTGTGAATGAAAAATGTTGAGCTCCGTGCAACCGACTACCGGAGACAATGAACGAAAAGAAACGGCAAAAATACACCCTAATAATACATATATACATATATATATATATAATCTTTCATGATTAACTATGTACGCGAGCTGTTTGCAAGGTTATCGCTGACTTGTAACATTTATTTCATACAACGGCGTCGGTTTTACTTTTCGAGTTTTTTTTTTTTAAATAAAATATTAGAAAAATGTAAAACCGAACGACCGTAAACATTAGAAGTACTGAGTGGAAGTCGAGAACTCGACGCTTCCAACCAAAACATGGGCCCACATTTAGTTTATATTTTATTACAATCAACGATATTTAAGTAAATACAACATATTAGTGATCATTAGTCTCTTGAATCACTAATCAGCTTTACCCAATAGATAGATCAAAATTATTTTTTTTTTTCATCAGTTATTTCTTGGGATCCTTATCAGCAGTCACTAGCCAATAAAAACTTTTTTACCGAACACCGACAAATGGATAGCCAACACCAGATCTAAAAACTTGAACGAAAACACCCACTGAACAATACCCACCAATGGAAAGTTTAAGAGTTTCGTTTTTCTCCGTTGGCAAGTTTTTGTAGTTAAAAACGGGAAATGAATTATTTATAATCTTACAGGCAAGTTTCCATATGTACATCCGCAAGAAAAACATCCCAAAGACTCGAGACTCGAATGTCCAAGACTCTAAGTTCCAGTAAGATCCTCTAATGCAACACCACAGAAAAATATGTCCTTTCCCCTTAAATCTGCAAAACTAAAAGCCCGTGTAACAGCAAGGAAATGAACGCCCGCGGTAGACACTTTAAAAGACAGGCCACACTTGAAGAGCAGTTGCTAGTGGCTTCCACTACGTCGACGCAAAGCACTAAGTTTAGCGTGCAATGTAAGAAATGTACAAAATCATAAGCATAAGAACGTCTACAATCGCATATATCCAGAAACGAAATCCTTTTCATCCTCTTCTGGGAACCACTGCTTCGGCATTTGAACCAAATGTCCCACTAAAGTGAACTAATTTCATTATCCTCCCCCACTCGACTTATTTACAGATTGATTACATGAATAAAATTGAAGGAAACACCGCGTAAACAAGGACGCTTTTGCAAGGAACCGATCACAGGAGACCATCCCAAAGCCACATTCCTCCAAGTAAGTCGATTGTCTTGAAAAACAGGAATTAGCAAGAGATTCCACACGTCTAAACTTGACAAAAACGTTTACATGCACCAGTGATATCCACACTTATGCACACAACAATCAAATCAATAAGTTGCGTGCTATCTATATCCCATGCCTGACTTCATGTTTCCATAATTTTATCTCCTGCACATTTCTGCTGCTCCTGGACGCTTTCTGTAGTTATATGTGAAGCACACATCAATTGCTGTGACAATGACAAGGCCACAACACCAAGACTCCACTTATCATTATCCACAAACAGGCCATCAGCTCAAATCAAAACCAGCATCTGCATTTATTGCATATAGCAACTTTGTTTCCAGTTGCTCTTTGCTGTATCACAAAACATCTTAGAATTGGTAAATAATCACAATTTAGGTGCAAAACCAGAAATGAATAATGTGTAAAAGAATTGGTTATGCAAGAAGACGAGAGATGTGGGATTTTTCAAATGCACATGTGCCCAAGCTGGTATTGTCATCTGTGTCTTTGGTTCCCCTTCAATTCATTTAGTTAATACCATCAGATATACAGACATGCCCTGCCTGAAATGCCCTTAAGTCTGTTAATGGTATTATTGATTTGTGTGGATGCCTCCTATCCATTTTGTCATGCATCAGTCATAGGACACGCAGACAAACCTTCTATAAGGTGGAAGCTTTAAGAGATTCATACAAGTAGCTGATGTTGGTAAGCGGTCAAGAGCTTCTTCGGACGCATTCCCTGAAGCCCTAAAGACAAGAATTTGTACCAAATATTATAGTCTGATGACATACAGGATAAAAAAAAATTGGGGGCTCCATGTTGGATGGGATGATTCGCATACTAGGGCAACCAGCAGCAATCAAATTTATCATCCATTCATTGATTAAATCTGCTGTAGATACTACCTCTGTATGCAAAATAATGGCTCAAGGTGCTTAAAACCAAGCAGTGGTCCCCGCGAGCAACCGGTCACAAACCTACAACATAATTCTCTGGTTATATCATTTTAAACATTTGCATTATAAACTAGCAACAAAATAGTAACTGACATAGCAAAACTGTATGCTTTGAGGGAATGAATAATAGGAAAGCAAGCAACTCACTTCAAAAATTTCTTTCGATTTTCCAATGAAAAGCTTTTGAGAACTTCCCAGAACATCTCAACAACATAATGCTCCTGTCAAGAAATGATTATGAAGATCACAACTACATGAGCATTATCTGTTGGGTATAAACCACCATTGATATAGAAGTTGGTGATTGTGAAGTTATAGAGATGAAAATCTTTTTGTTCCAAATTGGCAGCGAGGTGAGTCCTTGTGTAAATTGGACATGAATGAATATCCAGGGTTTAGACAACATTAATTTACCAGAGGTAACGTATTAAAGCCACAACATCAGCAAAGGAGGCTGAGGAATGAAGGGGAAGGGAAGCACAGATTCTAGCTAAAATTATCAAAAAAAATATTACTTCATGGAAAATAAAGCTGCAATTAGGGAAAACACAAGAAGTACTTAGTGAAATATTCAAATTGTGTGAATTAGTTCCACCATGTATGATTTGGAATTTGTCACAGTAGATTGATTTTTAACATATTAAGGGGCAGTTTTTCAAATTTGTGCTCCATTATCTAAAGCCTTGATATTTATGGTGTTTGTGTCGGTGACTTTGATTTCCAGAAAAGAAAATGAAAGAAATGCTATAGCTTAAAATGATTTGTAATTTACACAGGTTTGAAAGCAATGCTGACAGTTAATTGTACTTTGTGTTGTTCCTGCACTCAAACAAATAAAAAACTTACACTATGGTAACCACCCGCATAATTGGTATGCATGCAAAGGTCATCAATATCCAGACTGTCAACTGAACCCGAAATAAGGAGCTGTAAACAAAAACAAATATGTCAAACGAAGGAAGGACTTCGGTGCTTTTTTATGCGTATGTGTGTGTGGGTGGAGTAGGAGAGGAGGAAAGAGACATGCCGGTATGCCACTTATCAACAGCTGAAGTTTCATAGACCATAAAAGAAAAACTGAACTTTCATAGACAAAAATAAAAACTGCTCAACAGTAATTCAAGAATTATCACTCCACCAAATGCACAAAATAGTGGGAGTGTATAACGTGTAAGTATGTTACATAATACACTCTTTCAAATGCCATTGTCCTTTGGAACACCCTATCCATCGGAATGACTTACAAATAACAACCAGCATGTCTTCATGTCAAGGTGTAATATTTAATGATTTCATTGAAAACCATATTCTGCTGTTAGACAATAGCTCAGGAACGCAACTTAACCTTTTCCTGCATAGACGGACATACTATAATCACTAAAAGCTAAAAGTCAAAATACCTGAAGTTCATGTTCATTAAACATGTCAATCCAATCTTTCTGTATAAGCTGCTGAAAGCCCCTCAAAAAATGAGAACTTTGTTGGCGTATCTGCAAGTAAGAATAAATTATGCACAATATACATTATTGAAGATGCATTACAGGATGAAATTGCAATATGAACTGATGGGAGTAGACAGAATACCTGAAAATTCAAACGATGATTTGATACAAGATGGATAAATGTAATAACGTTCTCATTTGTGACTTGGATGTTTCTGCCTCCAGGAAGCAGTTCTTCTTCTGTTTGCTCTCCATATTCATTATTTACAATTACAAAGTAAAGTTCCAACTCCGAAACATCACCTTGATAATGCTGTAGACCACAAAAGGAGGGTATAAAACAAAAAAAAAAATATAATAGTAATAAAATAAAAGAGTTTGAGCTCTGAATCTGGGAATGGGGAAGCATGCTATTCAAATTCAGCCTGTAAGATTATTTTTGGTGCCATGTTAGTTTTAACTTTCAAGTCTCAATTGCATAAAAATTTTGCTTTACAACAGCCAAATTTCCTTTTCCCCAGGCCTGCAGCCAGGTTGAGCTCACCTTAATTGACAGACCATGGCACAATGTTTAAATACATACATATTGCATCAATCTTTCAAGAAAGAAAATTAGTTACATGTAAATAGTCCACATTCTCTGAATAGCTTCAACAAATAAAAAAATGGTAGAGCTTCAATTATTTAATCATAGTGCTTGTTATCCCAACGAAAAAATAAGTAAACTGAATACAAAGAATTAAGTAAACTGAATGCAAATTTTCATTTTAATTGGTGAAAGACAGAAGCACTGAAGAAAAGTAAAGAGTTATAGGTGCTGAGGTTGTCAGTCTAAAGATATTTTCTTAAAATTCACCTTTTGCAGCAAAAAGAGATTGAGATAAGCCAATCACACATTCAATAAAAGAATGAAAAGGAAAGAGTACCTTTAGGAAGATAAGGTGGCGATACAATTCAGGATCCAGTGAAGGCAAGTCATTCAAATAGTTATGCCTGACCAACCAAAGGGGAAACAAAGTTGGACAGCATCATTAGCAAGGCACGTTCCATATTGTTTTAACCTTACCACACACATCATAAACACAAACTACATAGATCATATCGAATAGAAAACTTTCAGAACTGAGGACGAGCATCAATGAATGATGTGTTTGTGCTAAACCATCTACTGAAACTATCCTTTGAAGAACTTCCAAAGTACCAAAATAAATGATTTCAGAAAAAATACAAAATATCACAGCATAATATAAAACTGCACACTTTCTATCCAACAGAAATCAAAATGCAACAGCCCTTGTAAGATATGGAAATCTAAAATGTGGACACAATCTGGAACACTTTCTTTCCCTAAAATTTTCTAATAGAAGTCTTTGTTCAATGATAGGGTAACTTGTCATAAACAAATTGACAGCTGGTCCAAAAAGCTAAAAATATCAGCTATAAGCAGCACATCTTACTTTTATTCTTTTGTATTATTTCTTGAAATATATCGGGCCTGTGAAGAGAATGAATTACATATAGAGGAACACTGCTCATAGAACTGTCGAAGAATTTGCAGGCCTCAAATCTCTCTCATTTATGTGCAAGTACGAGATGTGTGAATGGTGACAAAATTAATGATGGAGAAAACAAACTATGGGCAAGCAGAGTGCAGGTGCAGAAAGCCTTAGAAATTATACTTCTTTAACTTGCTCAAGAAGAATGCTGCAAATGGTATGTCAACAAGAATGCTTTCAAACATAGCCTGCAAAGAGAAAAAAATATATAAATATAGCATTATTGTATAGGCTACTTGATGACAATGACAGAGTATGATGAGGAATTTTTAATTGGGAGTTGCATCAAAATATGAAAAGAAATGCAGGGACTATAGGGAATTCTGGCTTCTATTTTTTTAACTCACATAGAGCAAGGGAATTTTATTTTTCAATTCTTTTATTTCTGGAGGAAAGGAAGGATAAATAAGTGACAGAACTATTTTTGAAAGGATACTGATGGGGAAGAATGGGGCATCAAAGTAAAGCTATCAAACTTCTGCACGTCCATACATAATTACATGCATGTGTGTGCATGTATCTATGAAGACAGTTCATGTGTTCCTAAGAATACTAGAAAATTCACATGACGAATGATCTAATGGTTGGCAAATAGACAGAACATTCCCATTAAGAAACAAGAAGAAAATATTAACATGCCTATAATAGAAAGTACTTTATACAAAGCGTATTACACCTTGGAAATGACATGTGCTTAGCATACCTACAGCAAGCAATTGATCATCTAACTAACATGTTATCATGTGAAAAAGGAATAAAAAGAAAAAGAAAATGTAGCACATCAGACCTTAGCAAGAAGAGTGCCAAGAAAATGAAAAAACTGAAGATGCTGTTCATGTATCATTCCTGATCCAGGATTGGGATAGAGCAGATGATCAGCAGTTTCCTGAATATACCACCAACCAGAAACTAAATAAATAAAAAGCTACAAAAAACACTGGAACAGAACCATACAAGGAAGCATGGGGAAAGTAACTGCTCAACTGCATTTTTTCATCAGTCAAATTACAAACTATACGCACATGGAGTCAAAGGGAGCAACAAAGCCATGTAATCTAGAAGTATACGATTAATGCTCTCCACAACCAAGACTACTAAAAAGTTCCAGAAATAAAATTGCTATAAAATTATTGCTGCTTTCATATCTAGTACACAGACATTGTGATCTATGAATAAAAACCCTTAATAGAGGACTGAAATACTGTCCCTTTTAAGGACCTCTCTAAATTTTCAAACCCCCAAGATAACATCAACAATACCTACAAATCTATTACTTACTTCAGACCTCACTTTCCAATGTAAAATTCCCAACATTGTTCCAACTTCCCACCAAAGGACCCATCCAACCAGAATTAAAGTTTGACAGCATATCCTTCTTCTAACTTGTGATTTGAACAACTCCATTAGATTTAGAATCTTGTTAGTCTTCAGAGATAAAAAACATTGTCAAGCTCTTAAAAATTAGCTCACAAAGAACCCCAAGACATAAAAGTTCATATCATCATCAATATTCAGTTCTCAATCATGGCAATCATCAATAAAGTATGCAACATAAAAGCTAGCCCAGTAGACCATAAATGGAGTCCTTGACCCTGCTATCAGTTTTCACATGACCTCCTAAAGGTAGATAATGCACGACATCAACCAGCTTAACATAAACCCATCTGATCTCTTCTCCTCTTTCAAGTCCTTTTTTTCCTACAAAAATGAACTCTCTCCAACACTTTATTCTACTAAAAATTGATGCAGAATTCTTGTCAAAGAAGAGGGAATCCTGCAAACAATTTCTACTGCCAAAGAACAAATGATAAAAATAATAGGAATTCCTGAAAGCAAGCTGGCAGGTTAAAAACAAGTACTGCAAGTATGAATTTTAAAAAAATCTAGAGACCCACAATATTACAAATTCATTCATCAATTTTCTCCCTCAAAAGGCTTGTCACAATATTCATCATCTCTTGCAGCCCTTTATTTACGACCATTTTGCCAGTGTTTATGCAGATTATTTTTGTATGTGAATGTTTGTATATTCTACTTCACACACATAGAAGCTTTTGCTTTTTAAAAAAAAAAAAACTCTGTTTGGGAGCAGGAGGGAGGGCTTGGGTCCATGAAGTTGGGTAGACCTTGAATAAGCCATATTGCACATCAAAGGCAGCTCGAGTAATGTTCTCCATGAAATCTTTAAAAATTCCACCACCATCAATGCCAGCCTCCTCAACTCCAAGCTCATTTACAAATGACACACGAATCTGTGCAAGTGGACAGACAAGAATGATTATTCTTAAAAGCATAAGTTCCTTTATTACCAATATTTACACATAAACCAAGGACAATACCACTCCTCTAAGGTCCTCTTCAGACAATGAGCTCATCTGATTGTAAGCATCCTCCAGAATATGATCTCGTCGTATTCTGAATCTGTTTCTTGTAAAAACACCATGTGACCCTTGACTTTGTCTAACTGCCAGTAATTGTGACTGGAAGACAGATCGTATGAAACAGTTTCATATCAAAACAAACTCAGTGAATTATTACATTCATTTTTTATTGACTTTCTCCCAAGGGAATGACAAGATATTACATCCACATATACTAACAAGTGGGTGAAGATGGATGGAGAGACAAAGATTTGATAATAACTACTTTAACTCTATTCCTTATGTTTTCATATGTTCCAGCCAGATGTAAATCCAAAAGCTCTGCAATCCAAGTCACTTACATTGAATATTTTAACCCTGCTCGTAAAAGGTATCAAAAAGGGAGCTCGCTTCAGTATGTCATTCGCTTTGGTTCCATCTATTATGGCCTAAAAAAGCCAAAGTGAAAACATCAGGCATCAGAACATTCGGATTCTGTGAAGCTAAAGAAGAGATAGAAATCCTATTACCTGAGAAATAAAGAAATCATCAACACCATCAGCATGGAAGTCACTTGGTGGCGTAAACTGCCTTCTATTGTTCCAATCTTGCAACTGCAATAATGATATAAGAACATGAAAACTAAAAAAAGGCCTAAAATCTTAATATATATACTAATTAGAATGGATACAATGGACCAAAGTACGAGAAATAACTGGCCAGTATGATTTATTATATTTGAAGCCACAAGTTCATCAACTACCTGAGAGAGGAGCTCGGAGGCCACAATGCCAACTTTTAGTTTGATAGATTCAACAGGATTCTGCTTATTAGCAGGTGCACTTGTAGCAGGTTTCACTGAATTGTTGTGTGCCATAGGATTCACCCATAGGAGCTGCCACAAGGCCTACATATGAAAAATGTGACAAAAAAAAATAATTAATTTATATAATCAATATTTGATAGCTGCTAGTTTACTCCTTCCTTTCTCTGACTCATTAAATAGCAAAATAGGAACCAATACTCACCTGTCTCAAAATAATAATCAAGGAACGGATATCTTTCAATGAAAGTGGCTTCTCCTGTTCGTAGAACTCCTCATTATGAACTATTGTAAGCATGTGCCTGTTTACCCATGCAACAACCAAGGAATTAGGAATCTACTTAGATTTAGAAAACAGTTGGGTATCTACTTGTGCAAAAAAAGTCTGCTGTTTCCAGGTTGAGGGGTGCATATCAGGATGCCATTAGATATATCTGTTTGCCTCAATCTCAGTATTATCTCCCACCAGCAACAAGAGACAATTAGACTTACTTATATACTGGGCAGAAAACAGCAAGAGGTAACAGCCAGCCAGGAGCATCATTTGGTAGATATGATAACTGCTCAGACAAGGATGACCATCTTTGATTTTCATGACAACTCTTCATAAAATTCCAGAGCACTCGAACAAGTTCAGTTCTGTAGGCTAGTATGGTCATGATCCGCTCCAAGGGTAAAGTGTCAAAGGTGACATGCAAAAAAGCACATGCAGCTCCAATAGCTTCAACCTCTCTATCTGATTGACACTGAGACCCACTGACTAGTGAAATCCCTCCAAATAATGCATTTGTCTGCCCAAAAAACAAAACTCTGATCCTTGCTTAGTTGCTTTAACACCAAAAGGTAATCTTTTTAGCCCAAATAGAAGGAAAAAGACACCAATATGGCATACCAATTGCAAAAGAAAGCATGAATCTATAGCATTAGTGATCTGTTGCTCCAAATCTCTACCCAGAGCTACTTCAGTTTCATCAGGCAGAGTCATATCATCCTCGCTCATTGTAGAACCTGAAGTCCAAAACTTGCATATTTTTCAATGATGCAGCTCAAACCAAAAAGGTAAAACAACATGAACTAATAAAAAATTGATCAACAAATGATAGAAGTGAAACCTTTTCACTATCAAGGAGAAGTGTGGTTTTCTTTTGGGGAGGGGTGCAGGCAGGGGGAGAGAGAAAGCCCATTGTGGGCATTCTCAGCATACAACTAATATATTAACATATAGTAATGAATACATACTTTCCTTTGTTTCCAGACTTGATGATTTCATACAAGGAAGTGCCTCCAATAAGAAAGTTGTTACTGCTGCAAGGTCGATAGCCTAATCAAAACAAATGATAGAGAAATTAGCTTCAAATCCTAATGACTTCTAGGTAGACATTCCTTTTTCCACTCAATGAGCTGCTTTGATAAGAAACCAAACAGCAATCATTCTCAAATTAGCAGAAGGAAAGAACAATAAGAAGGCCCACAATTATCAACCAAGAAAGGGGACTCCTATGGTGCAATCACTTGGCTAACAGAACATGTTCACATTTCTCATCTCTATTTTCAATTTTTTTTTTTTTCATGTTCACTTTCCCATAAATACAATGTGCTACCTACTGAAATCAGAAAATATTTCCTACAGCATAAAAAAGAGAATATCAAGAACCCTTCCCCATTCTAATTTAGAAAAATGAAAAACCTTTTCTCCAAGACCTCAACTAGAATAGGAAATTTAGAGAGCTACCAAAAACAATTTCCTATGGTGGCCTCCTAAAAAATGAAATCAAAGAATTTAATGTATTTTTCAACTATTACTGTTTTCTTTGAAGTTTCCTTGAAAACTAGAAAATCTTTCATAAGTATGCAGCCACATGTCCTCAAGGACAAGAGCAAACCAGTAAAACAAAACATGAAATAATATACTGCAGTCTTCATAACATCCTTACCAACTCAAATGAACAGTCAGGCTGACATAAAGCAACTCCTGCAGTTTCTAACATATTTCCAAGGAGGCAAGCATAACCAGGATACTCAGCCGATATATCATTGGGCAACACATTAATATGATTCTTTACACACAATGCCATCTGATGAACATAATGTTGGCTCAGACTCTGGGCTGAAAAGACCTGGATGGGAAAATCAATCCAATTAATAGTATGCAATGGTATAAATTATCACATGATTGCCAGTTGAAAGAACAATTAAGGGGCACGTAGAAAATGCATTAGAATGATCTACAAATTCTTGGCAACAAAGAATTAAGGGTTGACTCTGTTATACATATTAGTCAGTAACCTTACAAAGAAACAGCTAAGCCCCACCAAGAGTAGTATTAGGCTCTTAGCCAAATGTACCTCTTTTAAATTAGGAAAGAGCTGCCACAAGAAAGGGATTGTCAACATCTGTGATGCAAAACTACAAGAAGGGTCAACATTCAGGCAGAGACATGGCTTCTGACCAATGTGAGAGATCACATGGGCAAGCATGCACTCTAGTGAAGATATTCTCCCAAAAGAACCACAAGCCTTTGCATTATCCTGCACATCAATATAGGAAACTTCTAAAAAGAAAAAAGAAAGTGTATAAAAGCATGCATCAAATTTAAAAATAACAACCCAGAAAAATCAAGTAACCTCAACAGGATCACACATAATGCATCTAACACTCTGCTTAGCATTGAATCAAAGCCTGGATCAGGCATTAACATCAACCATGATAGTTGCAGAGTCTTATATTCTATCATTTTCTTTCACAAAAATCAAGTCACACAAATGTAGAAAAACATCCACAAATGCATAAGGTCATCATAAACACAAAGGTCTATTTCCTAATCAAACTCATTTCTCAATTGTTGAACCCATATCCTATCTTATGAACTCTAACTTTTGAGTCCTTCCCAATTGTCATAAAACAAATACAGTGACCCTGACATCCGATTTTCATACAACAGTCAGAGTATACTCTTACCAATACCTAATTGAGTGCATAACTACTATGCAGTGACCTTCAAAGTGCCTGCATGCAGGAGAAAATTGGAGACAACAGGGCTGAAAAGTGGGCAGGAAAGTTTGAAATAGTGAATAGATTTGTATAGAAAATTTTCCAGAGACAAGAACATAATCCCTAAAATGCATGAAGATGTCCCATTCTATCCTTGAAAGGCAAGTAACTTTATTACATTTCTTTTCTCAAGATTTCAATGATAAGCTTACTAACTGTTTCTTTCTTAGCCATCCACATGCAAGCCTATATCAAAAAAGCATAATCTGGATGGAAGATGTGGAGAAAATATACAGTACCATAGATTATGTATGAGATAGATGCAATACCTTTGCTGCAAGTACAATTCCTCTTAATAGGGAAAATGTATTTCTTTGCAAGAGATAACCAACAACCTTACAAGCCCACGGAAGTTTGGGATCTAGGAATACAATTACAGCTTCCAGAAAAAGAGCCAACGGAAAGCTTGATTCCACAGTTGTCGTCAATAGTTGATCCCTCAGTTGTTCTCTGCAATGAAATGATATTTGCATCAGAAAGCCACATTAACAAAAAGACCAAATCAGTTTTTTAATTGATTTATACTTCTTTTGTTCTAGAATAAATTGTTATCATCAAAGTCACTCTAAATGTACTCAGAAAAATACCCATGATAGAGACCAAAACAACTTTGTTTACAATAGAAGCACAACAACCCAAACCAAAGCTCCATTTCCAATATTGGACTGCCTACAACAAGGTGAGTACACTAGAAAGCCTGAAATTTTGACAGTCAAAGTCATGACAGCACTACAACTTCCAATGACAGAGAATAGAAAATATGAACACTAATGGACAATGATAAAATGCTTTAATTCTTCACTTGCAAAAAGGTATCAGCATTCAATAAGAAAGGATAGCCCTCAAACAAAGCCACAACACTAGCGCACTTCAGTCAATAAGAAGATTTGAAGTTGAAAAGAGAGAAAATATACAAGTCCCAGTCCAGATACATATTAAAATCCACATGCATAACCAAGTTCAAATAATAGACAAGGCAAAACCCATATGAGAAATTAATTTGAAAACACAATTGGCGACCAAAATTTTCAGAAAATTAGAGGTTTTCATGTGGCTAACCGATTTTGATACACAGCCTGAACAAAGATAAACACAAGTTTCTTCACTCTATGGTCCACCAGAACAGAATTGATTGGATAATCAGCACCTGCAAACAAGCTCACTATATCTCCTGCTGCACAATGACAGATTGTCAATGCTACCATACAATACCTGCCAGCTGAGTAAAGCATGCAAAACTATATATTTTGGCTGAGCACTAACACAGTGACATAAACAGCAAATATGTGCTTTAAAGTAACACAAAAGAATAACTACCAAAAAGGAGCCCTGCCCCAGGGCCAGGGGGGGAAGGGTTGAAGCATCTATATACAAAAGCCAACTGAATTGCAGGGGGCGGGAAGGTTTAAAAAAATGCCCCTCACTGATGGAGAAGCTATTTCTGAGAGTTGATCCATTACCTCAATGTCACACAAAGGAGTAATCTTAAGATTGCACCAAAGCTCACCCACACAGAAAACAAGAGATGGGATAACTCCAAATTCACAAAACTAGCACATGCGCACCAAGCAAAAAGTTGAAGCAATCACATTCAAACCCAATGATAAATTGAAAAGAGGGGAAAAGAAGATACTCAAATTGCAGGTGTAACTCTATTTTGTACCATATTCTTATTCACAACATAATTTACACATTAGGATACCAAACTATAGCAGGTAGATAGCATAGCAACGGATGACAATTCCCAAGACTCTGTGTCTCAAAGCACGATGTTTACTGATGGGGAGAAGTACAAATTAATCAAATATGCAATACAATCTAGAAAACTATTCTCATAAAAAAAAATACCATTATGTTGAACAACATGCAGAAGCAGCCGACAAGTCTCCATTAGGGCTGTAAAATCATCATCATTTTTAGCATTAAAGAAGAACAGCAGCTGGCAAAGAAACCCAGAGTCTGGACCAAAACAATGCCTGAATTCATGAGACAAATTAGAGGTGGAACGCTGGAAATACCATAACAAAAAGAGGGCTCTAAAGATAAGTTGTGAACAGGCAGAATATTTTATTGGCACTTAGTAATAAGATAAGATAGTGTGGTCCCACCTGTCTATGTTTTGGCAGCGTTTTCCATAAATTGCATAGAACTGGTCACGCACCTTAGAATGTTCAGCTTCCATGGTCTTTCTCCCCCTAAAGCATTTCTGCAGTCATTCATTAGTCATATCATTGCAAAATCATTTGAATGGAAAACTTTAGGTTTTCTCTACATTACAATTAGGGAACACTAGTCATAACCTCCAACTAAAGCACAGTTTAAACATTCAGCTTATTGGCCAAATTCTGATGGGATTCACAAGAATTAGGTTAAGAATAAATAAGGGGTATCAATCCATGTCATAATCCTATAGCATCCTAAAACATCATAACAATTTGCCAATCAAAGTAAGACCCGGTCAAGGTGATTCATTCCAGCTCTAGTATTACCACATACATACCATCCAACCCAGAGAAGCATAATCATACACTGTATCTCAAAATGCACAAAAAAAACCACAATTTCATTTCATGGGATTAGGACAGATATTTTCAATCCAGAAAGAGAGTACGAACACAAAAATTACATAGAAACGGTCAAAATTGCAGATAATAGTATAGGGCAATACACAAATTAAAAACCAGTAGAAACGACCAAATTCATTTCAGCTGAATTTTCAACCAAGAAAGGGGAGCAAGAAGAAATGAATTACCAATAAGCAGTCTAAGCTCAAATACAAAATCAAGGAAGAACGCATGAATTACTCAGCAACAAGTTAATATGCCAATCACGAAAGGAAGAAATAACAGAAACAAGTCAAAACTGTAATCAAGAAATCGAGACAGGCCGGCATGAATTACGACGAAGTAGCAAAATTTCGGATAAAGAAAGGAAACATAAATTACAGAGAAACACTCAAAATACAAGCCAAAAGGACCTTTAAGAAGAAAGGAAAGTAGTGAAGGGACCCAAAAAAAAAAAAAAGGCAAAAGGAGCTAACCTGAATTCTAATTGCAGCGGCATTCTGTTGGCGCAACCATAATCGGCGGTTGCGCTCCAACCTAGTTTGCTCCAGAAGTTTCTGTCTATCTCTTTCTTTGGAGCTCCGGCCTCCCAAATCGACTCGCTTCCGAGTCGTCGGATCACCGGTGAAGAACATCCCTCACGAAGAAGAGTTTGTCCGACCCGACTCAAGCCCTCAAACGGCCTTCCCAGAACGAAAACAACAAACGGTGGAAAGTAAAAGGAGGGGAGTTTGTTTAAAGAATCAACAATCTTAAATATCAAATTAATTTCAGCGAGACAAAGATTGACGGGAGAAAAAGGGAAGGAAAGACGAAATATAGAGGTTTTTGTCTCGGATCGAATGTGAGCTTCGAGTCTCCGTTTGTTTTTCTTGGAAAGAAAATACGGCAGAAAAGAGGGAAACTTTATGAAATTAATACAAAGACTTGTCTTCCACACTTTGAATACGGGCGAAAATGGGAACAAAGAAGGCGAAGAAAGTGTAAAAGGGCTTTTTCTTAATAAAAAAAAATAAACATTTTATGACTAATATTTTATATCATATTAAAAAATAAAAAGTTATATACAATATTTAACATTTGTATAATTTTAATTATATGATAAATGAAAATTTTGATTGATTTTTGTAATTTTTATGAAGATAATCGACTCTTCGTCGCCAACGATGAGAACAACGTCGGTGTGACTTGTGAGTGGGAGACGAAAAATCCTAACTTACCGAAATTAAAAGCAAATGGGCCTAGCAATTAAAAGAAAAACTGGTCCTGGGCTTGAGCCTGCAATTTTTTGTTATTTTTAGGCCACTCGGAGAGAGTCCACCCGAGCGATAAAGCGACCAGCCCTCGTCTCAAAGATCCATCAACCTATCCTTTAAAAAAAAATAAAATAATTGTTTTAGTAATTAAAAATTTACTTTTTTATTTGTGAGATTTCGGTTCTAGATTCTAATATTAGGAATGACAGTATAAATTTTGTAGAAATTAAGACGACTAATTTTCACAACTTAATAGTTCTCCTAATAAATAAATAAATAAATAAATAAAAATTCATCGAGCCACAAATACAGAAACTTATGGGCCTTCAGGATTACGTTAAGGTCCCAAAATTCGGACGGACGTTAAGTCCAACGTGAGCCCAACCTATTCAAGGAGTCCGAGGGCCTAACCAGTAACCGTGCCAAGGGGCTAAAAGTTCAAGCTTCTCTATACTTTGACAAATTATACCAAACCCGTACTTTATCAGACTTATTTAAATTATACCCATTACGCCATTTATTATGCGATGTAGAGTAGAAAATCGATGGTTACTTTGACAATTTGGGATTTAAGTTCTAAATAAAAATGTATTTTGGACGATTCTCCGCATTAACAACCATAACTAATTAGTTTGATTATGCCGATGTTTGAATATTGGTTTATCATTGGTAATACTATTGTTCTTCTAATTGTAGTATATTAAAATGAAAATTTTCAGCGGAATCAGTTGCTTCAATATCATAGGTCTAGGACTCAGTTGAACAAATTTAAAGATTTACCAACTTCAAGGATTTGTATATACTCTTGAATTCGAAATTTAAGACAAGTTAATTGAATTAAGTTAAATTCAAAACAACAAAATTAAAAAAATGATGTAATGAAATTTACGCATTTAAAAAATAAATTAAAATTAAGGATTATGAGGAAATTAATGTTCAAACAATAATAGCACATGAGAATTGATATCTGAAAGCAAACAAAATTATTATTGAAGATTTTAATGTTAATATCAATTGTCAATAGTTACAAGTTGCTTCATAAAAAAGTAATGTGAATTTTATTTATAGAGTTAAAAAATTAAATCCAAAGAAGAATGGTATTCAAACTAAAAATTAAAAATTAAATAGAAAAATAATCAATCGTAATCTAAATAAAAGATCATCAAAATATAGAGTTTCTATTTGGCTTAATAGGCTCCTTGTTTATATCTGCATATTATATATATATAAAAGTTCAGATTCTCGCGGGCACTCTGCCGCATGCAAGTGGGTTAGCTGAAGACGTTGGCTTCGTTGTGCGGAATTGCTCCCAATCTCGAGACAACAGAATTAATTTACATGTGTGTGTGTGTGTGTGTGTGTGTGTGTGTGTGTGTGTGTGTGTGTGTGTGCAATTAGTCTTGGGCTTATCCAATCGATTTGAGGACCCAACAAGGAAAACATCGTACCGATTATGACATTGGGTACTTCGGTCCAAAGTGGACAGAGCCCAACCTTTCAGGTCAAACCAAAATTAGGTGTTACTGCAAATTTAACACTTGCAAAGTTTATTATTGACATTGCCTGATTCTGATTCAGCTAACGAGATTAGTAATCATTACAAGGTTGTTTTCTTTCTTTTCTTTTCTTTTTTTTCCAACCGGGACATTGCTTCTGCAGCCGATTTCTACCTTACCCACTAGAGGTTTTCCCTGGCATTAACGTGTTGAACTTGGCGGTTTGACCTTTATCTTTGACCTCCTTTACCTACAACTATTTTTATCCCCTTTTTCTTCGGGATTAAAACTTCGATATTGACTGGCCAACTGAAACTCGTTGAGCTGTTCGGGGAATCTCTGCCAAGTTGATGTATTATGGGTAAGTGGTAATGGTTTCTCCCTCCCTTGACGAGATGGTTAGTGCTAGAATGTGGCATTTTATGATAAAGAAATCAAATCATTGCGTGTTCTAGACTTCCTAGTCCATAGAATTGAAATGAAACCACTTTCTTATGTCATCCAATTCTCTAAATTGTCTTATATATCGCCCACTTTCCTTGAATCATACTCTGTTTTTCTATTGTCCTCATTTCTATCACATTGTGTTTATATATATATATATATATTAGTTCTTAAGATGATGATTGGTCAAGTGTAGTGCAGTAGCCTGTAATAAGAAATGCAATAGAATGAACCGACCAGACTTAGTTTGGTTGTCCATAAAAGCGAAGTTCGTAGGGAGGATTAGCACGATACCATGGACATGTCTCACCTATGAGCGTGACATCTCGTATTTGGACAGACGATCAAATTTACTTGACAGATCATTCTGCTGCTCCCAGGCTCTTGAAATTCACCTGTAGCATGCGTTATAGGCGGGAGATTTATGCTATACATGTACAAAGCTTCAAAAATCGAAGTGGTGCTTTCGTCGAAAACCTAAAATTTTTAGTTCAGAATTGAGATGATTAGCACTTGACCCTAACATTTTTTGCTGCGAAAATGGTACTTGATTTTGATAACCAAGCATCCTTTTGTCGACACGCAATCCCAGCTGGGCAGAGGACCACGAATGGCATGTCGACCGTGGCTTTATAGACTAAACGTAGAGGTTGAAACTGCAGTCCGTAAACTGCCAAAAAACATGATGGCCTAGGCTGCTAATTAATATACTTTTATATAGTCCGTCATAGTGTTCAAGGGGCTGCTAATTAACACCGGCCATGCCTATTATTTAAATATTATCTTTAAACGTTTTACACGCAAAGCATAATGACTAGCAGCCTTCGCATCATACGAAATTAAATTAAAATATAACATATGAGACAAATTTGATATCATTTTCAAAGATATTTTTCATCTTTGTAAATAATACTTCAGTGTAGTAAGATATAACTATTGTTCTTTTAAAATATAACATATTTTCATATAAATACACACTTTAAATAGTATGATAACATAAATTGCATTGATTTGATTAACATAATATTTTTCAACAATAATAGAGAGAGTGAAAGAAATAATATTTTTTTAGGTATATTTGAATAAAAAAGAAGAAACTATTTTTTTAGTTTAATCTTTCATAATTATGAATTTAAAAGATAAAAATAATAATTGTGATTTTATCATTGTAATAAATAGTATTCCAATAAAAAAATAGTAAAAAATGACTAGTTTGGCCAACAAAATTTCAATTATCTCAAAAAATATCAAGTTAGATGTTTAGTCCATTATGCGGAGTTATATATGACCTATTATATCAAACCTAGGTTTTCGATTCTTCCCTATAATATAATGAATTTTTTAGTCCTTTTTATAATATAAAATATAAAAAAATGTTATTTTATTACTAAGTAAGACAAAATTACTTATTTTCAAAGTAGCATACAAGTTTTTTTAAAATATACTTATTTTAAGTATTTTAATACATATTTTAAAAGGTTAAATTTTTATGTTAACTAATGAATTTATAATGCATTATTCTTTTTATATTTTTTGAGTTATGAATTAAAGACTAAAATATAAAAATTTTGATATTCAAAAGGATAGTGAAATAAAAAATTTTATAAAACAAAACTTTTTAATAAATAACAATGCACTTACCTCCATGTTATATTCTCTAAAATTATATTGTTTGACATAATTTCAGATTGTTAATCATTAAGCTTATTTAGTTTATTTTCATAAAAACTATAGATAACTTTTTTAAAATATTATGAAAGCAATCTTATTCGACTATTATATATTTAAATATATCATATGTGCATTCTAACATCACACTGCTTATAAAGATTATAAAATTCATTAAAAGTATAAATCAACTTTAAAAATTAAAATTATTATATTATTTATACCATAAGAAGGAATTTTACAATTTTAATATTATATATAAGGTCAATTAATAACTTTTATTACTTATATAAACTTACTTTAAGAAATCTCTTATTACATATATTAGGTCTCTATCACTTTTAACTATGTTATATTGGTATTAGTCTTATTCTACTTAATTTATCTTTCCCTAATTTCCTACTTAGTAGTTTAATCAAAAAATTAATCAATTTTCATCTCTAACATTACAAAATCCAACAATATTACTTCAATATTCAATAATTGATTTACTAATTTTATCTTAGATGAATATGTCTGTTCTTCTCATTATATGAATTGCTTTTTATTTGAATAATAGCAGCTTGACTATCTTAATCTATTACCATTAACAATATTGACTTTACTGTAATAAGATATCCATTAAAACATTTCTCAATCAATTTATCTTCACATTAAGCATCTCTAAGACTATTAAATTAGATTTTATAAGGGACCAAATAATAATTATTTGCCTTGCAGATTTTAAAATCATTGCTTTACCTCGAAGAATAAATACATAATTACTCATAAATTTTATCTAACTTTAACTAAATATCGAGTTAGCTTGGAATATCCTTATAATATATCACTATAAAATATATCATTATTTATGTTAACTCTTAAACGATTTAAAATTCTTATTAGGGTAATCTAATAATTATGGTTAGAATTATGTGCACATTTGCTTAGCTGACAAACAACATATGCAAATTACACATACTTAAGTATACTGAGACTAAAATACACAATCATTATTGCATTTTAGTAAAAGCACATTTAGATTAAATGAAGTGAAAATTATTTGACATTAAATTATTCATATTTTTTTAAAATTTTCTCTACATAATGTTCTCTAGCAACATAAATATAGATCATTAAAAGTTTTAAAAATCTTCACTTTTAAAATGAAACTTCTTTCATTAAAATCTTTTATTACAAAGTGTGATGCAAGTAATAATTTAATACTAGTCATTATTTTTAAATTAGTGCCTATTAATAAATAAACATATAATAATATAATTATCATTTTTTATTTTTTATAAGCACATTTATTAACATTAATAGCAGAAAATCCACTGGAGATTAAAATTGTATCAAATTTCTTATGTCATTATTTATGTGTTTAATTCATTCCACACAAAAATTTAATAAACTTACAAACCTTCTTCTCTTGATTAGAAACTTTGCAATATCCATGTTGTAATATGTAAACTTTTTCATCAAGATCATCACATAAAAAAAGTAGTATTTATATCTATTTAATAAATAATAAGTTTTTAAATAGATGTTAATGCAAATAACACTTTAAAAGATGTTATTTTAGCAATATAAGCAAATATATTAAAATAATTAATGTCCTTTTTTTATATTTACCATTTTACTACAAGCTTAATCTTATACTTGTTAATGGATCCATTTAATTTTTTTTTTTCCTAAAGATTCACTTTTAACATATAAGTTTGGCTCTTATAAGTAAATTAACTAGTTCTTATGTACCATTGTGACTCAAAGAATTAATCTCACTCTGTATAATTTATACCCACAAATTAGAATTACTAAAATATATTACTTCATAAAATCAGAGGATCGTTGTTTACCATTAGAATTTAAATGTCATCACTAAAGGTCTGTTCTATTATATAACTTTTACTTTTAATTCTTGTTTAAAACATGTAATATAGGACACCCTTTGAATACAATTATAGACATATGAGATTATAATAATTTCATTTTTATAAAAAATATATACTAAAAGAATTATACATTTTTTATTTTAATAATAATATTAGCATTAAGAATATCACTTTTAATAACAAGAAAAAAATAAGTAGTACTTTATTTTTTAAAAGTTATTAGTATGTAAATTAAGGTATCAAAACCTTTTTTTTTTCTTTTTAGTTTAGATAGAAGTATTTTAGTACTACACTTTTGAAAAACTTAGATTAAAAGAGTATTCATTTCATAATTCATATGAATTTTTACTAATCACATTATATAAAATTCTACTATGTAAATAAAATGTAAAAAAATATTATCTCTTCCCATAAATTATTAAAAGTCCTAAAATTAGCTAGTATAATATTTATCATTTTTTTCAAAGTCTTGTTTTTCCTTTTATATTACCTCATTTGACTCTAGTGAATAAAAATGTGTGACCTCATGAATAACACTTTTTTTTTCGCATAAAATTGACAATAATTGAGGTATACTCTCATCCATTCTTCAATTTAAAACCCTTTTTTTTTTTTTTACCTAGTTGGTTTTCTACTTCACTCTTATACTCAATAAACATCATATACATCATTTTTGTCTCTTAATAAGAAAACTCTATTGTATTTAGAATAGTCATCTATGAAAATCATATAAAATTATTGTCACTTCTAATCATAATACTATTATAATCTCTTAACTCAAAATGGATTAAACTAAGTAATTCAATTTTTTATTTAATTAATTTACAATTTTTCCTAGCTAATTTATTTTCTTTACAAACTCTATACATATCCACATCACCACATAGATTTTCAATCAAACAAAGTTGTTTCTACCATTTTTTTAACAATAAGTTTGGAATATTATTAAACACTAAAATGTATAACATTGCACATCAACCTTATACAAAAAATTGATAATCTCATAAGCTTTAAGTGAAGAACACTTGGCTTTAATTTGTTTTTACTTTTAAGAATAAGGTTTACTCATATGTCCTCATCTATTATGTTATAAATTAAAAGAGTTAAGAATATAAGAAAAAGAAGTAGATGTATTTTCATTATTAATAACATTAAGTACATTTGGAATCAAGAGTCCTTAGTGACAATAGCCTTTCTCTACATATATATTATTCTTAATCATGATAATTTTATTAGACTCAAAAGAGGTATTCACTTTAACCTTTGCCAATAAGACATATAAAATAAATTAATGAAGATCCCTGAGACATAAAATACAACATTCAAAGGCAACATTATTCCTAAAATAAGCTTTATAAGGATTTT
This sequence comes from Ceriops zippeliana, assembly GCA_037897445.1. Classification (NCBI taxonomy): domain Eukaryota; kingdom Viridiplantae; phylum Streptophyta; class Magnoliopsida; order Malpighiales; family Rhizophoraceae; genus Ceriops; species Ceriops zippeliana. The sequence goes on along the minus strand of JBAPLH010000061.1, from coordinate 3,490,091 downwards.
TGCCTTTACCTAAAAATGGTGCTATTCTTAACAACATTTGCTCCTTTACTTTTTATTTATGTGTAAAAAGTAAATACATTCTTGTCCTTAAAAATGTGCCTTTTACTTCCACAATCTATTATCCACTCTTTTAAATTGGTGGTGATGTTGACTTAGGAAATAATAATAACAATAACATTTACTTATACTAAATTAACATTTGATTTGGTAAATATATGATTCCATTTCTTGTGCTTAAATTAAGGGACATAATGCCTATATTATTCATATGCATAGGAAATGCTTTTTTTAAAAAAAATAAATGTTAATTGATTAGTCTTGGGCTTATCATACATTTAAAATTTGTTGTTATACGTCTTTCTACCATGATAATGACAATAAGTATAATGACTTTTTTACTCATTTTCACCATTTTTGTATTCCACATCATTTACTTTTAAGCTTTACCTTCACTATTTCAATTATGTTTTAATGTTATAATCAATTAAGATATGTATGATAACATTCTTCAATGATGTGTTTTTGAGTTACTACCTATAATTATTCTAAGAATGTGGAAGCTTTTTAATAAAACAAATTATTATGTACTCTTTTCAGCAAGTTGATATTCTTATTCTTTAAGTCATCTCATAGCTTATGATATTTATTAATCTAATCTTGAATATTCTTTTTTTATTATCTAAAAATGTAAATAATTAGTGACAACAAACTTTTAAGTTCTAACATCTTTAATAATATATATATATATATATATTTCATACTTCATTGTCTTCCTTTAAAAGGCAATAAATATAAAAAGAAATCATTAGAAAGTATATTAAGAATAGTGTAATGATAAATTTTATTGGCTTGTTCCTAAGTAGAAATTATTTTAACATAGTTTTTAAAACCAAGTTTTAGTTTTGGCCCAAAAAGTGTAAAAGTAATTCTTAAAATATCTAGAGTAGAAAAAAACATTCTTACCAATGTTTAAGATGTGAAACAATAAAAATTTTAACTTTAGGGGTATTTAATAAAATTTTAGGAATAAGAAAAATTGACTAAATCTGAGAAAAAACATAATTAGATTAATTAACAATAAAAATTATTTAATTAATTATTATATCCATAATAGTAAAATAGGATAATTATCGTTAACTTGTTGTACAAATTGAGACAACATACAAATATGAATGTAATGAAATTAGACCAAAAAAGAAGAATGTAATATTTAATACATGGTTAATATTAGTTTTCGCTTTATAGACAATGTCTTAATGCAGCAAAATATAGTGGTTATTTTCTAAGAATATAATAGGCATTTTCATTAATATACACTTTAAATGGTAAAGTAATGAAAATGATATTGATTAGGTTAATCAAATAATTTTTGTTGAAAAGAATAATTTTTTTCTTTTTTGTGTATCTAGATTAAAAAAATGAAAATTTTTATATTATTTATAGTTTAAACAACTAATTTGACTAAAATAATTTAAAAGATCTTAAAAAGTTTTAGATTAAGATTATTCTATTGCCTAAGGTTGTACTGTTTTTTTTTTTAATACTAGGCCTAAATTTTTTTGTACTTTTTTTTATATGTGATATATTTTAAAAAAATGTTATTTTATAAAGTACAAAATAAATAATATTTTATAAATAAATATAATATTTTTTATTTTTAATGTAAAATATAATTTTTAATAAAATATACTTATTTTTTAATAAAATATAATGATAAATATAAGTTCATATCATTATGTGCAAGTGGGCGGAATAATAATGGCACAAAGTCCTAAGTGAGCATATTTCAAGCCAATGCGCTGCTTTGTTGTGCTTTAGCCAACCGAATGTCTTAAAAATCGGGGAGATAATAGAGAAAACATGTGTGGAACGCTTTGCTTTCTATTTGTCGGAGCATTGCCGAGTTCAAACTCTTCATTGTGTTCTAACTTTCTTTTCGTCCTTGCTAGGACCTGGAATTCATGTCTGATGATGCACAACAAGGACAGTGATTACAACCCTGTGCGTAACCAAAAAGCTAACAAGAGAACTAAAGGTACTTAATTAGTTTAATTATATCTAGGAATAATGTTCAATTTCCGGTCCAAATTGAACAACATACGTGCATTTTATATATATATAAGTTTGACTTGTCGTATGATGGTAAGTAAATACTCAAATTCCAAATAGACGAAACTAAGCCAATTACGTTCATTAGCACGGACAAATATCAAGTTCATAGTTTTATTAAATACCGGAAGACCCACGCACACGAGCATGTGCAAAAATGTATTAGTCGGCAATTAAACAAAAAGAAGGCGGCCACACGTGACTGTTTGAGGGAAAAGCATTTAAATTTATACATTAAACAAACTACATCTAGATTGGGAAGTGGGACTTAGAACTGAAAAACGCATGGCGTTTTCAATCATGTTTGTCTGTCGATACCTTTGCCAAGAACTCAGTCACTCTGCTTGAGACAATAATTCACTCGAAGTCTAATATCCAAACTCGTGTGATAAATGAGTAAATTTTGACCAAAAAAAAAAAACATGTCTCAATTTATTTAAATTCATGAACAACTCTTTTTAAAATCATATCAAGCTAATTTTACATACTCTATTAAAAGCACGTATACTATGTTATTAAAATTAAAATATATTTGCTAGACTCCTTCAAATCACAAAAAAACAACTTTTCTGTTAAAATAAAGCTAAATTTCTGTATATCTAACCTTCCTTCTAATTCCATAAATGTAAAAATTTTATGTACTAGAGCAATCTTTTATATTTACAATTACACACTAAAATTTAAATTTTATTTTTTAATCAGTAATTTTTATTGAAATAAACATTTTTTACCAATTTAATTTATTTATAACACTAATTTTTATAATTCCAATTATTTCTATCAATATTATATAATTAAACGAGTTGTTGGGGAACAACTCAACACTCGGCTTGTTTTATTAACTAAATGAGTCAAAATTGAACATGTCAAAACTTAATTTGGTTTAACTTGTTTTTTAGCCCTATATCATGACCTTGTGAAAATAAAAACATCTTAATTAATTTTCAAACCATAGAGAAATGGTCATTGTTGCAACTTTCATGTGCTCACTTTGTCCCCCAATGTTTTTCAAGCATCCTTTGATTAACGTTACAGGCTTAAATAACCTAGTTGGAGTCAAATGACTGCATAATCCCAGAATTATAGACCCTTAGTTCCTTGGCTGACCATCCAAAGTTTCCAACCCCTGTTGAAATTGAAAATACGCCTAGTAGATTCTTGTCAAATTAAAGGAAGTATAAAATTTTAATAACTACTAAATTTAAAATTTAAAATGAAATTCCTGTTAAAATTGAAAATAGACCTAATGGATTTTTTAAAATTTTAGTAGTTATTAATTTTAAAATTTGAAGTGAAATATGTAGTTCATATTTCATACATCAATGATTATTAAATTCTCTTCTCATGCTTTAATTAAAAAGAAAAAACAAAGAAGTACTAGCTTCACTAATTATCTCACAAATGGCAGGACACAAGAGAAGAATCGAGGGGGAAAAGGAAAAAAAGAAAAACTTTATTGCCTCTTTCTCACAGTTGATAATATTCTATTGCAGACACGTCCATCTGGACAATAAGGTCAAAAAGAAAAGGGAGGAAAAAAAAAAAAGGTTGTTAGTCATGGTATGATCCAGAATTGGCTAGTGTAATTAGGAAGTGACACGAAGTACTTAATAATAAAAGAGTAGAAACAACAACAACAACAAAAAAAAAAAGAAGGGAAACAAGCTCCTTCATGATGTGGAGATAAGGTGAGAGGTTCCATTGAATGTAGACTAGCCTAAAAGTTTCTCATGATCATTTTCTCTCTGTCTTCCTGTTTTTCACAATAATTCCAAGCCCCAACACGTACCTTCCTTCCTATTGATTTCATTTTCATTGCAACTGTGCTTAGGTATGTATGCGGTAGCTAGCAGTCGATTATCAAATTTGGATCGTACTCCTCGTCATTTTCATTGTTATCATCATCTTCTTCTTCTTCACTGTCACCGCTGACATACTATCAACAAAATTCCATTTGCGCTTCAGAGGTGAATTTTCAAGAAAAAAAAAATGTATGTAACCTGAGCGTGCCCAAAACAGCTCTTGAATTTTAGGCACAATTAATCAAAATGATAATCTGGCTGCCGCTGTGATCGGCCGTTTTCATTTGAAGCTGGAAAATGAACTATCTTATAGCCATATATAGGCTATATACTCTATGGCCTATATCATTCCCTGTAGGAATGATATTGATTGCTACCGTCCCCTAGGAAAATGAAGGGAAGAAATTTTAATTAAAAAACAAAGAGAGAGAGAGAGAGAGAGAGAGAGAGAGAGAGAGAGAGAGAGCAAGTGTTTTGATCCCAGTGAATGACTATTAAATTTTACCAGTGGTCAATTTGCTAACATGTAGACGTAACTATTGGATCCTCGTACTGTTTTGCTTTCCGTTTCTCTCTGTCCTCTCTCCGTCCTCAAGATATCTACTGAACGTCACATTTGCATCAGAGATACGTCAAGCCCTGAGTAGATGTTTTAATTGGTTCAGTTAATTTTGACGGCAAAGTTTTTTTTTTTTTTTTCCCTTCTACCTTGCATCCTCGTAGAACGCTGCATCCTTCTTGACCACCAACGAATGAAAATCGAAGGTAAAAATGCCCTACACGTAACCGTCTCCTTTCAAATTTGTGTCACGGAATTTGATGGTTTGTTCGTTGTTGGATGGTCCTGCGTCTATGCATCAAATTCCCAAACAGCCATAACTATTGTGCCAAAGAAAATTTTAATTTAATGATCATCAAATTCTGTTTTTAATTTATAATTCATAGAATTAAAAGAATAAAAAGCTAAGAAGTCAAACCTGATAAATCATCAAATTAAAAATTATTGACATTAGAATCATTTTTTCCCCTTTTTGTATAATTTATTATGAATTTTCAAACATAAAACTGATTTTCAATTTTTTTTTTAATCTTAACATGACAGATTCCTATTAGTCAAGTCAGGTCAAATTAACATTGTTAATGGTTTTGACATGTTTATACTAACAGAGCAAAGCACAAAACTTTGATATATATATATATATTATACAAATATTAAATATCATTGTTTATACAAATGCCAGTTTGATCACTGATTTATCCCTCTACCTGCCTGGATCAGTGTACGACGCATTGGGTTTAATAACTATCATTTACCTCTTTCTTTAGATAACAAAATAGAGAGAGATAGAAAAATGATGGAAAGACCATATGAAAAATGAAAAGCGGAATAAAGGAAAATTTTTTATTTTCTTTATGTTTGAAAAAAGTTAGTATGAGAAAATAGAATTACAAGATTTTTTGCCTACTCAAAATTAGAATATAAAACCTTTAAAATAGAGTTCTAAGCACTTAACCATTTAATTATTGAATTATCTTATGAGATATAAAATTAAAAGTAATGTATGTTACAATTTAAATTTTTAAATTAAAATTGATGAATATTAATTAAAAAATTAATGTATGTAAATTAGTTATTTTATGAATTAATTTTTTTCTAAACATCAAATTATATAAAATGAACCAAGAATATATACAATTGCACTAAACCTTACGAAAAAAAAAAGATGTTCTATATCAGCAAAAAGTAAGAAAATATATAAACCAAACAATTTATGGTACTACTATAAGGAGTATATAATTTCTCTTAATTTATAATTTTGACAAACTAAAATTAGGAGAAATAAATTTAATGAATTAAGAAGAAAAATTTTGAAATCTTCTTTTTTTTTTTTTTCTAAAAAGCATTTTTCAAAGAGAATAATAATTCCTTTTTCATTATTTTCTCCTCCCTTACTCCTTTCTTACCTTTCCCAAACACAGCGCGAGGGTTTCAATTTGTTTGTTCTGTTCATAATTATATATCTTAACGGAATGTGTTCGTCTAAAAATTGTTTCTTAATGATGCCTAACCAGGTTGAACTGTAGGGGAAACAACTACAAGGGATTGAGAAGGAATTGCTGGGGGTTGTTGGAAACCTATCTACAATCCATTGGGAGGTCACCGTCCATCCTTAATTTGCATCTTCCATTGAGCGTAAGGCCGAAAGGTTGGCCCCCTCCACGACGTTCCAAGCATCTCCACACATGACGCCGACAACACAACACGTGGTTTTGCCACATCATCCACCGTATCGAGTGTCCTCCCACCGCAGGTGTGAACTCTTAACTAAGAAAGATGACGAAACTGAAGGGTCTAGGCAATCGATCATAAGGAAGAACAAAATAAATAAATAAATAAATAAATAAATAAATAATAATAATAAAAGGACTTATATTAGACCTTCCATGAACTTTCCCTCGTTAGAGGAAACCTTCAAGGCATTGGAGAGTTAGAGAACAACATAATTACAAATGGCAAAAGACCAGGGGAACATAAAAACACGTACTTACAATATTAAATTTACCTTTAAAGTCTAAACCAAGGCATGCGGCCTAGAGATGAGACAAGAGGCTCGTCTTTTTCGCGAATTTAAACTAAAGCATGCGCTCCAAAGATTAGACAATGGGCTCGCGTTTTTCGCGGTGGCTTTGGCGGCTTTCTTCATTCTGAGCAAAAACGTGCGTAAGATGTTGGAATTAATTCAATGGAAATCTTCGATGTTAGCTCGTAAATTATATAAAAATTTAAATTGTTAAATAAATTTAAAATATTAATCATATATTATACTTAATATACCTCTTTACAGAAAATTTGTTAGTTAATGTCTAAAATATATATTATATATTATATTTTAACAATAATTACATAATCTTTGCAAAGATGGAACCTGAAATTCTAACTTGGAGTAACTCGGGTTCCAACTGCTGTATGTGTGACCAGGAGCCATGTATTATGGCGACAGAATTGTCTGGGTTATAGGTCTAGCGACATGATCGGCCACGTTACTCGTCACCTCAAAAAGTTTCAAAGCTAAACGTGGGAACACCTTGACAGGTGCTTCTTGTGAAATAGGAATCGCGAACTTAAAACTCAGAGTTACAAAGTAACGTTGTCGAATGGTGGGCGGGAGCTCTACGAATTTAGTGGGATAAATTTAAAAATTTATTGTTTAATTTTTTTTATATATATTTTTACATATTAAAAATTATTTTATTTATTGATTTAATATAATTATATATCTATTTTTATGTATTAATACAACTTAATTTATTAAAAAAAGAAAGAAAGAATGTTCTATGTTACAGATTCTGTGCATCTCAAAGCAAGAGAGTCTTTTTTTTTTATCTTCTTCAATTTAATTTAATTTAATTTTTTACTTTTCAATCAAAATATATACAAGTACCCGACTAAATTCATGGGACACTGAGATGGATCGAAAACCTCGATGTGGTAAAGCGTGCGAACAAGGCTTGACTAGAAAAACACGGAAAATGAGTACTAGACATCATAGAGTGATCCACGTTTAAAGGGTTTGAATTTGAAGAAAGTTTGTTAAGATACAGATCATAATTAATTAAATATAATTCCATTTGGAAAATCTTTTTTACTGCTTTTCCGTTTTTCATTAAGTTTTTCTGTGATGGTTTCAAGTACAATGGATTGTATAATTTCCCAGGGCACACACCTCGTTATCTTTTCGTAGAAGTGTATGTTATTTTTCCAAACAAGAAATACGCTCGTCAACCATTGTTTCATACCTAACATATACATCTTGTTAAAGAAAAATACACACATGCCTCAAAAAAAAGGTCAAAAAAATTGGTGAGGAGGAAAGGTGTCGCTGCATAAGTTTGGGTCAAAGACGCTTCAGCGGTAGAAAAAGAAGATATATCCTTATAATATAACCCTACAGATAATAATAATAATAATAATAATAACAAAATTTACAATAACGGGGAGACTTGTTGTGTGCGTGTATGAATACACCGTCCAAGTGCACATGTCAACCCCATTATGCCTTAAAATCCGCTTAGCTTTTGAAAAAGAACCAAAGAATCAGAAAAGAAACGGTGGATTGGCGTCACTTTCACCGATCAACTCCTTTTTCTCGATTACCGGAATTCGATAGAACTCGTTAGTTTATCTAGAAACAAACATTGTTCCCTGTTGATAATTAATTCGATGCATTGGAGTCCCCTTCACCTCTTTTTTTTTTTTTTTCAAAAATAAAAAGCCTTTGATTATACCTTATAATTTCACCATATTACAGACTGGTGCACGAGCTAAACCTGCAGAAGAACACACTCCCAAAACAGGAATCCAGTCGTTATTTGTTGTGTGGTCTGCTTAAAGTCAAGAATTTTAGCCCCCTTAATCCCACTAAAACCCAAAGAGTTTCAACTATTAGCTTCTTGGGATAGGGACGTTATGGCAAAAATGTCAAAATGGCGAAATTAAAAATTTGACAAAAGCTAAGCTCATGCATAAAAATTGGTGTGGTTCCATGTCCACGAACTCACTTCAAATCATCGGGACTTGCGGCTATTGTGGGAATATGCTGTAGTCCCATGTCAAAGCATACACCGCTATTGCAGGGCAGCTGATAATGCCTTCTAACAACTGCCCACACTATGTCAGACTTTAAGACAATCCAATCGAAAAAACACATGTGAAACCAGAATTTTATTTAGACAAGCTAGATTAGTTCATTGAGCATCAAGATACGAGGTTGTTAACAAAGTTCTAGCTAGGAGGAGCAAACCCAATTTCTCTGTTACCAAACCCCTTAATTTTTTGTGCGCATTTTAACAAACATGTGCCGGGGCATGACAAAATGCCCAATTTTCCGACCAACATACGGGGCAGGAATAATCGCACGTAAAAATCAGACGTTTGCCTCCCGTCAAACAGTTGAAGACCCGTGTTTAAGAATTAAAAAAAGGACCGAATATGGAATGCGGGTTGAGGGACACGTGTCAAAAGGTTAAGAGCTGATTCCGTATCCTCGCTGTTTTGCTTTTCCTCCCTGCAGTTCCCTTGCGGGGAGTAAAAGAAAATATGCCTTTGAGAATCCATCCGGAATTAGACCCTCCACTCAATTAATATTCAGGGATAAACGGTTCACGTCAAAATGATGAAAGCTTAAGTTACACTCAACATCTTTATTTGTGTTCATTCTATATTTTAGAAATTAGAAATTAAAAATTTTCTTTTAAAAGTTTCAAATTTTAATCAGAAAATATATAAATTGTATAAAATAAAAAAATTATTTTCATTTTTATTGTGTAGTTCACACAACAAATTTCTTAATAAATAAAAAAATTATTCGTAATTTTTTTCATAAAAATATATCTTTAATATATTGCTTATTGTAAATATGGAGAGTTATTCGTTACTATTTTTATTTAATATCTCTTTGTGCTATACTCAAATTATTTATTTTTTTACTTGATCTTAGTGTTAGCCAATTTGAGATTAATTTAAATCCTTAAATTCCATAACAAGTTCTAGATGTCATGGTCTGGCAGAAACTTTTTGTATTCTCTGATCTTGTACTACAAAATTATATTAGATTCAATCCGTCATGCATTCCATTTATCCAGATATTGAATTGAGATTCTCTAAAAAATAATTATATACTTTTAGAGAAAAGTTACTTCGAATCTAATAAATTCATACCTAATATAAGATTATGATTAAGACATATTACTATTTATTTATAAAACATATTTTCCTCTCTCTCTCTCTCTCTCTCTTTGTGTTAATTCTTATTAATCAGGATGAAATATCATCAAATCTTGCCATATGAACGACAAGAAACTCCGCTTTTATTAAATTGTATTAAAAAAAACAAAATCATGTCTCGCACAATAACTATAATGTATTTTAATCCGAACCATGTGTGTTTAACAGGGTTAGGATTTGAATCTTAATCCCTAAACCTCACGCCCAACAAAAACCTTTCCAAACCTAACACTAGTTCGTTTTCGCTGCAAGATGACAAAAACTGTAAACTGGAATTTAAGACCAGATATAAACCCAGAAGGAGAAGACGCAGGCACATGCCATTAGCGTTTGACGTACAAATTCTTAGTGGATAAGTTCTGATATCCCGCATGTAGCGGCTAAGACCTCGGTGTTTTCGTTTGAAATTAAAGGATGTTGAGAGCCGCACGAGATGTGATGTCAGCTTTTAGCCTCGTAAAATAAAACATGTACAGCTCTCCTTATCACCCCATCAATTCTGTTCCTTTTTTTTATTATTATTATTATTTCAACAAATCTGAAGTTAATACCAAAAGTTTACTTAATTGATAGTATGAGAGTACACTTCATCAAGCTACAATTGTTTTTTTTTAATCAATTCTTTAAATTTTGACACTACTGACTTATGGTTGATGCTATTTACATGCAAGAATGACTCCATACACGTAAATAAAATGCACGAAGACAGAAAATAATGGTTGAAGTTAGCGTGTATGAAGTCTTTTCGATCGTGTAAATAGCCTCATCCTTGACTTATCTAGTTGCGTTTGCTAGGTATGTATGTTTCTCAAGCTAGTTGCTTGACTCTCTGCGTATTGAGCTCAGGGGTGCGTCATCGAATTTGTAAGAATAACTCAAAAAATGTCACACGCATAAAAGAATAACTCAAATATAGGTCCTAAAGCAATCTTCTTCTTCTTCTTCTTCTTCTTCTTCTTTTCACTCTCTCTCTTTCTTAATGAAAATTGTTCTTATACTTTCTATCATTTACGTTAAATTTAATGTTATTTTCATTCATATACATTCTTTGTATCTCTATATTTTCTAACATATTAATAAAGATCAATAATTAAAATATTTATGGACAAAACGATTTATACAAAAGATGTACGAAGAAAAATCATTATCATTTTCTTAACTACAAAATATGGTCTAAAAACATTCCAATTTCATATACAAAAATTGTATTTTCAAATGTTGGAATGGCAGACAAATGAACCAGTGTTTTAAAAATGAAAGAATAAAGTATACCATAAAATAATGTTTCTCCAATATTGCTAAAGAAGACTTAACACAAAAAGGAGTCTATAAAGCTTTAACAGAATCTGTAACCAAAAATTTCATTTCCTCCTCCAACGTTTAAATTAGTGGGGTGAAAAAAAAATTGAGTGGGTGTGAGTCTAAAATCTCGTATTGATTTTATTTTATTTTCTTGATTTTAGTGGGGGAACTGCCCCCATCGTCAATATATTTTCTGTTGCGGACAAATTGATACAAACAAAAACAGTGTTCTTCAAACATCAGGCATGAAATACAAACGCCTTATACAGCCGATAACTTTTAGAAAATTGGAAATTTTAAAATAAAGTTGCTACTTTACCTTCAAAAACCAACATGATATATATATACATAACACGAGGAGAAATGAACCTAGCTAGATCCTCTTCTTTTTTTTTTTTTTTCCGATGAATTAGCTAGGTCTTTCTTTACATGTGGTTTTTTAGGTGTGTTTTTTTTTTTCTAAAGGAACTGCCTGACTTGAACCTCAACCCCTTTCGCCGAGCTCCTTAAAATACGTGGGTAGCTAGACCTCTAGCTAACACTTCTTTTCAAAAGATTCAAAGTTCCTCACAAAAATGTTCGCAATTAAGCATCATTACCAGGAAAGTTCCTACAGCACTTGGGCAACTTTTCATAACGAATATTATTTCATATCCGTAGTTAGCAGGGATTATTTCCACTAGCTAGTTAAAATTCATATATGCGTTGTGGCATTAAGTTATCATATATGGGTCTGATTCCTTTCCATTAAGTTATATACCATATGTGACGTGTGGTTTTATCCGTCATTTTGGGCAAAATAATTTTCCCCTTTAATTATGTTTTGCTTTACAGGATTTTGGATCCAACACATCTAAGGTAGATGAGAAAAATATAGAGGAAAAGAAGGGAAAAAATGAACACCGACCAAAAAAAGAACAAAGAAAGATCTTTAGAGCCCAAAGATGTCCCCTATTGTAAGAGAAGTTATTGGATGCTGGGCAGGGGCTTTGGAGTGGCAAAGGACAATTGCACAATAAGCAAGGATTATTCCTTTTTCCACAACACGTGACTGTCATGTCACATAAAATGATACTACTTGCCCATTATCTGAACCCTGATATGAGCTTTGCTTTAGAAAAAAATGTCTGCTTGTTGAATAATCTATGCAAGTGCATGCCACGACAAGTTAATGCTTAATTATTAGTATTATTTATTAATTTATCATGGTTTGCCATTTGGAAGCTAGTGAATTTTTTCTTCTTTTTCCAGTCCTTTCTTGGCTAATTTGTTTTTTTTAATCATAAGTCTATTTAGTTACGAGTTATACAAAATGCATTTTTTATTACTTTTATGAATTTTATTTTTTTATTAGATTAGAACCTACAATTTTTATATAAAAATTCAAATTTTTAACTATTAAAATATTTTTAAAAACAAAATATTTTAATTTCACCACCTAATTGTTGTTTAAGGTTGCCACAAACCGGTGTTCTATCGCATCCATGCTCACATCAACGCATGGTTACCCAAAATTTTAAAACTTGTTAGCTTGCCACCGGCCAAGCGCGAGAGAAGAGAAGGCAGCCACAAGTAATAATTTGGTAGTGAAGGTAAATTCCATCTTTCCCAATTCAACTGGACAAAAACAAGAATAAGAATCAATCCTCCCTGTATCTTACTATCTCTGATCTTTTCTTTCTATCTACATGCATCCAAATAAAATTAACCTCAAAGTAATCCAATGAGTGTTAGTGAAAAATGGGTAAGCCCTGCCATTAGGCTTAGTTAATTAGTGTTACATTTTTTCCACTCCCACATAACTTTGTTTTGAGAAAATTTACACGTATAATACAACCGAAAAGGCTAATCAAGCGGCCTGGCACTTATTGGTTATAGCCTCCTCATAGGTGCGGCATATGGTAGAATTAAAATACAAAAACGATCGTTAATAATATGAAATTGGACTTGGCTCGACCAGGGATTAGAATTTAGAACCCGTTTGCTTTTCTTTGATTAATTCATGAGTTAAAGAACCTGCTTTTCATGCTCAACGCAGGATCTTCGGGCTGGCTTTCATATCAATTGAAACTAACATGCTTTCATGAGAGATTGTCCATGGAAAAACTAAGTTACAGAGACAACACGAGTGATTCCCTTTCTCCTGTGGAGAGTGGACCATGGATCTGGTTGGTCCACCTCTTTGGATATTACTCCTCCATTACTCCCCCCCGTGAAGCTAAATTTCTCATGGACTAAATGCAACTACTTATTGATATTTACCCCCCATGGCTAAGCCATTAAAGCATTCAATTAATCGCGGCTCGCGGCTAGAATGGCCATCAAGTTGTCAATGCAACCGCAAATTGCCCACTAATGTGAATTATTCATAAATACAAAAGCCTATGGTGCCTCTTTTCTAAATTTACTTCTGGTTCTTAATAATCTGTCACAGCACTCTAAACCGTTTCCATTCTTGCATTTCAAGAGTGTCGTTGAGCAATTAGCTATTCCCTAGAGCCTGAAAAGTTTGTTTCTTGTTTCATTTTTCTTTATGTTTGCGTGCGTGCGTGCCTGTGGTGCTTAAATTAACTCAAAAGGTTAATGACCATGCTGCTGCTATTGGAGGGGGGCGCTCTAGCGGAGTGGTCCATCTTCTGTAACTCTCTTCTTTAAGCAATTGAAATATTTGCAAAGCCATCCTCATTTCCTGGTGGTACCTGAGAGAGAGAGAGAGAGAGAGAGAGAGAGAGCAAGTCTCAATAAATTCAGCTATTAATGCTGTCATTTTGTCCTTCGTGATCTAAATATCAACGTTGACTTCTTAAAGATAAATGTAATGGGTGCCTCATAGAATGCATCCACTGAGGAAATAACTTATTTATAATTTTGTGCTGCCCGTGAGGACAGAAAAAGAATAATAATAATGCTTGCCATTAATCTAATATCAGTGTCGATTTGCGGGGAAAATTTTGGGAATCATTAATAATTAAGAATTTATAATTTTATTTGGAGTTTTCCCTTTTTGATATCAAATAATTGGAAAGAAGAATATTCTCTATGATAAAGAAAATTCTTAAATAATTCAAGCAAAATTAAGATAATTCCAAAACTGAAGAGAAGTTGAGGTTTTTGTCTAAGACTTTGTTAAACTCCAAGGTGAGATATATACAGTTATGTATTTTACCACCATTCAGGGTGTGCTGGGGCCAGAAAACAATGTTCTCTAGACCACAATAGGATGAAAGCTGAACGCAAAGGAACGAGATAAAAGTGAGGCGTCACCTGCCGTAATTTTTAGGTACAACCCAAAACAAGCCAAAAAAAAAAAAAAAAAGGAGGAAGGAAATTGTGCCAAAATTAAATTTAATAAGCAACTTGCTGTCAAGAGCAGAACACCATTCCCACGGTATCGTGCTTCTACACGCAAAAAAGAGAAGGGAAAGTCAAAGGGTCAAAATTCAAAGCCGCATAGATCTTTTTCTTTTTCTTTTTCTTTTTTTCGGGTTTGAAAGAAAACCGCCCCTTGGCTTCTTGTTAATCATAATAATTAGGAAGCTCAAGTAGTGTTATATTAAATACTAATTTAAAAAAAAAAACTAATTAAATAGACCCCAAGTTCCTGTTGCGGCTTGCAACCTCGCACATGCCAGTTTTCTTCTTCATTTTCAAACCCATCTATTCTATCTATAAAAAGGCCACCTTCTCTAATCTTCATGTATTAATCCTTCCATCTCTCTATCTTTCTACTAGTCTCTCTCTCTCTCTCTCTCTATACGAAAATATTCTCTGCACCAAGGCCTTTTATCCTTGAATCAATCAGTCACTCCGCTTGAGGGAATGATGATGGATGTTCAAGAGAGACACGGCAAAAGCAGCTCTTCCACCACGCAAAGTGAAGAGGAGATGGGTGGCTTAAGGAGGGGTCCATGGACTGTTGAAGAGGACTTACAGCTCATCAATTACATTGATACTCATGGGGAAGGCCGCTGGAATTCTCTCGCCCGCAGCGCAGGTACCCATCTCTAATAATTGTACCCCTGACCCATGAGAGGAATAGTTATGGCTAGCAGCCAAAGAACAACTTGACAACCATGTCTTTCAAGTTGTTTTTGTTCATTTGTGCTATCCCTGTGTCTTCTTTCTCCAATGAGTTTTCCAGTTCCTTGTACATCTCAAAGTTTTCATCAAGTTTAAGACCCCATACACATTCTCACATCTTTCGTTATATATATATATATTTTATGATTATTCTCCCTCAATTCTTTCTCCTTGTCTATTATTAAGATGAAGAAACTTTGGTTTTCTAATTAAACTTGTTAATTGTTGTTAGTGAAGGATCTATCATGTTCCTGTCGCAGTAGGAAAGATGTAAAAGAAAGAGCTTGTTGTTTCAGAGAAAAAGGAAAAGCCTCTATCATCTACATCTTTGAGTAAAAGATGTAAAAGATGTATATGGATAATAGTAGTTCAATCATAAAGTATATTTGGAAAAGCCCCCCACCCAGAAAAAGTTATCAACAAGAGTGCTTCCTTTTTCCCTTTATATTTATATTAATTATGTTCTCCAATTAACTTTAACAAAGCTTTGTAGCATCTAAATAAACACCATACATTAATGAAACAGGTCTCAAAAGAACTGGAAAGAGCTGCAGATTAAGATGGCTCAACTATCTCCGACCCGATGTTAGGCGTGGAAACATCACCCTCGAGGAACAACTCATGATCCTCGAGCTTCATTCCAGATGGGGCAATAGGTAAATTATATGCATACTAAAAACAACTTACTTACCACTATGTTTTGGCTTTGGGACTAATTGTTGGCTTGGCAACTGCAACAATTTGAATACCCAATGCAGATGGTCCAAGATTGCACAACACTTACCCGGAAGAACCGATAACGAAATCAAGAACTACTGGAGAACCCGTGTCCAAAAGCATGCGAAACAGCTCAAATGTGACGTAAACAGCAAGCAATTCAAGGACACCATTAGATATCTATGGATGCCTAGGTTAGTCGAAAGAATTCAAGCTTCTGTCGCTGCCGATGCCCCCAACGCCGGCACCACTACCACTTGTGCTGCCACCAATGCCACACCCAATATCGCGGTAACCACGGCTAATTCTAATCATTGCATGATCAACAACGTTGACATGGGCGCCTATGGCCATTTGGTCATGAACCCCGGGGTCATTGACAAATTTAATTCCAGCTACACACCAGAGAATTCTAGCACTGCGGCCTCATCAGACTCCTTTGAGACACAAGTTTCCCCTGTTTCTGACTTGACAAATGATTATTATGTCCCGGCTAGTCACAACTCGATTCCGGATGATTTCCTAGCCGGGCAAATTGGTTTCTCGGACTCCATTAACAGTCCCTGTGGTTATTTTCACCAGGGATTAGATTTTCAGGCTATGGAGCTGAATAATCAATGGCTAAATGGTGGAGATACGTCTGACAATTTGTGGAACGTCGACGACATGTGGTTCTTAGACCAGCAGCTAAACAGTAGCAACATGTAAAATGCATACATAAATGGGTCAGATCGGAAATTTAATTGTAGAGAAAAACAGAAAATATTATGAGGAGGGGTTTAGCAGTGAAGAGCAATTTATAGAATAAGAATTCAGGAAATAGACTAATGGCTAAGAGATATAATTAGAACTTGGGGGAAAGAGGTACAATTGTGGGCTACTTGCATAATCTGCACTTTCTTTTGTTTGTTTGTTGGTTTGTTTGTTCACAGTTCTTTGTTTTTACCTGGCCTTTTTTACGGCGGTGAATTTGTAATCTGGGGTTTACTTAATCTCATTCTTTGATCGATATCTACTCTGCAGCCCTTTTTTTTTTTTTTTTTATTTGAACTTCTTTTTATACCATTGATTGCACATTGCAGAATCGTAATGTTATAACACGAAGGTGAGAATAATTGGTTCCACCACCTTTACTTGGATGTCGTTATTTTATAAGTTACAACAAGAAAGCATTATATTTGTAGACTAGTGATGCCAACTTTTGAAACATTGTCCATGGGGCCTGAACCAGATAAAAAAAGTGCCAAGTTTCTAGATGACAAAAGAAGAAAAATGAGCTTAAATTAAATTAATTAATAATTTTCGAGACGTGGCCCTCTAGGATTATTGTGCCTCGTCGCGGCTTTTAGTTGGCCATTAAGAACAATACATATTCACAAAAATTGCAAAAAAGTATCTTATCAATGACACGATTAATTGGACACCCCACCCCCCCCCCCACCAGAAATTCCAATTTCCAACCTTCAATTTTTCCTACCTGTCGTTTTACGGGTAAAATGGCATATATATATATATTTTTTATTTTTTTTTTTTTTGAGCCCACCCATCAAATCGAACATGATCTCCCTTGATTCCAACCACAAAAATGTTGCTTTGACTTTATAGTCTTTTTTTTCCTTCTTTTCTGTTGTTATTATGTGATATTTGCTCGCTCTTTGTTTTTTTTTTTTTTTTTTTTTTTGTTGTTGTCTTTTGTAAATGTAACATATGTGTCACAAAATCGATTTAACAATTTTTTATTTAAATCAGGTCGAATTAGAAAATCGATTGTTGTTATTAAAAAGGTATTTATTTCTCTCACAGGTTTTGATTTAGTGTGAAAATGCACACATTAACACGCGTCAAATCATTGCGATTAGATATCTAATTGTATGATCTCTTTATCCAAAGGTCGAGAATGCGTTCCCACGGTGCACTTGTTTGTATTTTTGCTTTCTTCCTTAGTTCCTTTTTGCTAGCACGCTTGTTTGAAGAAAATTGGCACGTTCGAGGATCACGATGAGCCAAAACACGTGATCAAATACAGCATGCGTGGAGGTGGTTGGGGAGAGAGAGAGAGAGAGAGGGAGAGGGAGATGACCGCGAGGTATCTTTGTGGGCCCGCATAACTTCAGGAAAGCAAACGAATGCGTGGAGGACGTGCCACGTGTTACGTGTTGAAAAAAAATGTTAAAAGTGTTTTGGCCCCCGGCCACTGGCCTGGGCTCCCCAGACAGAAGCGCCAAGTAGCCGCAACCCTTGAAACCGCTCCCACCAAGTATCCTACGCAAGTCTTTACGTTTAATTGCATTAAATATATATTAATTAAAATGTACTGGACTGTATGCCCAAAACACCACACGTGCGAGAGAAGGACGCACAGCTGGAATCCACAACGGATGGCCCACTCATGGGTCCCACATGTGAATAATAAGAAATAATTTTTTGTTCTCGTAAACCCCACTTAGGTATATATATATATATATAGTAATCCTTATCTTGGACCCATAATTCACGAAGCAAAAATGAAAACGAAAAGGGAGTGCTGCGTCGGGCACTCGTCAACATGCCGACGCGTTCTGTAGTGGCACCCAATCCCCAGTGTTTTGCTAACACCTATCTTGCAGCCACTTTGATTTCTGATTTTCCCAAGTTTCCCCCTTAGACCAGGTTCAAAGCCATCGGGGTCAACGCGTGGGGTTTTACTTTTAGCCCACGTGCGTATTCTGTCCCATGAACCATTTCATTTTTCTCTGAAGGAGAAATTTTCATCTTGTGGGACCAGCAAGTCCCAGCGCATTATGTTTGTTTGGAGCGTTACTAAGAGTTAATGGTTACATAGTAATAGTTAAAAACTTGATCTTATATCTCCAACCTTTTTACGCTTGTTTTTTCTTCTTCTTTTTTTTTTTTTTCCTTGAGTGCAATGATTTTATTTTCAAATCCCTTGACATTAATTTTTTTGGGTACGTAAGTTTAAAATTAATTGATAAGTTAAAGGAAAAAAAGAAAGGTAAGAAAATGAAAATTAGAAACAGAAAAGAAAAAAGGTTGTCTTTAACCTGGTAAAAGTAAGAGATCATGCAACTAGGGGGCGTAATATCGTGTCATTTCAATTTTTTTCTACCTCCTTAACGCTTATATCTCGATTATCCATCATTTACTTATAATTTTCTCTCAATATTTACTCCTTTTACCCCCCCCCCAACCACCACCTCCCTCTTCATCAACTGTTACTCTTCTAATCTTTACACTGTTAATAATTTCAGTCCCATAATATTTCGCCCCAACTTGTAATCAAAAGAAAAGGCACAATCTTAGGATTTCTATCATTATATGGAAATTATATGCTCTACATTAACTCGGGACTCAAATTTTAACTTGTGGTAAAAGTTGAAACTTTAAACTAGGAGATATAAAATTCAAATCTTACCTTCTACATGCCAAAAATGGTATATAAAACCTATCGTATTGGATACGTCTAATTATTTGTTCGAGTACTTAAATTGGTTGTTTAACTTTTTTTGTACGAATCCCTGATTTATTCTTGTCCATTATGAACCCGTAGTGAACTACATAAAATTTAGCTCTCTTTTTCTCATAAATTCTAAATCCTCCCGTAAGACGTCCAAAATGTGCACTGTGCCTCTTGAGTACATAGTTGATTTTTTTTTTTTTTTTTTTTTTTTGAAGCTACCCAAAGTTCATTTAAGATCAATACACAATTCAAATTCGTAATCTTAAAAAAATATAGTATTTTTAACATAAAAATAATTTAATTTTTAAACGATATATATATTTTTATTAGGTCAAACATATGCGTAAAATAAACGTATCATATATTTAATTTTTCTTACTCTTTTGATACAAATAATTCATGTTAGGAGTTGGGCTTGGGAGTATTTGGAGCAACTAAAACATGTGGGTGAGATAAATTTTCACGTCTCACAGATATTTTTTCAGTTGAAGTATAAATAACATTGGATAGTTATTTTGTCAAATTAAATATAAATTAAAAGAATAGGTCGTTGCTGTTCTGAAAATGAAAAGAATGAGAGAGGGGATAAAGTCATGGTTTTATCGATGATGTTGAAAGAGGTAGTCACTTCAGGTACTTACAATGAATTTGAACCAGAGGTTCGCTGCCGTATCACTGTGGCCACGCTTCTAATCCGTCCAATCGTGCATTGATGGTGTCAATTTTGACGAGAACGAGCATTCCATTCTCTCTGCTTTTGGAGACCTTTCACATTTTGGTTTGGTACTTGTAGTAACAGTCTTGTGCACAAAGCTGTACCTATAAAGTCAACCAAAAAGCCTTGACTAAAACAAAGACCTTTTTACTGTACTAATAAATATCCCCATAATCTGCCTTAGTCATAAGTTGGCATAATTATAAATTGGCCCCCTAACATTCTAGATTTCTTTATTTTGAGTTGCAAATTTTAAAAAGTTCGATCAATTTAGTTAATTGATGACCTTCATAATTATTCCTCAGTTAATTTCGACGTAATAAGTGACACGATAATTTGGGTTGACTAGAAAATCCTCTTATTTTCGATTCGGGTTATAAACTTTAAAATCTTTTCAATTTGAATTGCATTATTGCTTAAATTGACGAGGTCAAAAATTCAAAATTCAAGTTGAAAAAGGCCTAAATATTTATAGTCTAAAATGACAATAAATACGTATGTGTGTCAATTCTAATTTCCATGTCAATATTAATAAATTAAAAATAAAGACAATTATGGATTAACACAAATTAATTAAAGATTTGTTTAGAACTATAATTAAATTTTATTGTTGCTGTTGGTAAACTGATAGTGAAGATATTTGTCACTAACAAATGTAATTGAAAATTTAATAATTGTTTGTATTATTTTAAAATAAAAAATCACAAAGGAACTTTTTTATATAGTTTAATTATAATTATTTTATATAATAATAAAAATTACTATTGTAAAAAATTATTAAACTATGAGAAACATATTGTGTTTTTCACTATGACGAAATATAATATTTTTGAAATGCAGGTTTAGTCAATAAAACATAAATTTAAATTGTATTTTTTCATTGTGTTTCTAATAAATATAAATTTTATAATTTATTAAATATTAATAAGATTACATTTGATTTAAAACATAAATTTCCCAATTATAGCCATAATTTCAAACAAAACCCCCAAGTTTTCAAAAGCCCGCAACCCAAAATGGTCCAATGACGGACCAAAATGACAAAACTTCGAAAGTTGATTATCTAAATTGTACTTATCCTTTTATATGTGAGCCAAACTGGTACTCATCGTACGAATCCGTACAAACTGCTGCAGAATATTGAACTTCACGCTACATTGGTTTGCCATTTGAAGAATAAAAGGTGCCGTTTGAATGATCATTGGTATTACAACAATCATGTTACTAAATAATATCCAATTGTGGCATAAGCTAACTACTGATTTTTGCATGTATGACAGTTATGCTTCAAGTTGTCTAACGTGTGTGTCTTCCACTTTACCTCTGTTAGAGGAGAATAGGAGGAACTACATGGTGCTCCATGATCACATGCAGGGTGCAATAGGAAATACAGAGATGTACTGGTCCCTATGCACGGTATTACAACGCTTCTTGGTCAATGCACATTTATCGAAACCCCAATTGGGATGTCTTGAATAATGCTGACCATTTAGTGCACTTCAAATTCTTATCTGTGGCAACCATTTCTAGTTAACGTCCACAAAATGCATTGTCCCATTTTCATTTTCATTCTCATTCATCGCTTGCGTGAAGCTTTTTAAACCAAGGAAAGCGAGACCACTATACATAAGGGGCAGCTTAAATTAGTTCCAATAAGTTCCACAACCACAAGTTCCTCAGCTGGGTGGACAAGCTTTTGGTCGTCTCTTTCAATTTATGGGTCATGCACGAAAATGCCCAGAGGATTTTTCCAACCCGTAACCAATAACGTAAATGCTCGTGCTGGCCTTCCACTATAAGTAAGATCATATACATTTTTTTATTGTTCATGCTAATCCATCTACGGAGAAAACGATAAGGCACTTTTTCCGTGTCTACTTAAGATTATGGCGCTATGCATGCATACATCATAGGCTTTAAACTACTCATATTGATGGGAAACTACAAGCTAATTATTAAGATTTTTTTTCTTTATGTCCATCAATAGCTTCATTGCCTTCATCAAAGGTTAAATAGTAGTCTTCTCGTATCTCATAAATTCGGTCTTGATGGCAGATAATAAAAATGTTGAACTTTTTCATCTTAGAACTAAAGTCCAATACCTAGTTTCAGTACGAGCTAGGTAGGCATGTGCACTTGTCGTGTTGATGTGCTCTTAACAGTTTAACAACCACTATTAAGAGAGGTCTTCCCGTTTTTGGTATGCACACAAGCACGTATGAATACCAATATTGAAAATCCTACCACGTTCATTTTCATATGGCACGAGAAAAAACAAAAAGAGAGAGAGAGAGAGAGAGAGAGAGAAGAGAAAAAAATACCACATAATTTTTTTAATTAATTTCAACTGATGTTGGCAAGTCAATTAATTGATAATGGTTCAATGAGATTCCAAGAGAGATCTATGGAAATGAGACATGTTGGGCATAGGCGTCACCCAACAAGCCTCTTTTACGAATAGAAACGTACATGTTTATGCATGTAACTGCAAGTGAATTGGAAAGGCTACCTCAAATTAGATAAGTAATCATTAAAGTCTTGCTTAGCCAAATTAATGGGGCAGTCGAGTTTTATGTTCTGCGACTCACATTTTTGTGGACAATATACATCGAGAACTTCAAATTACGCAAGGAATTTGTTTTTGTCACTTGGATAAGACAATGCGTACGGAAGTTATACTAGGAGATCGATTGTGATCCACAATCCGAAAGACAGATTCCCAACTCACTCATTGCACTTGATGATAGCACCATTTGCCTGATGTTTCGTCAGAGGTTAAGGTCGTTAAGGAGGCAAAGAAGTTATAAGCAATAGTCGAGCAACCCATGGCTGTTTGTTGGGTACAAAAATAAGGGTAAATGCACGTGAATGCTTGCTAAAAGGTGCGTGGCCACTATGAAATTGATATTCATATAAAGAATTTATAGTAAATTAACTAAAAAAGAGAAATTAAAGCAAAAATGCTATCGCTTTTAATGGGGTTAACTGAAACCTCCTGTAACTTTAAAGAATAATGGAGTTTTGAACAAATTTGGAAACATTTTGTAATTTGTAGGATAGTTTTTGAACATTCTTAAATGTATTGGAGGGAATGATGACTTGAACAGGATTTTGAATTGTGATCTATGACCAGAATCGTTACCATATAGTAACCGTACTTACCACTATAATGTATTCAACAATTGCGGTGGTATAACTGGTTGAGATAAGTCAACTATAGTGTCATCTCCTATCATCATTTTGAAAAACTTTACAAGAGAAAACCTATAAGAGAGAGAGAGAGGGAGAGGTGTCGTTGCGCCGTAACACATTGACGACAATTGAGTCAAACACTCAATCACAGCACTGAGTTCAATTCCCTGCTATTTGGTAGATCAAGAGCTCCTCAAAGTTTTCATTCAAAAGGAGAAGATGGTGGAGGCTATAAATTATATTGAGCAGATGCTAGAATTCGAATTGGATCAATAATCTTGGCACTAAACAATGGAAAGTTAGTAACTCTAGCAATAGCCTCGTTCATTGACCACGACTTCTATTTGGGAGTTTACATACAGAACACAAAGTCAATTAGCCGACTTGATTAAATTTATACAGCGTTCAAACAGAATGAATTGTGGTCCATTTACCTTATATTAGAGAGTGGGCGGCCTCCACTCCCCCCGTGTTTTTTTTTTTTTTTTTTTCTAAAAAGGCAGCTAGACCGAGACTCGCTCGGTCCGGCTACCCTTTCCGATTTATATATCCCAAAAGGCCCTTTGAGAACGGCTTTTATTTTTCAACCTGAAAATGCCTACTAGATAAGCTTTAGAGCTGGCATATCTTGATAAGTTGCGTAGACAATTGCGTAGAAAAACTAGTAGCAGTGCATTTTATCAAACTAGTAGCGTAGACAATTTGAAGTAGCACACATTGAGTAAAACGTGAGAAGGGCCACCGGCGTCTCTTTATGTTGCCCGCTGGCCCATGTTAAGTGGATATGTTCAATGTGGACACCGGCCGATATATTCATCTGATTGGAATCTTTTTAAGTCCATTACCATTTGGGTTAATGAGTCCATTGACTAGATCTACTGGTTGTTACGTGTTCCACGTTCTTACCTCCAACAGCCATGCATGCCCAATTCTTTTACTTTCGGATTAGTTGGGGCCCTTTCTAAACTTCAGTTCGAAACTGTGGTCTATTAACCACAAATAGTGCATAAATATACGACCAACAAAAAAAAAAAGTGTATAATTATCAAAAAGCAACATTTTTTTTTTAGTCCTATTAGCCTATTAGGAGGTTTGCTAGGCTTACGAATTAAAGGATAAGGGAAATTCTCTATTTTTCAGGTTTTGACAATGAAACTTCGAAAATAGCAATTTGGGCTGTAAACCACTGAATCATGTTTTAAAGGAAAAAGGTTATAACTCTGGTGCGTTTAATGTTAGATAGAGTTGAACGTAAAAAAAAGTGCATATAAAACAAAAGTTACTGTAAAAGTGTGCACAGATTCTCACCTGATTCAACTTGCATACTCCGCTTCTCTTCCAACTTGTACCGCCCATGGAGGCATCACAACGGTGGATCTTGCCCAACACAATTACGGCAGGTAATTCTCCTTCAGGCGTATGATCCTGTTGAATTGCCTTATTGGGTATCGGCTAAACTTTGTTATGATCACTTCTCTGACGTAGCTATCGGTGTCTGCTGCTTGTTCCAGTTTGCATTGGCACTCATTCAGATCGGGAGGCCACACATTCGCAGAAAAGGCAGCGACATTGCCCGAAGGGCATGTCAGTAGATCGGTGCCCTGAAAAGGCAGTCCAGGTTTTTCCAGAAATGGACAATTGCCGGTCTCCTAAATCCAAATGCTTCTGGTGAATACAGACGGGAATCGTTGTTGTTCTGGTAGGAGGATCACGACGTTCTTGAGAATTGTGCCCGCAAGCTTAGCAAGGCCGACTGAAAGAAGTGCTCGCGCTTTGCTGCATTGCCCGTCAGACTCATCACCAAATGAAGTAGGGCAGCTGAAGCGCTTACTTGCTCACAATTCATGGCTTACTCAATTATTCAAAATTTGAAGTTAATTGATTTTTTAATACATTATTAAAATTTTATTTTTATGAAATTTTGTGTTCAAACTACATTATCCAATAACAAATTCTCACATATAAGGTAAATATTTTTTTTCTTCACATTTTTAGCCAATAAACTTGTGTATGTGCATAAAAATTAAGTTAAACGGTTTCTTGACAAAAGAATAGGTATGGTGCACTCGGTTTATTTTCTAACACTGTAAAAACAAAAAAGAAATTTATGAAAAATTGCTAGGCATACTGGGGGTTCTACCGTTCGGATTTTGGCACACGAATTGACTTAGATGACTCAGCTTTTGGCCAGCCTGCCTTTAATCATATGTTTGTCTTGCTAACTTGATAAGATAAACATTTTGCCTGTTCATCTTGCCTTTGCCAGACTGGACTGTCCTTTTATTTTATTTTTTTTTAAGAAGAAAATAGTCTGCCTTGGATTCTTGATTCACGGAAAACATAACAGGATTAAACGCAGCAAAAAGAAAAGGAAAAGGAAAAGGAAATAGGATTGTGCCCCACCCTGCCTGCAATGCATGCACAATTGAATGTTGACAATTAAAGAGCCTTCAAGTAAACAAACGATGCCCCCTTGTTTAAGCATATCCAGGCCCTGACTACCTCCAAATTCGTCTTTGTTTGGCGGTTGGAATCATTTATATATTTATTGGTATTAATTAAAATTAGTGTTATCTTCTGTAGCAACCCCTTTTATATCTAATTACTTTTATGATCCATCAAAGAGGGATAGAACTTCCATAATACCTTTTGATATTACTTTTTTGAGTTAGTTGTTGCACTTAGACAAGGAAGGAAGTTTTTAATGTATAAACTTTTTTTTTCTTGTTCTTAAGAAATTTATTATATCGATAATTACACAATAAAATAGATATTGTTATTTTCATAAATCTTACATTTTCTTTTTCAAGGTTAATATTTAAAATTTTTAAAATAAAAATTTAAATTATCAACCATTGAGATACCCAAAAAGAAATAATTTTTTTAAAAATTATACAAAGAATTTTCACAAATATAACAAGATAATTACTGAAATATTATGTAATAACGAGTGCGACTGGTTTTGGAGAATGTATGTGCCAATCCAACAAACATTACGCGGTGTAGTTAGGCTTGCCTGTTGGAGCTTGCTGGTTTTTTTTAGAAGATTGGTGCCTGACACTAATATGTCATGTCCCAGTCGGCCGCGAAACAACAATGAAGATGGGCCTTTCGACAATAAGCCTAATTTACCATTAGTTCCAGAGGATGATGGATTGAACTGTCAGACTCAGATGCTCAAACTGACTTGAGGTTAGGTATCAGATTGCAGAAATCTACAGAAAAAGTTTTACGCAAACGTCAAAACAAGCAGGCTGACCCAACTAAATCCATCCACCTTTCAACAATAGCATCTAATGTTGGCCCGCCTGTCGTATGCTTAAAATATTCACTCGTTTCATCACAAAATTTAGTAAAAAGTTATATAAACTTTTAATTTTAAATTTAGAATTCAAATTTTGATACCAACAAAAAAAAAAAATCACTCATCATTGTGGCATAGATTTTCGACTATTGGCGTCCATAAATGTCCTTCCGACATAATGAAAACTATAGGTATAAGCACCAAATCACATGTTTAAGCTTTTGCTTATGTTATACATATCTTTGCTGTAATTTAAGGTATAAGCAAAAAGTTCATTCGTAGACAATCCGGTCCCTAACCATAAGGAAAAGGAGGCCTTTTCCCTCGGTCAATTCTTGCAGAAAGTTGGCCTAGGACGCGGTTTCTGAAACTTCGTTTTCACCCAACACTAGGCATATAGGACAATCGGGACTTTATAAACGCAGCATGTGAAGATTACACAACATGGTGAAGGGGTTTTTGTACCCCAGAAAAGTTGGCAAAACGCCGAGGAACCAATGCCAAAAAGCTTTTTGGCGGGTCAAAGATAAAAGGCGGTTTTTCCTATTAGAAATTAGCTGAAAACATGGATCTACAGATGAAAATGATAGGCCGATTAGTCTTTTGCTTTCTTTTCCAGACAGTCTGTTGTCAGTTCATTCCAATAACGAAATATGCGCAATAGTTAATTTCTTTGCAGGCGGACGTACCTAAGGTCAGGGCAGCCGACTCTTCCCATCTTATGGTAATTATGCGTATTCACTGGATTGTTCGTGGCACGTTCCATTGAAATTTTCCAACCATTTGAACCTACAAATTCTAAATTCAATACTTTAGTCTATTTTCCTTTTAAATAATAGCAAGTCACCAATCACTAATGCATATAATTTTCAAGACATAAGAAAACAATCTCTATTTATAACCGCATTGAGCAAAACTTTAATTTTTAATTAGTAAGTATGATATTAAAAGATTAAAATAAAAAATTTAAGTTGACCTACTTAACTCAAATTTTAAATGTTAATAATTATTAAAAAAAACTTAATTCAAGTAAAAAATTGTAGAATTTTAAACTTAAATCTCTTAAATTTTAATTTTTAGAGTTTTATCGCTAGTCTTTACCGTTTTCACCAATACTAGAAGCTATTTAGCCTTTTGATTTTATTTTATTTTTTTTTAATACTCGCAGTACAACCAACTCTATAAGGATGTCAAAACCACAGGGACAAAACACATATAAATAATGGAGCAAAGCAAAACCCCGGGGGGGCGGGGGGGTTTCCAAAAAACTAAAAAAAAAAAACTAAAAAAAAAAAGATTGAAAGCGCGCGTTCATATGTGTGAGTGTGCATATCAAGTTCGTTTCTTATAAAAGTAACGCGGATTCGATAACAATGTAAGGCAGCGGGAAAACAACGTAAAAAATATACAAAATAACAAACTTGGAATAAAACACCCCAAAGCTAGAGGCCGACTTCGCCAACATTGTAATCAATGAAGTCGTGAAGTTCAAAAGAATTGAAATCTCATTTAAAATAATTTAAGTTGACGACACAGGTATGTTATAGGCCTCTGTTCATACAGTATGGATTTATTATTATTATTATTTTCAAATTTACTAAGAAAATGACATTTTCGGGGTGGTTTATGACGGAATTGAAGTTTGTAAAATGTCCTTCTTGAATGTGATACACGGTAAACTTTAGGGAAACGTTATCCAAAGCACGGCTGTAATTTTTTTTTTCAACTATGCATTATTGTGTGGCTGTGCAGTAATTGACAGACGTCTAGTCCTCTCATATTTTCCCAACTTTCTCTTTTCCCTGTTCATGCCTTTTCGAGGCTCGGAAAAGGGATAGAAACAAATCAATATATAAAAAACACAAATAATGAATTCGAATGAATATAAATTTATAATTAATATTTTATATAATTGTTAATAATTATAATTAAATGACATATATTCGTATTTATTTATTAATATTCCTGTAACAAAACTTTTAAATAAATAAATAAATAAAAGGTTATGGGTGAGGCCTGTTAGCGTGTTACCGAGGGATAGTTAAAGGATCGTACAGGAATGGGCCCAATGTTGGGGATGATTGATGGGTAGCACAGAAAGAGGTTGAAACGAGAGAGATGAAGATTGAAGCATAAGGGAAAATCATTTGGGTTGCTTCGACTCGGAGATAGCCCTTACGTCGTCACATTCTCTCTTCATCTACCGCAAATAATGAGCAGAGAGGAGGAAATAGGACAAGGTAACAAAGGGGTTTAACTTTTCAACGCCAACTTGCAGACAACCATCATTTTGTCCTTAGAACTGGTCGCTCCCTATCCCCCCCTCCCTTCTGGCCCCTTCTGGTACTCAAAATTGACAAGCCACCCTAAGCATATAATAATTATTGGAGGTATGAGGTGAATTGGAAGTTTCATTACCATGAGGTGAAATTGATGTATTTGAAAAGTAGTTTATATTATATTATTATAATTATAAAATAATATTCATAATTTTTATTTTTAATCAAGATAATACATTTAAATAATTAAAATATATAATTGATAATAAACTTATTATAATTTATAAATTTATCTATAACATATTTTCAATATACCGTAATTATGATATTTACTTACTTTTTTTAGTGCATCAAACACTTAATTTTATCTCATAAACTTTAGTTTAAATTTTTTTAGTCAAATCCCACTTTTTTTATATAAAAAATTCTTATATTTCATTTAATTTTAAATTAATTGGTCTCTTCTTATTAAAAAGTTCTTCAATTCACTTTCAAATAATTAGAGACAAACTTTTATCTCAGGTTTTGACCCATTGATGAATCTAATTATTAGTTAATCTCACAAAAGTTTCGAAGGGAGCACTAAAAATTTAGTGGTCTACGCAAGGGGGTAATCTCCAGCTTTCCATTTCAAGTGCTAATATGCATGGGGGCAGTGCCTTTCTTTTCAAAGAATACTTTTGAACGATTTTGTGTTGTCTCCATCTTTCGTTTTTACCTTTGTTAATTTCAATTGCACTTGCACATCACTTCGCCTTAAAAATTACATCAGCATCATTATCAAGCTAGACACCAGTCAAGCCTAAAATTTTTGCAGGTAGGGCTATCTTTTTGTTAATGAATAATTGAACCGATAGGATCAACGTGGCCATAGGATTCATTCCTCCCAACGCGGAGTTTCATGAATCATGATGTCGACCTGTTTCCACTTCAAAAGGCACGTAGCATAGACGGCCATGTACGATTGGATTCAGCATTGTAATCTAGTAACGAAGGTTGAATGTGCACAATTGCTAAGGCTTCTCTTGATACGACAGGCAATAATTAGACGGCTAAGTATTCTCGTGATTCAGAATGTATTCCCTGGAGTTGGGTGATCAATCACTAGTAATTGTCCAATCCACCATCTCAGGGCAGCAAAACTGGTCATTTGCCACAGCTGAAGTAGAATTGGCCATGATATCTGTCTGTAATCTGCTTTCATTCTTAAAATTAAAGCCTCCTTCGAGATCAAGGGCTGATTTGGCAACTTGCAGAATAGAATTGATCAAATATAATATTCAGCAACTGCGTTTGCTATCTCCAAATGAAAGCCAATATAATTGCCACAGTTGACAACTAGTTGCTGGACAGATCAAGGTGCCCCCATCCCTTGATTGAGGGGAAGAGAAAGGGGGACCACATTAAGCTTTCATTGTATGGCAGTTGCCCCTATTCCATTAGAACTGTAACAACTCACGAACCATCATATTCGAGAACTGAATGACCTATTATAAAGTCCAAATCAGCAAGCCACTGTTGGGCCATGTCGAAACTGTGACAAGCTGTGCTCTCAAGACTTTCATCTCCCCCTTGTATTTTTTATTTTATTAAAGGC
Organism: Ceriops zippeliana; assembly: GCA_037897445.1. NCBI lineage: Eukaryota > Viridiplantae > Streptophyta > Magnoliopsida > Malpighiales > Rhizophoraceae > Ceriops > Ceriops zippeliana. Next base: position 3,459,752 of record JBAPLH010000061.1, on the reverse strand, counting down.
GAAACAAGGTAAAAATGTTAAATAAAGTTGAGATATTTAACTCTCTTATTCTGTCTTCCCTTTCTGGGTCATTTTACATCCTCATTATGTTCATTAGGTCAGGATAAAAAGAAAATATCTCCCAGTAGGGATATCAAACTTTTCTGTGGACAACTTTCTTCGCACAAAAAAAAATTTAGCAGAGAGAGAGAGAGAGAGAGAGAGAGAGAGAGAGAGAGAGAGAGAGAGAGAGAGAGAGGTGGGAGAGATCCAATAATACAGCGGACGCAAATTTGTACACAAGAGCAGTCACGAGGGGACCTCTTACACAGATCTGAGAGAATATGTTTATTCTTACAACTCAGCCAGAAACGTATAAAACAAAGAAACTGACGCCTGCTACCGAACATATCTGGACGCATAAGAACAATCTGAATTACTGATGGCCATAACAGAACGAGAAAGATGTGGTTTTACTGTGGATGAAAGACAAAAGGGTTTACTGGTGGTTTAAAGTTCATTTACATGGCATCTGTAGCTCAAAAGACCATTCAATTCAACCGCACACGCTGCTTCTTCCTCTCTCAAAATTTGAATGTAAGAAGAAATCAAAACGCAGACCCAGAGAGCAAAAACCAAGGCGTACTCTGCTTTGCATGTACTTATTTTGAAAAGGGCTAATAACTGGGATTTAATTGGTTGCACTCTGACATTCTGAGAGGTTTTACAGTTGCTTAATTCAAACAGCTCAGGAGGGATAGACAAGGTAGGAGAAGATGAGTTGGGCGGAAACAGGAAAAGAAAGTAGCTCAACCCTATATCAAAAGATTTTGATATAAAGTCGATGAATTTATAATAAATAAAAGGTACGAACACAGAACAGGGTCTTACAAGGTCAAGAAAAGGTCTTACAAGGTCAAGAAAAGGTCTTAAGAGGTCAAGAAGAGCACGGAAATAAAACAAAATAAGAGAAAAAGGAGAGTTAAAAGAAGAGGGTTGCAATAAAAGCTCAGGTAGGATAGCACCCAGTTAACATGAACGCTTAGCTCCAGCATGAAAGCCACTGAAGAATCCATCTAGACAGCTCTCTGCCTCGCTTGAAGTGTTGTGCATGGTGTCGTTCGTCTTGTTCATGCTCTCACGCACACATAAGAATTTAACTTCGGCATCGACTGCAAGACAAACACAAACCTAGGAAATGAGTAAGTATTATTATATATAGATGGTAAGAGCCAAACAAGAAAACATAGCTCTTACACAAAATGAAATTGTAACATACAAGCTGCAAATTGTAACATAAAAGCTGGGAATCTGAAATAGCACACCCCATTTTCCTATTCCCTATAAAACTTTGTGTATTAATTGGACAAGTTGAACCGCGGCAAAAACACAACATAAAGCATGGGTCATGTAACTCGCGTAGTGCCGATCAAAACTCAACTTAGAAATCATTAGCTGGGTGTCAGTGTGACACCCAGACATTCCCGTAAAAATCAAGTTTTCATACCTTGCAGAAACTTATGCCTTGCTTTCATCTTTTGAATTTTTTCTCTCTCCTTCATGTATAGACAGAGAGAGAGAGAGAGAGAGCGAGAAAACAAGAAGAAGAAAGTGCAATAAATGCAATGGAAGAAAGTGGAGGAACGATAGAGATTTATATGCACGAGACCAGTGGGCTGCCCATCTGATGGATCTGACAGCCGAATCAAGGTCAAGGCCCAGGAAGAATGAAACGGACTCGATGTGACGTCAGCATAAGAAAAGCTACCCAGCGGCACTGACCGTGCTGCCCGGCGACCGTCCTGATGATTACAACATGCGTACACGAGTCACAGGGTGAATACAAAAAGGCAAAAGTGAAAAATGTAAAGTGGGTCAGCGGCCAGGCTGAGCCAAGGGAATATTATTTTGTGAGGGAGCTGTTATTTTGGGCTTTAATTTTACCACGTTGTTGTTTGTATTTGTTGTTGGTTCACGTCCGTCCCCGCCGTGGCGGAGGGAAATGGGCAAGTGCACAGTTTGCTATAGTATATGGCAAAACGTCTGCATGATGTTTACAAATTAGAATAGGCTTCCACGTCCAACGTATATAAACCATATCTACTCCTAAAAAGTTTTTTTTAAGACTCCCAAAAATTTGAGTTTTCATGAAACCTAAACTTTCTGTTGATCTCTACCCTTAAAGGCAAAAACTCAAGCTTTCAGGTCTCAGCCAAAATCAACAAATTCCCATTTACTCCTACGCCTTGTAGTTTGTTAAACAAATTGATAAATAATATCAAAAAAAAGGACTTAACGATTAAAGAAAGAAGAATGAGTTTGGCAAAAAGAATGGGGAATTGGGAATCTAGGTACTTGTATTAGGGTGGAATACCTCAAAGCACATGTAAGTTAACAAAGAATTGTGTCCCATTAACAGGAAAACTAATTAAAAAAATAAAAAGAAACAAAAATGAATGATAATAGCATGTGTTTCAATGTATTCAAGTACCAAGTTTTGTTTTGCTTTGTGTTTTAATGCCTAGATCAAAGTAAACTATGGGGCCATGCGTGGGGGGAGGGACGGAAGCTCAAGGGACGGGCAGGGATGGAGATGCATATAACAAAATAACGATCACAGTCTCCTATGATACGGTCAAAGTCATGCGATGTCACTGTCTCCAACTCCTTGGCCTGCGTTTCTTTATGTCTAATGCACAAATAACTTTACTTTGTTTGACGCATCTCCACTTTGCCTTTGCTTTTTTTTTTTTTTTTTTCAAGTCTCTGCCTTGACTCTCTGAATCTTCGAGAGCCAAGCTTCAAATCCCTTTTATGCCAATAGAATAATCTGATTTCTTGCTATAAACTGATAAATATTTCCTTTCTGTAAGAAATATCATAAGTTAATGGAAGCTGATATTTAATTAGATACCCTTTTCTAGTCTTTTACCAACGATTATAGAATTACTTAGTCGCATACGAACAATCGGATTCCGACAACATGAAATGGATTCCTTCAAGTCAAATGTTCTGTATCGATTTGTCCAAACACGGCCGATTGTTTAGATTAAGCAATTGTTCAAGACCTTAAATTTTGATATGCCAAATTAAAATCGTAGGTGAGCCCTTTTCTATCTCAATTAAATTATAATTAACTTTTGACCTTTTTTAATCAACAATTTAAATGGTTAAACGAAGCCTATTTCAGCCAGAGAACCACATTGAATGAATGGTAATCCATCTTTGTATCAATTATCCAACAAGTGCAATCAAAAGTTGCCTTCTACACTAATCTTAGCATAAAATTAGGCGAGAAACACAGAAAGATTCTCCAAACCAAGGGTTGTCAATTAATCAAATGGCAAATGCAAAATAGTAAAACAAAAAAGTAAATAAACAAAATAAACGAACACTAATACACAATTGTGAATGTTTTTGCTTCCGCCTTTCTACATTTTCAATATGATAAGTTTGTTTACACTTTCTTTCCAATTTGCTAATTTTTAATCTTCGCTTTCACAGTTTGCAACAGCGCCGAGGCCAACAACCTGTCAGATGTGGCTTAAGGTGATTGTTGGCCAACGGTTCTGTATTTTGTTTGAGGAATTGGCAGGAATTATGAAGGCCCAATGGCCATTCAGTTGAGAATTGGGCTACACCCAGCGTATATTTAAGTTTCCTCGCTTCAGTTCCTTTAAGCGCCGACGGCCATTCTTGTTTGCAAGTGTAGCAACTCAACGTCAACATGCTCAATGCTAAGGCTGACATCTCCGCTTGAATAAGCTTAGTAAGTGTTGCTCACTTTAGCTTCATATATACGTGTGTGTGTGTGTGTGTGTGTGTGTGTGTGCATTTCTTGTTGAAACATAAGTTTCCTTTGGTGGCAACGTGCAATTATGATTTACCAAAATTACTTCCGACAAGTGAATTAACGATGGGATTTAACATGTGCCTCTAGGCTATAGCAAAATCACAATGGTTTTGCCTCGTGTGAATTAGGGAATCGATGAGACTTATGGGGCCACCAATCAGGTGAATTGGGAACATCGTTTGAACAAGGAATCACTGAAATACTAGGAGACGTGCAATAGTTGAACTCCAGTATAAGGTACCATCATTCAAGAATAGCTGGCATGAAACAACAAACATCCTTTTGTTCCATGCACGAGGGGATTGATGATAACTCGGCCTACCCTAATCAGGAGGCCAATAATGTCCAAGATGTGGATAAAGGGTGAGTTGAAAGATGTATGCCATCCTTATATTTCATTTCACTTTGCATGAGAGTGAGTCCAAATGTCAGAGCTCTTGCTGTTTTGGAGGCCCATTTGGGAAAGGAAAGGAAACATAACCTGCAGAGATTCTTGCAGCCGAAGAGTGTGTAATTTCGAGTTTTGAAATTTCGTTCGGTGGTCCAACGCCAGTTTTCTGGCAGTTCCCACGGGAAGACAATTGGACCACAACTACATGGAGAACAGGATTGATTATACGACTCATTCTCCAACAGTTAGCAAGTGAGGGAAATTTTTATGTCAATATGTTAATGAAGAAACATATTTGTTTCAATAGACTCAAATATTTAAGCTTATTTTGGCGGAGGCATCTCTTTCAATTAACATATTACATCCCTCAATTCAAAAGAAAAATAGTCTTGTGGCTCCATATTTCTCTCCAGTCCCTTGTCGTCAGAATAAATGGGTTGCTGAATCCGCATTTGTTAAAAGGGTGCAAAAAAAAAAAAAAATGTTATAGTCTCCCTCATTATTAAGCCAGAACCAAAAAAAAAAAAAAAGAAGACATGAAAGGCTATATACAAACTAGAATATGTTACTGTGGTGATATGCCAATAAAGTTAGTGATAGAAAGGTTAAAAATGCAAGACTGATTTCACTAACAATATTGCAAAGGCCATTCAACTTCTGACTAATTGTACTATACCTTGGGATATATGAAAGTCCTTAAATTTAAATTTTTGTTGGTGTATTTTATAAAATAAGGAAAAATTATAGTGACGTATTAATAATTGAAATAATTTTTGAGAAGAATAAGAGTAGACTCTGAAAATATAAATTTAATTTTACCGGACGCAGCAGTGAAAATTTAAATTTATGATTTTAAATTAATAATTTTTTATTATTAAATCACAATGTTTAGTAATTGATTAAAAAAAATTATTTTTTATCTCGAAAGAAAGAGGCGGAGCCCCGAGAGGCAGTGGCCCAGGTGAGGAGTCCCAGTTAATTGCATTTTTGAACCGTGGGCAAGACGGGCTGAATTGGATTGAGGCCCAATGTAAGGTCTTACCCGCCCACGCATTGCTGGGAAACGTACCATTTCCATCTGATTGCACCGATGCACGGCTTTCCGGGGAATGCTAATCACCGCATTCCCTCTCCCTTTTAATTCGTATGAAAAAAAATCAACGTACAAGCCCCAACAGTCCAAGTCGTTTGTCTTTGTCGATAATTCAACTTTTTAAAAAATAAAAAATAAAAATTATTATCTTAAATTCGACTTTAAATTATATTTAAAATATAATATTAAAATAAAAAAACATCATACATACAAGTGTGCTGCACACGCGCGTCTGCAATCCGCAGTCGCCTCTTGGAGGCAACATCTTCCGTTCAGAGAACACTCACGTTTTGACACGTGGGCAGCTCGCGTCGCTGAATCGTGACTTCTACGGATCAAATAGCCCCTCCGATGCAACCTCTTCTCTCGTTCCTTCGTCTAGCCGTTATTGTTGCCTTCTGTTAAATATAGTGTTTTATTATTATTATTACTATTCTTTTTTCAAAATTTATATTTCAAGCATAACGAATGGCAATACTCGCAGTCGTCGTGTCGGCGGCGAAGCTAGCCGGCATTTTAGTGACCGTGACAGTCGCGGCGAACGCCTTATCTTACTCACGGTTTCGGAAGAAGAATCTTGGGCCGTTCGACTCTCCTATTGACGAGTCATCTGATATTCTGGCGACTTTTAATCTTGACGGTAATATCTCTGTGGGTTTGTGATGCTTCTAGAACTTGGTGCTTTCTTTTGGATTAACGGAATCGGCTCGAGCTCAAAGTAGAGCAAAAGAAAGCAGAGGAGTGTGTTTGTGTAAGAAGAAATTTTAAGCTCGAGTCATGAGTATAGTACGTACAAGATGCAAATAGCTGTTATATATATATATATATATATAATAAAGCAAGAAGTAATCTGAAATGGTAAATTTTGATTGGTAGAGTAAGTTTGTGTGGTGGTCGAGGAAGTTAATGAGATAAATTGAAAATAAAATAAAAATAGGTTGAATTTTCTATTTTAGTATCACGAACTTCGTATTTCATTGGAGGAACTTCCTAATTGAAAGACAGTTATTAATTTTCGGATTGTTAGAAGTTGAAGAGACTGTCTCTAACGTTAAATATAGACTTAGGAAATCTGTTTTTTTTTTCTTTTTTTTGGGGGGGGGGGGGTGGACGGGGTGTGGGGTTGGGGGTGGGGGGCTTAGTAGGCATCAGAGCATTTGGCTGGCATCGAAGTTGCAATGGATTTGTAACTGAAGTGTTCGTGATCTGCTTTTCAGCTGAAGAAGAAAATGAGTTTTTCTTTGGATTGGCAACGGCACCAGCCCATGTTGAAGATAGGCTTAATGATTCTTGGCTCCAGTTTGCAGAAGAAGACCCTCGTGACAAGTCGGAGTCACATGATGGACTGCAACCATCAGATGCTCTTATGGGTTCAGATGCTGGCGATGGTGGGTCTCAGCAAGGCACAGTTTCTAGACAGGAAATTGGTAAGGTTATGAAGAAGAGGAAGAAACCCCTTAAAGTAGCTATGGAAGCCATGATTAGAGGGTTCGAAAAGTACTTAGAAGAAGAAGTTCCTGCATCTGACGAAGAATACCATCACAATGTAGCTTCATGGCACAATGTTCCTAACCCGTAAGCCTTAGTATATAATAAAAGTTTTGATAGGACAAAACAAGATGATTTTGTGCCTATTACTTATAGTGATAGGAGAAAACATGATGTGTCGATGCTAGCTCTGACCCTAGCACGCAAAACCTTTCTAATTTATCTTTGCTCTGCTCAATTTGATGTTGACTTGAGGAGCAAATTGTTTAATTTGATGTAGGGAGGAGAGGCTAAGATTTTGGTCTGATCCTGATATGGAGCTGAAGCTCGCAAAAGAAACTGGCATCAGAGTATTTCGAATGGGAGTGGATTGGTCCCGAATCATGCCCGAGGAGCCAGTCACCAGTCTTAAAGAGACAGTAAGTCTGACTGAATGTTTATGTGATTTATTATGTGCTACCTCATGATGCTGGTTGATCACTGGCCGCAATTCTGGTTGGTAAGATCTGAAATGGCAAGCTAAATATGGAGTGATAGTGAGATACCCTATCTTTTTTCAAATAAATAAATAAATAAATAAATAAAAATAAAAATTCAGTTGCATGATGTTATTTTATAGGTTAATTTTGCGGCATTGGAGCGATATAAGTGGATCATCTCTAGGGTTCAATCTTATGGAATGAAGGTGATGCTGACCCTGTTCCATCACTCATTGCCACCGTGGGCCAGTGACTATGGTGGTTGGAAGCTGGAAAAAACAGTCAATTATTTCATGGACTTTACCAAGTTGGTACTCTATCAAGGAGTGGATTTTCTATTTATTTATCTTGAGCAGTTTATGTTATTGTTTACTTTGGCAATACTCTTTGCTAAACTTCAGCTACACCCAATCACTATGTTTCTCATTTGTCATTTAAAATAAAACCAAACATCAAAATTACTAGAGTTAAATATGCTTGTGGATGCTTAGAAAGTTTTTATGGACTCTTTCATTTTGGCTGGCAGCCACAGATCAAATTGAAGTCAATATCTCCAGTTACTTCTGTAACACTTGAACGTGCTCAATGCAGGCTTGTTGTTGACAGTGTATCAGAGCTGGTAGACTACTGGGTGACATTTAATGAACCTCATGTCTTCTGTATGCTTACATATTGTGCGGGTGCTTGGCCTGGTGGTGATCCTGAAATGCTGGAAGTTGCAACTGCAGCTCTCCCAACTGGTGTCTTCAACCAAGCTATGCATTGGATGGCTGTTGCTCATTCAAAGGCATATAACTATATTCATGAACAAAGGTTTTTCCCCCATGCTTAATAAAATTTTTTTCATTATTATTTTTTATGGGTTTCTGCACATTAATACTTTGGTGGTTATGCATGGTGCTTGCATGCCTATACCATTTCTTCATTTAAAATACTACTTGATAGCCTAAAAGCAATGCAGCAATGCCTTTATTTAGGGTTATTGCATGGTTCCATATCATATTGATGGAAAAATATGTCACTATTGATGGTTTGTTCCATTAAAAAAAATCGTTATTGCATTTCTATTCCTTCCATCCAAATATGTCTACTTATCACCTGCAATAATTTTTTATGAATTTGGTTTTATTTCTGCAGCACTTCTTCAGGTTCAAAAGTTGGGATAGCACATCATGTATCATTCTTACGGCCATATGGTCTTTTTGATGTTGCTGCTGTTTCACTGGCTAATTCCCTTACCCTTTTCCCATATGTGGATAGTATCTCTGACAAGCTGGATTTTATAGGCATTAATTACTATGGACAGGTTTGTGCTTCTGTGACCTCATGCACTACAAACACATATGTTCATTGGCCTACTGATGTCTCTATTGAACAGGAAGTGGTATCTGGTACTGGACTGAAGCTAGTAGAGACTGAAGAATATAGTGAATCTGGGCGTGGGGTATATCCTGATGGCTTGTATCGTATGTTACTTAAATTTCATGAGAGGTACAAACATTTGAAGGTGCCTTTCATCATTACCGAGAATGGAGTATCTGATGAGACAGACCTAATCCGTCGGCCATACCTTTTGGAACATTTACTTGCTGTTTATGCGGCCATGATCAATGTGTTGACTCTAAACTTTTCCTTTGTGTTTCTGAAATTAGTTTATTAGTCTTCATTCAGTTGTTGTCTTGTGTTATTGACATTCATCTTACTGTCCTACAGGGAGTCCCAGTGCGTGGTTACTTGTTTTGGACTATTTCTGACAATTGGGAGTGGGCTGATGGGTATGGTCCCAAGTTTGGACTCGTAGCAGTTGATCGTAAGAATGATTTAGCACGGGTTCCACGTCCTTCATATCATCTATTTACTAAGGTTTCAATCATTCTCTTTAACTTTCCCTGAGGGTCCTCATTCCAGCATTCTTCTCTCATTCATACTTTAGTTTTTGTACATATAGGTAGTGTCTACAGGTAAGATCACTCGTGATGACCGGACACGCGCATGGTATGATCTACAAAGAGCTGCCAGGGGGAAGGGAACATGGCCATTTTATCGGGCAGTCAACAAACATGGTTTAATGTATGCAGGTAAAAAATCAGCTCTTGCTCTTGATCCCATTGAACCATACATCTCCTTATCGTGCAGTCTATAACTCAACTTCTCAGATGCTTTAGCCATCTGTACCCCTGACCCAAGTCCTTTTTACACTCAAATGCTGAGACTTTCAGTATCTACCAATGATCTAATGGGACCACCGACATATGTCCCTAATTAGGTTATTATGTGAAAGGTGGCGGTGTTATTTATTCAACAGATGGTACTTCCCAATCAAATACCTAATTGCTCACTTTTAGCATTATAGAATTGAAATATTGCCATTTTATGTGCATCGTGTCATCTTTTCTTAACAGGAGGTCTTGATGAACCCATAAAACGGCATTTTATTGAAAGAGATTGGCGATTTGGACATTATGACGTGGAAGGTCTACAGGACCCTTTAAGCCGCCTCTCAAGATATATTTTTCAACCATTCAATATTAAGAGGAAAAGAAAACCTCAGAAGAATGAAGTGAGTTGGTTCCCCAGCCTCTCGATATAGGTGTCTAAATTCCCTCCTCCTGGACTCAGCAGTTTGGTAAGCAATTTCAGTTGGCGGACCACAGCAATCTCATTTCTGGACTTTCTATTAAACAAAACATACTGTTGGATGCTATCTGTGTGTTGCCATAGGCAGCAATTTAAAGGGCAGCAGGGCAAGGTTGGATTTCAATATCCAGCTACATCCATGTTTATAAGCTCAGAAAGATACTTGTGGTTGCCATACAAAGGCACGTATCGCAATTGTAAATCTAAAATGTAGTGTCAACTGTCTGTTAAGTACTCAAATCGGATTGAGACTGGTCCCTTCCCAGAATAATTTGTAATCACGGTATAATAACAGTGCAAAATGTGGTGTGCTTTGTAGGATGTCTGATGCATCAAAAGGCCGCGCACTTATACACGGTATTGGATTGGTAGACGTTTCAAATTTACCTTGCCATGTGTTCCACCTGTGATCATATCTCTCAGTCAAATCTAAATTTTGTTGTTTTTCTTGATCCTGCCCATCTCTGCCAAGCTCATCGCGGATTGCATCAGGATATGGATCTGCAAGTAAATTTCATACTTTATTCCCATAAGTTAAATTTGGGTCAAGATAACCTTCCAGGCTTGTTTTTCTATGGGAGCCATGGCAACAATGATGCAGAACTAGAAAGCACAAGCATAAATTTTTACTTTAGGACTTTTTGGAGACCGCTTTCCTCTTGTCAAGTTGCAAAGGTTTTGCACCCAGTCCCGACCAAATGGCCTTTTTTGTTACTCAAGTTTGACCACTGCACTTAAATTCAGTCTCCCTTGTTTGGGATGTCTCCAATAGGGACATAGGCGGTAGTCGTTTATTGGCTATTGTTACGTTGATTATCTTACATTTGCTAAGACTTGTCACAATTTAATTTAATTTAATTTAATTTATAAAAAAAATGCTATGAAGTTACACTCTCAGATTTCTAATTTATCACTAGCACTCTCCCACCTAGAATAAAAGGCCCATCTTGATGGCAAACCATTTGGGCCTTGACCCCCTATTCTAAGTGCCGTTAATGCAAAAGGTGTACGTGTCAACAAGCCCGTCAATTCCCTGAACGAAGAAGGATGATGTCTTTTTGATCAGCAGGTTCCAGTTCCACTCTGTCTCTGCCTGTGTAATTTGTGTGGCTCATGTCGAGGGTTTTGCATTTCTTCCTTTTGTTTTATTTTGTTTTTTTGGTGTTTAGTAGTTTTGATGAACTATTTAAAGGTTATGACTTTTAGATGTATGGCTAATGGGTATTGGGTTTTCTTGAAAGCATTTGTTTCTATATGCAGTGATGCTGCTTTTTGTAGAAAATTAAAGAGAATTTAGAATTGTCCCACTTACGAATGGTTTGGGTTTTTTAGGTTGTTGAATTGTATGTAAAAGGATTGTTCTCTTATGAAAGTTTTGTTGGTTTTACCATGGTTTCTCATCCAATGGTAACTTCAATGGCAGAAATTGATGCCTGCGGTGGATGAAAAGCCAAAAAGATAAGGTTGAAAATAACTTATGGCAAAAAGAAGTCAGAGCCAATATTCAAAGTGGGATCACATGTCGAGGTTACGAGTGATGATGAAGGTTACAAAGGTTCTTGGTATATACTACACCTATTGCTGGCTCCATAGGAGACAACAGGTTCTTGGTGCAATACCTAACCCTGCTAACAGAAGATGAAACTGAGCCGTTGAAAGAAGTAGCAGATATTCGTTACATCAGGCCCTATCCACCTGCTATTCCGGTGTTCCATTTCAAACCACGCGACAAGGTTGATGCCTGGTACAACGAGGGATGGTGGGAGGGTGAGGTTTCGAGAGTGCTGCTTGGATCAAAGTATATGGTCTATTTCAGCTCTACAGGTGAAAATTTGGTATTTGCACATTCTACATTAAGACCTCATCTGAAATGGAATGGCGGAGAATGGATCCAGGCATATAAAGCATCTGTTATGATCTTGTGTGTGATACTTTGTTAATTTGAACCAGAGTTGCCATAACTAGAATAGATGATGTTAGGTGATTATAATAGCTCAGTAGTTAGATGACACATAGTTTTGCTTTGGTACGTCTCCTGATGTGAATTGAAATTAAAGTGGAACATTCAGTACATGATCTTTGGAAAGTGATACTTTCATACTTCAGAATGTTAGGTTTGGTGATTATAGTATTTGTGGTAAGTGGAAACTTCAGATACCTTCTAGGAATTACAATTCTAGGTTGTTGATGCAGACAACCGCAATAAAAGAAAAAAGAGGGCACGTGTGACCTTTAAAATAAACAGAATAAGAAACTTATGCCTTTAAGTTCAAAGTTATGGTTGATGACATACTATTATTTATTTCCCAGTGCAGTAGTGATATGTTCTACATTCAACTTCTTTCCTTCATTTCCCTGGCAATGTTTGCTTTTTAGAATTTTTTTTTTCCTAGCCTGCAGAAAAATTGAATGAAATGCAATTTTCATCTATTTATATGCAAAATAAATAAAAAGCCCAAATGTTTGTATTGCAACATGCATAATACTTTACTAGAATATCCTTCTCAGAGCGTGTTTCCCATATGATCCTGCACATCTGTGAGGGGAAATGGCAAGGGAAATGGAAAGTTTTGGGATTCTTGCATGACATTTGTAAGCTTTGGTCAGTGTATGTTCTCATGAATAATCACAAATCAAACTGTTACTTCTTTCTATATCTAACGACATAGCAATGCTCTTCACATTTTGTATTACAGTATGGTTTAATATATTTTCCAGGAGAAGCTGAATGTTATGGGAGCTAATGAAGTAAATCCAAAAGCAAAGTTCAGGAAAGGGACAAGAGTGGGGGTCAAAAGTGATGAAGTGGGTTTCCAAGGTGCTTGTTTTGATGCAACCATTGTTGACCGGACCAGAAATGACAATTATCTTGTGGAGTATCACGGCCTTGTAACAGAAGATGAAACTGCTAAGCTCAGAGAAGAGGCATGTCCTTCAGATATGAGGCCTTTTCCCCCTCATTTCCAACGGATCTATCCTTTTCAACTACTTGAAATAGTGGATGCTTGGTATAATGATGGGTGGTGGCTGGGATGCATTAACAAACTACAGAAAGGGTTGAGGTACACGGTCTGCTTCAAGATGGGAGAGGATTGGAGTCTGAACATTGTGAACTGAGACCTCATCAAGAATGGATTGATGGAAATTGGGTAATTGTTTCCAAGGTATGTTCTGCATATCATTATTTTGTTACTTGATATGTATCCTTTGCTGCTTCTTGGATCATGTAATATTTCTATTTGTAAACGATCAAACCATTTCTTTCTCTTGCATATCCATTTGGATGCTGACTCCCACATTCAGCCAACAAGAACCGACCGAACATCTTTTGGGGGCATGGCTAGTTATGATCTGTTGGTCTGAGCTAGCCTGTTCCAGGCTTCTGATCAATAGGTTTTAATTCTTGGCATTGCTTGTGATTCTTGATCGTTCCCTTCTTTTTGGATAAAAGGAGGGCCCGCCAATAGTCAACTCAAAACATCTCCAGGAATATCCTTAATTTTATCCCAAATTGACATGATTCTATTACAAATAAATGCCGCATGATGCATGAACTGTCTCTGGCATAAAGATGCAATTCGAAGAGGTTGAAAATGCTTTGCAATTAAAAGGTTTCTATTTGGATAAGAGTTCTCTCCTGGTTTAAGATGTTTATCCTATGTTACTTGTCTTAAAAATGCCTTTGTTTCAGCAATTAATGATCTCCCTGACCTATATCACTCGTTACTCTTGATACTAGTTTATGGACAGCTTTTGCCGTCTTGTTAACAGTAATTTATTTTTCCATTTTGTCCTGCAAGACTGGGAGCTTTGATCCCAAGAGCCGTAGACAGATTGAGTCAAAAAGTAAATTCCTGTTTCCAGGTGTAAATTCAACTATATAAGATACTTTTGTACTTACTCGATTCCAACTGTCATGCTTATTTGGCTCTGTCCTGCCAAAAACTAACATCAGATGCATAGTCTTTTCCTTTTCTTGCGACCCCAGTTGCTTGATGTTGTTTCATGCTGTTTTCACTTATTAAGTGACTCTGACGCTGCTTGTTGGATATGGTTACGGTAGAAATTAACTAACAGACTTTGGGTGAGTTTGCTGCGCAGAATGAAAAATATAAGATAAGTTGGTATAAGATAGAACAAGTAATTAGTCTATCTTATGTTTGGAATTATTTTAAATGTTATGGTTAAAATATATTTAAATATCAATAAAAGCTTTATGATTATTAGAAAAAAAATTCTTTACAAAATTTATTTAACGAAATTTTCTAATCTCATGATTACCTATCTTCATTTCTCTCTTTATGTTTAAAATTTATCTATCCTTCCTTCTTTATCTTTTTATCTCTCTCTGTTTTTTTTTTTTTCATTTTATCTATCTTTTTCTACCATTGTTATCTCTTACCCTTTTTTATTTTTTTTTCTCTCTTTATGAAACAAAAAGAGAAATATAAAAGAGATATTGTTAAAAAAAAAAAAGACGAAAAAGAAAAAGATGAAGAGAGGGAGATATGAGAGTGAGAGCCAGAGAGACAGAGATAAAAATGAGAGGGAATAATGAAAATCAACGGTGACAGTGACGACAATAGTTGAAATAGTAAAATGAATAAAAATGAGAGAACTTTTTTATTAATATCATAAATTTTTATATAAAAAATATTTTGAAAATTAAATCTAGTTCATTTCATAATTTTTTTTAGTTTATTACTATATATAAAATGGTGCTATCTTTTATACATATACATAGCATAACAATTCGATGCGAGTCTATCCAAATAATTTATCAAACGTATAGAAAATATCAGAATAAGACTACCTCAGCAAAATATATGTATACCAGCTGCTTGGACGCTTCATTCATTACATGTGCGGTTACTTCAGCTCTATCAAATTTCTCTGCATCCTCTCCCGCCATTAATGATTGCGTCTCGATTTGTCTATAACTTGAATTGTTTTCTTTTAGCGGTCGCCTCGCCACCCCACAAATTATTGTGCGGTATCGTCTTTGCAGGTTATGGCCAAACTCCCCGTCAATTTGAGTTTCAGGGCAAAACCGTCCTCGCCGACCATGGTAACAAAGACGAGCTAGTTGGAAGGACTAGCACCGTCCTCCACCCTCAGTGAGCTTTTAAGAAGAACCGCAAATCCCATGTCTGACGCCGCATTTGGATTATGCAGCCTCATTTTATCCGTGGCTCCCCCGTCCCCAGCGATTACGTCAATGACTGGGAAACGTGTAGGGGGATAAAAGCTCTACGAAGAAATAAGTATATTTTAATGAGAAACCAACATGTGTGCCAAGCATGTTCTACTTCCTCGCCACTCTTTCATAAACCGAGCAGAGAAACTCCCTGAGTGGCAGAGTTCAAGTCACTGTGCCCCAATCCCATCACTCCTACGTATCAAGAAAGCAAATCATTATCTTAATCTTAATATATTGATATTAAGTGCAGTATTTGATGTTAGTATATCGATATTAAGGATAGTCATCGTCTAATATATATATATATATATATATATATATATATATATATATATATATATATATAAGCGATGAAGTAAATGGCACAAGTTCAACAATATATAGGATCAAGTCATCTCGCTAGCCCGAAACGTGAGACATGTTCAATTGAGAGAGATACCTCAATTGGGTTATCTGCCGTGAATAAGTTGAATAAGCTTACAATTAACGACGTATCTGAGTTTATCGAGCTTAAGAATATTAAACAGACCAACAAGTTGAACATAAATAATCGTGTGACCTTATTCACAATTGAACCCTTCTTTCTTCAATCGATCGTCCTTGCTTTGCTTCATCAACTTCCTTCACCCCCTCCTGGGTCATGATAGCTTCAAATTGGAACAAAGATAGTGGAAAAGTCTTGGACAAGCCGACCGGATTCTTGAACGTGATCGTCGACGACGATGCAGCAGCAGTCCGATGGTTATCATTTACATAAATTTCACTCAAAGTGATCCAAGTAAAGAACTCTCTGGTCTTAACACCAGTCAAGTTCTTGATCTTGTTGCGCTCAAAATATGCTGTGACTTCGGTGTCATAGTAGACGAGTATGTTCTCAAACCTGTAATAATCCCTCTTCTTCTTGTGCTTGAGCCAGACAAAGCCTGTGTCCCTCACATGCCCGAATTCCTCTATCTCCTCCAACGTTAACAGGCCATTTGGCAGGCCTATTTCTCTTAACAATAGCATGAACTTTTCCCTACAAATCTCGTCCCCATAACAAATCTCAGCTCTGGCCTTCATATCTCGGGTCACTTTGGACGTGTCCCTCTTTCTGGCAAGATGGTGGGGCTGGAGGCTTGGTGTTGGTGTTGGGGTTGCTTTTGAAATGGCAGGAGGATGCATGGTTGATTTGGGTTTTGATTATTTTCCAAGGAAATTGGCCTGGAATGCAGAGAGGTATTTGATGCCTGTGTAGCTGCGCAGGACAGGAAAGTTAGGTGTAAAGATACAGCAGGAAGGAAGGGATCGCACTCTCTCGATGCCCTCATTTATTCCAGGACCGTGGAATGGTCGTTGGCGTGCGTCGTTTCTGCAATCGTGCAGATGAATTAAAATAACCATGCCACTTTCGGATTTTGGATTCTTTGAAATCAATTTTTTTTTTAAAAAAAAAAAGAAAATTTGTCTTTGTCGTGCCCACTGGTATTATTACTTGAACACGGCACATAAATGCTTGGTTCAAGTGAAATACGCAGTCCTCCGAAGCTTTAGGCGTCAAGCTTCCAAATCTGCATCTGTATGGCTTATATGAGGGGGCAGTCTACATGATATAATACTTAGTAATCACCGGAAAGACAAGCTATTCAACTTTAGAGAATTGGCAATACCGTTACCATTTAATAATACTGAGGCAATTCCTGAAAGTCTAATGGCTAGTTTTTTTTTTTTTTTGTTATTAATTTTTATATATTATTTTGAGTCTATATTTTAATCTGGTCAAAATTAATCATTTATTCGAACTAAGAGATTTACCAAAAAAAAAAAGGAAAACTATTTCTTCAGCCCAAGCTTCTAAATTAGAGTTTGGATCCATAAAGTAGGGAACACACACGCTTTACTTACGTTGGACAACTCTTGAAATTATTTTAAGCCTACATATGAAAAATAAGCTTAGGTTATGTGACTAGAAAATAACATAATTCAAGAAATACAATTTATAAACATTATTTCTCCTTTGTTGTGCCAGAATAAGAAAATTTTCTGGTGAGTCACAAGCACCACTAATTAAAAACGTCCATTTCATTATCTGAAAAAAAAAAAAAAACGCAAACATGGAGAGACTAGGGATGCTGTCCGGATAATTTCTTATAGTATTAAGATCCGATTCAATGAAGGGGTAAGGACCCCAATATTGAAAGGTGTACGGTGGAACTCAATCGGTTGATGCAGCCTTACCAAACTCACTTTCACTACTTGTGCAGGTTGGCATTCTGGGCCATTAGCTTAAAGCTCGCCAGTGGCCCAAGTCCATTTCCTGAAATCTAATCAACAACAGCTGAACAAGGGATGGTGCTCTCTTAATTCAATAACATCGAGGGGCCATTTTCCATCTGCGGATCTCTCTTTTTATTGCCCGTTTCTCGCTCTGTTAGGCTTCAGCAAGCTTCTCATTTTCTCCTAATCCCGCACGGTTCGTTAGTCTCACTGCAACCAAAAAGATTTCAAAAAAAATAAAAAAAGAAAAGGACCCAACTTTATGTTCAATTCTCTCCCCAGAATTCAATCTATACGTGAACAAAGTAATGATTGCATAGAACTGCGTGGGTCCTAATTTTTTCTACACTTTCTCTCTCCCAAAAAACCTATCAATGGATCCAAAATCGTAATCCCACTTGATCCAGATCCTCAAAGTTGACATTTTTCCCATACCCATGTGGAGGTTTCCTCTCTGGTCCGCAAATCTTATTTCTTTGTTTGATTTCACGATCGGCTCGACTTCTGATTCAATAATTGTGCGTTTGGATCATGAATTCAAGTGGTAGATTTTCCCCGATGGAGTTGTTCTTCAGATTCTTGCAAGATTGCCGGTTAAGTCCCTGTTTAGATCGAAAACCGTGTGCAAACTTTGGTACAGATTATCATCAGATAAGTATTTCGTTCAACTGTACAAGGAGGTGGCCGCTAAGAATCCAATAGTATTGGTTGAGATTTCAGATTCATTGGAGTTGAAATCTAGCTTAATTTGCGTTGATAATTTGAGGGGTGTATCTGAAGTTTCGTTGGATTTCTTGAAAGATCGAGTGAAAGTCAGGGCCTCATGTAATGGTTTGTTGTGCTGTTCTAGTATCCCTGACAAGGGTGTTTATTATGTTTGCAATCCAATGACTAGAGAGTTTAGGCTGTTGCCTAAAATTAGGGAGAGGCCTGTGACTCGGTTTTATCCTGATGGTGAGGCCGCCTTAGTTGGTTTGGCTTGCCCCTCATCAATTCAGAATTTTCAAGTAGTGTTAGCGGGTTACCACCGAACTTTTGGTCACAGACCAGACGGCACATTTATTTGCTTGGTATTTGATTCTGGCTCTAATAAATGGAGGAAATTTTTTTCATTTCGAGATGATAATTTTACTCATATGAATAAGAATCAGGTTGTTTTCGTCAATGGTTCACTCCATTGGTTAACTAGTAGCTGTTCATATGTACTTGTGCTGGATCTGGATTGTGACGTTTGGAGGAAGATCTCATTGCCAGATGAAGTGATTTATGGAGTTGGGAATAGAGTGTACTTGTTGGAGTCGGATGGAAGTTTGTCTGTGATTCAGATCTCGGATGCGCGGATGGTAATTTGGGTGATGGACTATCAGGGTGAGCAATGGCACATGTTGGATAGAGTGAGCCTGAGATGCATAAGGGGAATGGTGCCTGGTATTTTTCCCATAAGTCAGACTGCGGATTACATTTTCCTGGCAACGCATAAGCACGTTTTGGTGTATCATCGGAAGAGTAGAGTATGGAAAGAAATGTATTCTGCGAAGAATGTCTCTACCTTGCCATTGTGGTTCTCAGCACATGCATTTCGGAGCACAATCTCTTCCTGTAATTAGCACTCGTTCGGCAGTTGATAAACTCTATGTATAGAAATATCTTGTTACAAATGCTGCTACTTATTTTTACTGTTGCTATTTGTGAAAAATTGATACTCTGCCGTTTTAACCGCCGCTGCCAATCATTCTGTCCTTATGGTTTATTTATGATTGTATTGGAAATACAAAGCAGTGGAATTCTTCACTGTTTTCTGTGAAACAAATCGCCGTTGGCAATGGCTCTGGCTGAAAGCTGTTGTTTGTTGCTCAGAGATCAATCTTGTTGGGGGAGGAAAAAGATGTGCAAAGCAGGCGGTGAACTTAAGAGTTCTCTCGTAAAGGGATTTTTTTTTTTCGACTTTTTTTTCCTCCTCGACATGCCTGCATGCATTCGAACATCAGTTGCAACGTTTCCAGCTTTATGAGATCTGGCGTGGGGTCATTCATATTCTACATTTTCAGCATTCTAGTCCACATATGATATCTAGGGGTCACTCATCGCTGCATACGATTTAATGCGAGTAGGGGCTGCCCCAACATTTCCCATGGTCTGCTTGAGAAGCAACAGATCCTTCCGCCCAACGTGATCCATCTTGAAGCTTTCACATTGACATGCTATCCAATGTATTCCAATCGAGCACTTGCTAACAATAGCCAGGCCTCATCGCAAGCTGAACCATATGGTGTGCAAACTTAAAGCAACCAATCTCCTGATTTGTCCGATTGAATAGTGGGAACACTACAATATCTGCAACCTGCAGCCTAACCAGGCTTGTTGCCGTTGAATGCAGACTATTCCAAGTAAGTTTTGGCTGATAAAAAAAGGTAAAATATCATGTAATGATAACATATGCGTAAGCATAATGGAATGAAATCTCATGTCCAATAGGACATGAGCATCTTAGAATTGTCATATAAAGAAAAAATGTAATGATATCATAACATTAAGATGTGTTATTGATGTTTTATACATCTTCACCTTTTAAGGAAGTTTTGGTCCGAGTTCCTGGTAACGATTTATATGTCTACTTTCAAACTTTTGCATTTCAATAAATTTTCATGTAATGAATATTTGTCTGTAACCATTAAAATCATAGACTTTAAAAAGCAAGAAAAAAGAAGGAGAATATTATATTTGTTTGTTTCGTCCAATCGGAAAATTCAGCAAAGAAAGATCCGTTACCATATCGTTTACTAGGACTGGACTTGACAAAAAACTAAGGCGGCATTGGATTACTTCAATCCAACGGCGCAGAGCTAGACTATAACTTGGATGCACCGCAAGATTTCTATCTCACCCTTGACCATTGGACCAATTAACCTAACACCGGTGTCAACAAACCTTCACCTGGACAGAATGATAACATTGACCGGTGCAAGTTAACTCAAACCCAATTAAAGCGAAGAAGAAGAAGAAGAAGAAGAAGGAGGAGGAGAAGCAGGAGAAAACAGTGTGCAAAACGATGACATGGATTAACGTTGGCACTTCGCGCTCCCTGGTCCTGGGAAGACGGTAAAAAAAACTCGCTCCCTCTCTTTTTCTCTCTATTCTTTTTGTCTTGTCTCTGTCTTCAGTCATATGCTCTAACACTGGGATTGTACGGACACAGTACACATACAACACAACACAAAGAGAGCTTCGTGTTGGTTGTTCCCTTTTGTTGTTCAGTTTGTTTGCTGTTTTTTTTTTTGGAAGAAATTTTTTATTGCCCTTTATTAGTTAGTTATTCACAAATTATAATTAGAGCAAGTAAATGTTAAGAAATTTGAAAGATCACAGATTCAGTGAGGCTCCTCAGTCCTCTTTTGATTCCAATCCTAGGGCCTTTTTTTTTTTTTTTCAAATGTTCCTTGTTTCTTCTAGCAACCTCCACTGCCACTTGGATTGGCCCTCTCTTTCTCTCTCCCTCTCTCTCGCTCAGTGTGGGCTGAACAACTGCAGTTCAAGGTATGTCGGTACGATTTTACTGTCCTTTCCTTGAACATTTTCAAGAAACATTAGGAAAAAAAATCTCTTTTTTCTGTGTGGTTATTTGTCTAATTTGGAACCTTTATGGCATTTTCGGAGAGCGTATTCCAGTGGGTTTTCGCTCGTTTTTGTCCCCCAGTTTGCTTTCTGTCGATTTTGGGCTTTTTTTTGGGGTGGGGGGCGGTGTTTGTGTTCTCAAGTGAGTTTTCAAAGCCCCCATTCTCTCCGTGTGGGGTGAGTTTGGTGTTATTGGAAGAGAATAAAGACTTCAAATACTTACCCGTTTCCAATTTTTTGCATGGGTTTTGATAATGGATTCCTTGGGTTTGGTCTTCTTCTGTGGGGGTTCACTTTCTGTTCACTAGGGTTTTGTTCTCCTTTGCAGTCATTGGTAACTCTTTTGAAGTTTACATACTCATGCTACAGTTGCAACTGAGTTTTTTCAGCTATAGCTCCATAAAAATATGGAATTTGGCCCTTTTTTTTTTCCTTGTAAACGCACAAAATTTGCTCTGCTTTTGGGATGTAAAATTGGCACGATGAGAGTTTGCTTTTTGTGATAATTTATCGAAATAGATGCATTTAAAGCACTGTTAAATGCCATTTTCTTAGACTATAATGGTTAGGAAGAGATGTGAACGTGCATTTCATTGATGTGTGGATATCATAATCAGTGTGAGATATCATGATTTTAGTTCATAATAGAATAGAATGGCGAGAAAAAAATTATGTAGCCAACCATGATTAAATTTGGGATAAAGACTTTGTTGTTGTAAAATCATGATTTGTTTTTTCAGCATCAACTTATCTCTCGTGCAGTCATGAATCCAATTCTTGGGTTCTCATTTTTTCTTGTGTTGTGGCTGCTAAAATGTTGAAGAGAGTTATTAACTTAGTTGACAACAATTTTTGATTGGCAGGTTGGGTTTTAGCATGGAATCACTGGGGCATGCCATCTCACCAATGAAACAATAAGAATAAGATTGACTTGACTCTTGTTGCTTGAGTTCCTTATATATTCAGTTAGCATGGCAGGAAAAGGCAATCAACAGAAGAATGGGGTGGACCGTCATGCATCAAGCCACAAGAAAAAGGTTTCAGATTCATGGTCTGCTTTTCCAGATGTAAAAGGACAAGGTCAATCAAGTGATGTGAAAGTTTTTCCTGGAGAACAACTCCCAGATTATGATGTACCAACCAGTCCATCCATAGATAGTGCAAGGAGAGCCAATCATACGGGAAATGAAATCAAAGTTAAACGAAAATTTGGGAAATTTCACAGAAATGAGAAGCAGGAGTTAGATTCAGATGTAAAAGAATCAGTGTCTTCTCAGAATAACTCAATTGATTGCAGTGTTCCTTTAATGGACACTAATGGTATAGAACAAGAAAATCAAACTTTCCCTGGCTATGAAAGTGGCCTGACACATACAAAAGGTGGATTCAGGTACTTGCTTCATGGTTTGCATATGAAAAATATGGTGGAACATGTAGAGCTTTCTGGCAATATTGTAATTGCAAACTTGAGGTCATCAGCTTTGTTGACATTTAAGTTGGTGGGTGAGTGGCTAGAGAGACAGAGGCTATTGTTCGTTGCTTTATCATGCAAGTTATATAAAGCTCGTGATTATGTTAAAATGAAGATTGAGCAAGCATATCCTATTGCACTGAATTGGCTCATACATTTTGGCAAAATAATACTTCTCTTGTCGATGGTTTGGTTGGACTGCACTCTTAGAGGCATTGATTCCTTTCTACACCTAGGCACAACTTCCTTTGTTTCAGTTATCTGGTGTAGCATTCTCTCAGTAATTGGTATGGTTGGGATGTCCAAGTTTCTTATTGCTGTGGTAAGTGCTGTTTGTGACTCATCTTGTTGCTTGTGGAAATCTTTCAGTGTATTTTTTTTTTGCAATCTTGCAATCTTGACAATACTGTGGATTTATTTGATGGCATATACCTATTCAAGTATCATGTGGTTGATGTATGATTATGAAATCAGCCAATCTAATCTTGCATTTTTTTCAACCTCCATCAAATGTTTTTCCACTCAGGCCATTGCTGCATTTGTGGGAGTTTTCATAGGTTTAATCTCTGGACTTTTGGTGGTTGCCATTTCTGGAGTTGTTTTTCTGTGGCTTTATGGAAGCTTCTGGACAACATTTTTTGTGATTATCATGGGGGGTAATTCCTTTACCTTTCGCTTTCCCCTTCCCCAGCATCTACAATATATCTGTTTGTATGTATTTTGTTGAACCTATACTAATTTTTTATCTTGAATATCATTCAGGGTTGGCATTCATCTTGAGTCGTGAACATCTTGCATTATTTGTAACAACAGTTTATTCTGCATATAGTACATGGATGCATGTTGGATGGCTTGGCTTAATTTTGGCTCTGAATTTGTCATTTATCTCAAGTGACATCCTGATGCACTTCCTGAAGAATAACATCAGCCAACAAAGACAATCCAATAGCTCTTCTGAACACTCTGGGGGAATGGAAGGTCAACAAGGCTTCTTTGATGGTGAGCCTTTTCAAGCTACATTCTCTGAGACCGATCCAGTGCTGTCAGCAGATCGTAGTCCTGGAACTCCTTTGACCAATGGAGATGATTCTGAGTTAAATTCAGAAGATGAAGTTATTCGGTTGTTGAGCTGCACTGATCACTATTCAGTGATGGGTTTGTCTCGTTATGGGCATGTGGATATTTCTGTACTGAAAAAGGAGTACAGGAAAAAGGTACTTGGGTTTATTCTGCTTGTTGTTGCTGAGATGATTTTTATTGCATCTTTAAGTGAAGTGTTATGGAGTTCTATAGTCACTGATTTAGATTGGTTTTTTATTTGGTGAGTCTTTAGATTGGGAGGGAGATGTGCTTGTGAAGTTAAAATGTGACTTCCAGATATCCAATCACCATTTGCTTGTAGATGCATCAATGGCTTCCTCTTATCAAAAAGAAATCATAGCATCTATGTACTAAGTGAGCCTTTTCTATTTGTTTAGGCAATGCTTGTTCACCCAGATAAAAACATGGGCAATGAGAAGGCCGCAGAAGCTTTTAAGAAACTTCAAAATGCATATGAGGTAAATTTATTTGTTTCTAATGATTTGTTAGCATTCTGTGCTTCTGAC
Organism: Ceriops zippeliana; assembly: GCA_037897445.1. Classification (NCBI taxonomy): domain Eukaryota; kingdom Viridiplantae; phylum Streptophyta; class Magnoliopsida; order Malpighiales; family Rhizophoraceae; genus Ceriops; species Ceriops zippeliana. Next base: position 3,435,686 of record JBAPLH010000061.1, on the reverse strand, counting down.
TCCCACTCTTACAACAGTATTTTTGTCACTATGACAAATTTCAGGTTTTACTTGATTCCTTGAAGCGAAAAGCATATGATGATCAACTGAGAAGGGAAGAGCTTCTTAACTACTTTAGTAGGTTTCAAAGAAATCCCCAGAAGGTTGAGGTACAGATTATCTCTCTCTCTCTCTCTCTCTCTCTCTCCTCTTTTCTGTTATGCTTTATTATTGGTAGGTAATATTGAATTTCTTTTGGTGTATTCTGCTATCTCAGTTCTCAAAGCTAGAATGCCAACCCATTTGCTGGGCTCCAACTTTTGCTGATGGGCTTTTCCTTAATGCAATTGTCTTCTGTAGCATCAGTTCATGTTTTTAGCATGCTTGAATGAATTAACAATGATGTGAGAATATGGTAAAGTTCCTATTTATTTGACACCCCTTGGTTTTTCAGTTTGCCCTCACATACTTGTTGAGCTAATTGTGTCAGTTAGAGTTCTAGGAGGATGAGCAGGCCTTCCTTATCTGGTCTTGTTTTTTAGTTTGGTCTCATTTAGTAGCTGGCATTGCCAGAATATTGTCAACATATGTTGAAAGAGATAGCCTTTTCATGCATTCTCATACACGTGTGTAAATTTTTTTTAACTGTTGTTGAACAAGAAATAGATAGATGATGTCACCTTTACTCTTACTGTAAATAAGATGGAAGCTTTTCTCCTGGTTTTAGAATATGTAATCTGCTCTACCTTTTACTTGGTTGGGGTACCTAATGTTTTTTCCATTTTTGATTTTGTATGCCAGTCCTTTCATATTTCTAATGGGTTTTATATGCATTGATTGTCCAGAATGGAGAGCATGGTTTATTTGCCTGGGTTTTTTCACATTCAGAGGATGACAATAAGGACCCTTTTGTAGATTCGAGGCGAATGGCTTGCAAAAGGTGCAACAACTTTCATGTCTGGGTACATACAAGGCGATCAAAATCCCGAGCAAGATGGTGCCAGGTTTTTATTTTCCCTCTTAATATCTCTATGTCCTATGTCGTTTCATTCGTAAAAATTGACTTGCAAAAAATTTACTTTAACATAGTGCTGGAGTTTTGTTTAATTCCATGCATTTTGTTGTCAAAGGATTGCAAAGACTTTCATCAAGCAAAAGATGGAGATGGATGGGTCGAGCAATCTTTGCAACCGTTCTTCTTTGGATTACTGCAGAAGGTGTGCATACCAGTACCTTTTCTTCTTCATTTGCAGTTAGGCTGCTCAATGTCTGTGAAGAAATAAAGTTCTAATGAATCTCTAATTGGAGGAGTTTTATGGAATACGTAAAACCATTTAGTTGTTGAATATGCTGGAGTATGATTCTGCATTTTGACATAAAGTTGTGTTCTGCAGGTTGATGCTCCCTCTGCTTATGTATGTTCCGATAGCAAGATATATGATGCTACTGTGTGGTATACTTGTCAGGTAAAGTGGTTTCTTCTAAATATCTGAATTGCATTTTCCCAGGAGATCTATGGCTTCCATCATGAAGGTACTCAGAACGAGACTATATCATCAAGAAACTGCAGAACATCGGTTCTTTCTTGATAACAAATGTTAGATTCAAATTTTTAGTAGCTCTGGGAGTATATTTATCAGGTGGTAGCTGGTTACCACTGGACACATCCATTGTTGGATTTTGTCCTGCCTAGTCTGAGTAGTCTCCTCCTACCCCTTCCCTCTCCAAGGGCTTCCATCACTTTTTTAAAAAATAAAGGAAAAAGAAAATTGAGGTTCCAATCTAGCAAGCAACTGCAATTTAAGCAGAATCAGGCATCTAAATTGAAGCGTAACCAGTTAGGCATTTGCTCAATGCCATGTGTGCATGTATTGGTATTTGATTTAGTATGCAGTCACGCAATTTTTGTCAAATAGAAAAATATTAAAGTTATGTCATTCAGATACCATGGCATACCCATAACTTATTGTGTTGTTGTGCCTGCTTGAACTACTTGCTGGCATTATCTTTCGGATCAAAGGCGTAAGACCACGGACCAATGTTCTATACTGTGTGGGATGTCTAATTGCTTGCCAATTCCCTATATTATCGTTCTCCATAGAAGAGAAATAATTTCAACCAATTTAAAGCACATACAACCATGTGATGGCAATCTGAAATGAATCCTCTGATCTGGAACCATCAAGTTGCATTTCTACTTAACAGCAATTATAACTACTGTAAACTAAATGGAATTTGGTGCAGGGAATGAGATGTCCAGCCAACACTCACAAGCCAAGTTTTCATGTGAACACTGGTGTTACCTCCAAGCACAATTACAGCAAGGGATCAAGCTCAGGACAAGAAAGCAGCCGGATGCCTGAGGAAACCATGACAGAGGAAGAATTCTTTGAATGGTTACAGAATGCCAAGCAATCTGGCATCTTTGACAATTTCAGTAACAGCACGTCTGCTGAGAGCCCGTCTACCAGGGCTGGCAATGGTTCCAAGGGGAGGGGTGGTGGTGGAAGTAGTGGGAACAAGAGGAAGAAAAAGGGGAGGAAGCAATGGTAAAAGTTGATAGATGATTATCCATCCATGACATTCACTTAAGGTTCAAGTCCTGTAAGGTTTTCTGTTACCGCTTAAAGAATGCTTATTAGCTTCAACCCTTAAGAGAGGCCTATTATTCCCCACGCCCTCTACCCCAAACAAGTTCCAAGTCCTAAAGATTGAAAAAGGGGAAGGGGGAAAAGGAAAAGTAAAAGAAAAAAAACTGAGTCGTGCTGACGCGTATAGAAGTCCTGGGGGCCTTCATTGTAGAGAATTTTGTGTAGTGTGCACGGATTTGCCCTGCCAACTGACATGTGGAGCCTTGCACCGAATTACACCAACAGATTGCTTGGGAGATAACAGCAACTAGCAGTTAAGTTTTCAGTGCAATAGAAGAGCCAATCATATTACATCAATTCAACCTGAGTTGATAGGCTGTATGGCTGGTTGGTTTAATGGTCAGGGAATAGGGATAGATTTGGTCAAACGGTGAGGGATGAGTTTCTCAAAGCCGTAACTAACCTAGTCATTGGATTGAAGCATTTACTTGACAAATAGCGTTTGCCATCAAAATGTAAATTTGTGGATTTTATTATATCCAGCTTTTGAGATAACCGTGCAAACTTGGGGCCTCGGGGGTAGAATTTCGGTTATTGAAAATTCAAGGGAAATGAATGACGAGTGGAGCAATCTGCCCTTCGACTCGCTCGAATATTCGAACATATCGAGTCCTATGACCACTATACTAAGAGAAGATCAATTCGTTTGATAACAGGATAATATAGGCATGGACATATTTGGATGCCATATTAAAGCGTATTGTTGTGGGGTTATTATTTTCTCTTTAAAAGATAATTTTGTTGGGATGTGTAGTATTTATGTTTATATGATACAAGATTTTTTTATATGAGAGATATGGGGAAACGTGTATTCTTTATAATATGCTTGGATAGACACCCATCTTGTGTAGAATTCATCTAGTATGCCAGGAGATCATTATCTAGAGATGTGTGTGGTTAACGAAACTAATTCTTCTCTCTCTGTTTATTTTTTTCCCCTTAAACAAGGTTTTCTTGCGATGTTTGAAATTAATTCAAAAGATTTAAGATGCTAGTCATTGAATTACTTAAATGAGGGACTGTTTTAGTGATTCTCTCGTTAATATTCCTTCAATTACAGCATTGAAGCTAGAGTTTCTACACTGCCATTGAATGGATCCCAACGTATGACCAAAAGAAAAGGGACGCAAAGAAGAAAGTTTCTTAACTCATTCCTTGCCGCATAACATTAATTTACATTTTTTAACATAAACAGTAAACATCTCCGAATTGAATGAGTCTTGTCAGTTATTAAATCCACGTGCACGTTCAAAGGCTGACAATGTAATACTTACATTCCGCCATATACACTTGTACAGAAGGGATGCCAGGCAAGATCCTCGTATAAAGACCACCTCGGCATGAGGAGGGACATTGCATCAGTTGCTTGCAACATCAAAAACAATAACCATGCCAATTCTCTCTACTATTACTTTCATGGCCACCATTGTTGCCCCTGTACTATTACTTCTCCTAGCCCCGTTTTCGGCCTATGCTTCTGATGATCCGCTACACTTTACATATGGGAAAAGACCACCGGCCTCCGATGTTGATCTTATCGAATTCCCATTGAATTTGGAGTATCTTGAGGCTGAATTCTTTTTATATGGCTCCCTAGGTTATGGCTTGGATAAGGTTGCTCCAAATTTGACTGCGGGAGGTCCAGAACCAATTGGGGTAAAAAAGGCTTCGCTTGACCCTTTAACTAGAGATGTCATTAAGCAATTTGCTTGGCAAGAAGTGGGACACTTGAGGTGTGTGTGATCTTCATTTTCTGCAATGTATCATATATTATTTAAGCCTTGTATTTCGAGAGTTGTAACAATTTGCTGATGTTCTCATGGCGCAGGGCAATTAAGAGCACCGTGAAGGGATTTCCAAGACCATTATTGGACTTGAGCGCCAAGTCATTTGCAACTGCCATCGACAAGGCATTTGGAAAACCACTGTCTCCACCTTTTGACCCTTATGCTTCTGGACTCAATTACCTTATTGCTTCCTACCTGATTCCCTATGTTGGACTCACGGGATATGTTGGTGCGAATCCAAAACTCCAAGGTTCTGTTTCGAAGAGGGTATGAATAAGATTATTCCAATTTTAGATTGACCTAACTTTCTTTGACGACAAAAACGTGACAGTTTCTGCTGATCTTGTGTTATTGATCCGTCGTCTGCATTATTTTGCAGCTCGTTGCAGGCCTGTTGGCTGTAGAATCGGGCCAAGATGCAGTTATTCGTGCATTGCTGTATGAGAAAGCACGAAAGCAGGTGGCCTCATATAACATAACAGTGGCAGAGTTCACGAACCGCATATCAGGTCTAAGGAATAAGCTAGGACATTCAGGTTTAAAAGACGAAGGGCTTGTAGTTGATAAATACCTGGGCGCGGAGGGCGAGACCAAGGGTAATGTGCTGGCTGGGGACAAGTATTCAGTTGGGTATGCAAGGACACCTAAGGAGATACTGAGAATCGTGTATGGAGGAGGTGATGAACATGTCCCTGGAGGCTTCTACCCTAATGGAGCTGATGGTCGCATTGCCAAATCTTACCTACACGAATGATGCATGTAGGTCATAGAAATAATCCTGGCAAAGTCAAAATCTGCTCTCTCTCTCTCTCTCTCTCTCTCTCTCTCTTTATTTTTTATTATTTTTCTATATAGAAGAACACCATGATCTTGCTTGGACGAAAATATGTTGAACTTATTGTTAGAATTAACCATTGTTACGGCCACATTTTCTGTTAAAAGAGGATAAGTACTTCGGCTCTGTATTGAGGGAGGATACAGAAATAATTTAGCTATGTATATTGCGGGAGGTAGAAAAGCAATAACAGAAAAATGCAATCTCTATCTAATTTCTGTTTATCTGTCTTCTCCCAAATTCACTCCTCGTTTCTGAAATTTCCCTTCTAATTTCTCTTCTTCTCTTGAGCTTGAACCCCAACATGGACTTGCACAAACTGGGACATGGTACGATGTCTTGCTTGAGAGACTATTCATCACTACTAACAAAGATAAAATGACAACTATGTTCTCGTCTGTTTCTATGGCCTTCATTTTGGCCTCTCCAATCCTTCTCATTCCTCTCATAAAAATGGCTACCCCTCTGCCCTCCTTTGTTGCAGACAATTGATGTTGATCAAATGTCCTCCAAATTTCGATCATCTTAAGGCCGAGCTCCTCTTGTATGGGTCTTGGATAAAGATGCTGTCTCCAAATTTAAACCCACAGAGTCCAATCCAGCCAAGAGGGAAGTAAAGCAAATCAGTCAATGTTGACATCTATTTAAAGCTCGTTTGTAGGTCGCACTTAAGAATATCTAAATCTGTTCTTCTCACTCCATGGACAGGATATCATCCACAACACGAACTGGCCCTAAATGGCCTAAACTAGTAAACAAGCTTCGAACCAACACATTCCATGTAGCAACATTGGGGCAGATATCTTCCTTTAGCATCTTATTAAGATAGAAGGTGGCCTCTTCTAATCCGATGAAATTACAGATCCCCCACATAAGACTCGTGTATGCAACAACATCTGGACACCACCGTCCTCCTGTGCTTAGTGTATTTACAATCTTGATGGCAGCTTTAACCTTACCTTGCTTGCAGTAGGCATAAATTACAGTGTTATATGTGATAGCATCAGGCTTCATGCCCCTTCTCAGCATTTTAGCAACAAGCTGCAAAGCCATGTCAAACATTCCAGCCTGAGAAAATCCTGACAAGCTGGTATTGTAAGTCACTACATCAAGTTCAATTCCCTTTTTATCCATAACTCTCAAAAGCTCAAAAGAGTCTTTTATTCTGTTTGCTTTGAGATGACCATCCAACAATTCATTGCAGGTTGTGACATTAGGTGAACACCCGTACAGCTCCATTTGATTGAACACTTTCATACCCCACTCTATTTGTCCACTGCAACATAGGCCTTTGATAAATGTATTAAAAGTAATGACATTTGGAGGACAGTTACCAGCTGCCATCTTCTCCATGAGAGAGTATGCTCGGTTAAATAAAAAATTCTTGCAAAGTACATCAACCATACAAGTATACACCACAACATTGGGAAGACAACCACTACCTATCATCCTGTTCCATGTCTCAGAGGCACCAATTAAGTTGCCAGCTCTTGCAAAGGCATCAATCAGAGTACCATATGTTGTCACATTAGGCAAGCAACCATTTCTCTCCATTTTCAAAGAGATGGATACAGCTTCATCCATTTTGCCACAGGAGCAGAGACCATGTATTAGAGTATTATACGTGACAACATTGGGCTTAGGTCCTTCTCGAATCATCTCATCCCACAATTCAAGTGCTTCACACAATCTGCCCCCCATCATGTAACCCTTTATCAATGAAGTATAGGTGTGAAGATTGGGCCCACAACCTCTCACAAACATCTTTGCCAAAATAGCGAGGGCCAAATCAATATTCCCTTGATCCAAGAGAGAATTGATAATTGTTGAATATGTAATGACATCAGGTTTAGTTCCCCTCTCCTCCATCTGACCTAACAACTGAAAGACCTCCTTTATTTTGCATTCTTCACAGAACCCAGATATCAAAGCATTAAAAATAGGAACAGCAAGCTGAAATCTCATTGCAAGTTCCCTTGCTTCCTCCACCTTACCAAGCATGCACATAGAAGATATAACAGTTGTATAGCTAACAACATCAGGATCACATCCCTTGTTTGACATTTCCACGAGCAACTTGCATGCCCCATCTACTCGACTATTCTTACACAATGCCTTAAGAAGAATGTTATATGTATAAACATTAGGTTGAATTCCATCCCTCTTCATGTTACTATACAATGGACTAATCATCTGAAACCTATTTTCACCCAGCAATGCATCCAAAAGATGATTGTAAATCTTAACCGTTGGCTGGCACCCAAATTCCCCAATTCTATAAAAAGTTTTCAATACTTGTTCAGCTAAACCTGCCTGCCGGTATGCATTTATAACAGTAACAAACAAATCCTCCCTGCAGCTCATCCCTTCCAATTTCATTTGGTGCAACAGGTATTGGGCACCATCTAAATCACATTCCTGACAGAGTCTTTTGATCATGGTTTGGTATGTTAATGGGGTGTGAATGAAGGCCTTTGAATTGGCTATTGACCTGAAGTAATGTAGAGCTTGTGCAATGTTGGGTTCATCTCTTAACCTTCTCAAAACATCAGATTGTTTGAGGTTGGATGGTTTAGGTTCATCTTGGGTCTCTTTTTTGGAATTGAGAAGTGGGTTTGTGTTCAGCACAAATGGAATTGATGGCTTGTGGACTTTTAACAGCAAGGAACAACCATCCTTCAAATACATTTTTGCAACCAATTAACTCAAATTCGATCCTCAATCCACAATCCACAATCCACAACTTATCTCATTGGTTTCAAAATGGAAATAACACCAAATCTTCGAAACCCATGGATATATAAATATATAGGCAAAAGGCATACCTTAAGCTACCATAAGCGATCAAGCTCGGAAGGACTGTGATTGTGATTGTGATTGTGATCAAGGTCCTGAAATTTACGGCAGCGAAGTTTATTTATACTTCATGTCTCGAAGGCGCCGACGCACAAAAGCAAACGGCAAGCGACGCCGCATCGTGTCCATCTAGTTTGAGGGGCGGAAATATAATTTTGAAATAATACGAGGGGGTATTTATTAAACATGGACATTTAAGTAAATTTAGGTTCCGGTTACCCAATGTCCAATGCCCAATGCCGGGCTTCTTCGATGAACTCCGGGCAATTGAGACGAAATTAACGGAGTTTTACTCGCAGGAACAAAGGTTTGTGTTTTCTGCTACAAACTGGTCAAATATTTTCTTTTTGATTTTTTTTTGGGGGATTGGTGTCTGTTTAGATTGAAAATAAATGCATAGATCTGTTGTTTTGCATGACTGTAATTGTTTCGTGTGCTCTTAATTTCTGCGAATTCCATTTGCGTTATTGACTTTTGTTGTAAAGAACTAAACTACAAACTTAATCTCGTTAATGGGGTTTTTAATTTACACTTTTTTTCTTTATTAATTGAAATTTTGTGTGTTTTATGAAAATTATTATGTCTGTGTTTGATTGATCAATTTATACGTGCAGCAATCATAGTACCAAGTGTAGAGCAGAAGGTATGGCTGGCCACGGTGAGAAGAAATTGGGTGATGCCGATAATGACTTGCAAATACTCACTGCCGAAAATCTTCAAAACAACATGAAAGTTATGTATTACAGGTTTGTTCGGCAATTTGCAATTTATGGCATAGACTATTAATATGTTATTTGGTTCACCTTAGAGGATAAGTTTCTGTAAATAATTTTGCCGTCAAATGGGTTTGAGGAAAGCTGATATCTAGGATTGTGACTAGTTTTGTGGAGATTGCTGTTCTCGGTGTAATTCTCTCTTTATGTGTGAGGCATGTCATTAACTTCATGTTTCTATTTTTTAATATTTCAATGTAATGCATTTATTTAGATGCACAGTTGAGTATATAAGTGATGGAAAAAATACCAGCTATTGTTGATTTGGTTTTGAGGAAGCAGGAGAGTGTTTGAAATACTTCGGAAAGGCTCTGCAAATGCCACACAATATTTCACATACCATAGTTGGGAGTGCGGTTATGTATTTACAACTTTCGCTGAACCATGTCTTCTGTGCAGCCGGACATTTCTGTCTATAATTGGTGGAGTAATTGCCGGAATTTTGGGATTAACTGGCTTGACCGGATTTATCTTTTATTTCCTCATCATGGGTATCACTTCAATTGGACTCATAGCCAAGGCAAAGTTTTTCATCCATTCATACTTTGACTCATGGAACCAAGTTGTACTCGATGGATTTTTGGGTGGGCTTATGGTATGCTTTCCTATTTTATAAAAATTTTCTTCTTTCATAGATGTATTCTCTTCTCATCCTTAACTATCATATCCTTAGAAGTAAAGTTGCCTTACTTTACAATATTATCACCAATTGCACAGGAAATAGGCGAAAGATTGGGTAAGATGTAAGGGATGGCTTTAACGGAGGCCTTAACATTATCGTGGATATGATTGGCTGTGTAAACATTCCTTGAAATCTCAATGTTCGAATCTTATAATTTCGTTGCATTTAAATGTTGTCTCATAATATTTTCTTGCTTGCTTAAGCATACTTAACTTATATTCAGCTGGATGTGGATAACCAGTCTATTTCTTATCATAACATGGGTACTTAAATGAAATTACTGTGATGGTTTTATATGCAGTTGCATTTGCAAGCAGTTTGTACATAATTTGCTTAATTTTTTGATACACTGACAATATTTTTATTGTTTATGCAGTCTTTCGTGCTCTTCTGGACGTATCCTTTCCAGCAATTGATATATTTTATAGCTAACATACTGAAATTATCATTCTGTTAATGTTTAGTATCACAATCATCTTATCAAATAGTAAGTGCATCTTTTTCATCTATAAGAAAATTGTATTTTTCTCTGTTACAATTAATATAAAGAGCCCAACTAGGCAGGGGCAATAGGTAAGTTCTTTCAAAACAATGTGATAAAAATGCATGGGTTCAAATATTTGCTACGTGTCACCCTGAATGTTCCCTTTCATTTTCCATATACTGCGTAGTTTTTTTTTTTTTTTATTGGATGGAGCGAGGGTGATTCTGGGTTACCGGTATTTTACTTTAGTCATCATCATTGATTCCAATTTCTGAAAGATCTGCACAAACTAGTTCAGTTCATCTGTTCTGCTGTCTATCCCTTGATGCAAATAGATTTGCCTATGACATTGTGCACATATTCTGATGAGCATGACGGTGCTTGCATAATTAAAGGAGTTGTGCTGATGAAACATGGCATGGTTAATTATCATCACGAGCGAGTCTTGAGTGCAAGTTCCATGCTTCGTACATTGGAAGATGACTATTATCTCTCTTGGAGGGTTTGTTTCTGGGACCAATAATTTTAATTTTTGATTATTGGTGTAAAACATTTGATCTTACAATTTTGTTGTGAGCTTCTTTGTATTTTAGCGGTTGGGGTGTAATAAGTTTCATTTTTTGAGTTTATTCATGAATTGAGTTCAGATTCCTTTTAAGGATACAATTTTAGCTTCCCGTTTTGCATTTACTTTGTTGAATTCTGCGACTTGAAACTCTCATGTTAGAAGGCACGTGAAGCGTCTTCCAATTACAAGACAACTATAGAATTCAAACCGGTGGATTCACGTGCACTAAGTCCCGACAGAGAATTATATACTTGTGATTGCATATCCATGTTGACGAACCAATGAAATAGGGTTACATAAAGAAGGCATATTTTGGAGGCCAGATGTTTTACCGAACCCTTCCTATAAAAGACATGAAACAAAATCCAGAACCACGAGCGATTAAGCCGTCATCTACATTTTGTATATCAACGTGGCGAAGAGTCCAAACGAAACCATTCTATAGTTCAGGTTCTTGTCGTTGCGGAGGTCTTGGCAACGGAGGAACTATGCTTTCTGTGCGAATCGTGGAGAACTAACAAGAAACGTTCACACCTGTGAATATTCAAGATCATTAGCAAATAGCAAATTTAACCAAATTGCGGAAAAAGTTGCACAGGTTTTATTTAAACTAATAAGATTGAAATAACAGTACAAATCCAGCTGTCATGACAATGCACTTAGCAAGAAGTCCTTTCAACCATGAGGTCATGGTTGAAGGCAAGTAAAGGGCTCCACCAAGCCTTTGCACTTGTGGCCAGCTCTATACCAAGTAGAAAATTGCTTTCCAGTCCTTGATGGCACATGAATGATACATGTCAAATAGACTGCAGAATGATTTAATTGTGAGGAAGGCAAAAGCTCTTACCAGCATCCGAGACATTTTTATGAACACAAAAGAGACCGAGTATAGAATAACTGAAATCACAGCTGCAGTAATTATGTTGTGGGTAAGGAGCCTATTGTCTCTACTGGGCAAGAATGCCACCTTCAATGTATTTGTAAGCTCAAAAAGTCTGTAAGAAACCTAGAAACAATGGAAAAGAGATGGTGCTTTAGTTATGCCCAACATTTTTCTAGGATATCATGCTCTACTACATTGTACTACTTACAGCAATGTATACGGAAGTAGTGAGGGTAAAATTTAACAATGGGTAGTCTGGGATTAGGGAAAGTAACAATTTTGGTTGACCATCTGGAATCCCTGATCTGCATGCAAGTATACCAAAGATTAAAGTTGGAACATGATACACATGAAGAAAGTATCAACTGATATTTATGCTAAATAAATTTAAGTGAAGCTTTCAGCCACTGACAACAAAGCTTCAGTGTACCTTAACCAGATATGGATTTGTGAAATATAGGTCTCAAGTGTAATCTTCCCAAGCCACCTGGTAGACAAAGAGAAACATCGCCAAGCTAGTCAAAGAAAAGTATCAAAAATTCACAGCATCAAAGGTTTTCACGTTCCAGCAAAAAGAGAGGAAACTGCAAAAGGCAAGTTACCATAAAGGTCACTTACGCAAAAAGTGTCAAAGTGTAGCTGCGGAAATACTGGGTGACATTTCTCAAACAAACGTATATACTGATCAACAAGAACAGCAAGCAATAGGCAGAAGTTACAAAAAAGAAGATAAAGGAGGAATGACTTTTGCAGTATTGAATATGCAAGCACATTTGAGGAAGCAATGCATACGTTATTGGAATCCACGATGTGTAAGGATGGTATTTGTTGTAAGTAATCTTGTCCAACTTGTATATGTATTCAAACCACAAATATCCCATCTATGAATGCCAAAAACATGTAAGCACTAGTAATTATGACAATGAGATGACAATATCTTAAGAAACAAGATTTTGCCAGATAAAGCTCACTATACCACTAGGGCAATAAATGCCACAGCTGTTTTGATAGAGATTCTGCGCTTCACTTCTGTTTCTTCCAATTTTTCCATCCACCTTTCTACCTGCAATAATAAATCCCCATTGTTTGCCACAAAGCCAGAGAATTACATCCTCTGCCTTTTCAATCCCACCAATAAAGCATATGGACAAAACATGCTCGTATCAAAACCTACCGTTGGATGGTAATAGGCATATATCATTCCAACTATCCAGATATAACGATCAAGGCCAGATCGAAAATGCCATTCATGCAAACGGGCGGAATCTGGTTTTGCAGGGTTATTATAACCTGCAATATCTGGAAGGGTCAGTACAATACATGGTACTTTAACAGAAAAATGACCTCAAGGTGAAATACCCACCAAGAAGAAAAGTGAATGGGCTCCAAACCAATTCGAACACTCCAGGAACTTCCCATATTAGAATAACCACCAAGAAGCAAGCAATGATTTTTGCAGCCATGACAGATCCAATCTCATTATATTGGTTCAGAATACCAAGTGCCGCATAAACCATAAGAGTGAAAAGAGTGTGCATTGGGCAAATGTAGTAAAGTACATAACTATTGTTAAGTACAATGCAGCAGAATAGCACCAGGAAATTAAGCCGCCACATCATCTGCCCAAGAAGAAAATTTTCAACTTGTAGCAACTTAACAATAGACAGTACTCAGATGTCTTATTCTCAAGCAACAAGTACCTGTGCAAACCTTGCAAGACTGAAATCTTTGCGGACATAATAATATGAGAAATTCCCAAATCCAGTCATCCACACATATGCAGCAATGAACACTCGGATTGCATTGTAGATTTCAGTTGCAGCAAAGTAATGATACATCAAAAATAGTACCTGTAAGATTGGAGGAACAGAGACAGCAGAGTAAGACTATAGTTATGGCATGGAAACAACAGTCAAGATTATTCAAATCCTAGCCAGCACATGTTATAAGAGTTTCCAGAAATCTAGCATGTATCCAAGGTGGAACTTAGAAAGACACATGATGGGGCAAAAGAAATAGATACTCTATAACTGGCAAAATTTCAGTTGATGACATGATTCCGATGTTTGCTTTACTATTCATGTTCAAGTGATTCCTTGTCAAATATTCTATACATTATTCAGAAGAGAAAAGAACCTGCATCCAGCCTCTCCACTCCTCAGTTTGATGCCTATTCAGGTAAAGTATGGATTTTCCAGAGAATGGTGATCGATCACAATGTATCTTGAATGAAGTTATAGCCGAAACTATGATGAGTAGGGAGTACAGAAACATAAAAAGGTCCCGACTATAACTCTGCAAAGACACATTCATTGATAATCAGCAAATTCATGCCAACATAATTGCAGATACAAAAACTTTTCTCGAATAAAAAAGAGGCACGCCCTTCATGCAAATTTAATGAGATGACTTTGAGCATAGCACACAAAAACCAGCTAAATAGAGTTGGCACTTCAATCAAGACTGGTTAGCAACATCTTTAGCCAGAATCACATGAACCCCAAAATGTCCATCTAACCATAGAGGATAGCAAAAAGAAGTTAACCGCATCAGCACCTTCTTTGATGAACCCAAAACATCTGTACGATCGCATAGGTAAAAATACGCCATGTAGAAACCAAATTCAGATCTGACAGGGAAATAGAGAAATAGATGATCAAGAACAAGACATAATCTGAACCAATTTAACAATATCTGACCAATTAACATTTCTCAAATCTGAATGCAATGAAGAGAACCACTTACATCCCTCTAAGGGTCAATTGGTTGTCAATCAAGAATTGCTCATCCATCATAATGAACCTAAACACAAACAACATGGCAAGGCATGAAATCAACGATAATTCATTTTATATATATAGATATAGAAATGTAGTTGGCCATCAGGTACCTGAAAATAGCAGATGAGGCCGGTGCAGCACGAACTCTAGGGGAGGCCGACTGCAGACCTCCCCCTTCCAGCAAAACAGCTTTGTCATCTTCTTGAACGGTCCCGTTTTGCACTTCAACTAAACCGATATCAGAATGCCTACTAACCGACACAGCAGCTTAAACAAGTTAAAACCGGTACTGAAAGAACACCCCTCACCCCCCCCCCCCCCCCCAAAAAAAAAAAAAACCTCTCATAAATTAAGTATATCCCAGATGTTGTGACTCACGCTCTGGATGCGGTGCCATTTTTCCTATACTCGAGATATTCAGAGTAGATCCACGCAGCAATTACAGGTATGATTCCTAGCACAAACGACACCTGCGCTTCTCAACCATTCCAAACAATTACAAACTGCCGATCGGGAAAAACAAAGAGGGAAACGGTACATTGCTCAAGCTAGGAGTTACTCTGCCAATTGCCCAAACTAAAACCGGAAAAAGAACAGAACAAGCGAGATATCTGAAGAGAAAAGGAGCTCGAGCAAAGCAGAGAGCGAGTGATCTGTCGCTTCAAATGCACGCACCTGACCAGGAGTAACAGGACTAGAGATCGCCATTTCTTGGGTTGGGTTGGGTTGGCTAATCAACGAGCATTGCGATGTAACTGCGTAACTGGCTGGCTCCAGAACCGGAAATAACATGAGATCAACCATCTATATATATGTATATATATATTTATAAAATTAAGTATAATGTGATTTTTTTTTCTTGTTTTTGGGGGGATTATCAGGCTAAGTGCTGTAACTTAATTTTTTTAAAGTAAATTATAACAATTTTAATTTATTATATTATTATAGAATATATTTATGTGTGTGAATGCGTGTGTGTGTGGTTGCTTACCTGCACTCAATTTAGCTAGTGATGAGTTCAACAAAATAAAATAAAATAAAATATATAGCTAGCTAGCGTGGCGTAGAATTTTTGGAGGTGGTGAAATTGAAATATAAGCAATTCGAATAGAAGCCAAAGTGAAGAGAGCTTTTCAAGTGCCAACCAACTGCATCCAATGCTACAGTGATCAGGACGATTAATTGAGAAACCCGTGTTGCAATTTGATCCTTCATGATATTAATTAAGAGTGGCACATGATAATTATAAATAAATATTTAAATATTATTTTTATTTTTTATTTGTTTATATCAATGTGAAAATTGAAATTTATTTACATTTCTTATATTTGACGTGTGACACCGTACCTTTTCTCATTAATTAATTGAGTTTTGGTCTCCGGTGTGTGGGGGGGGGGGGGGTTCAAATTCTTGCCGGCCCCTTTGATCTTGATACGCGTGGGAAGGAGAAGACTGTGGTCGAATCGGGAAATACATACCCATAAAATCCTTCTGCTGTCAGGATAATGGATGTTTTACAGCTTTAATGATCTTTTTTTTTTTTTTCTTCTGTAGGGCACAAAACGATGATTTCTTGTTATTTTGTTTTATCAAATTTCGGTGGGGTGGAGATTGACGTACCAGCCTCATGTCCCCCAGTCAATTTCTTCATTTTCAAATCTTCTTGTAGCACATTTTTCTGTGCACTGATAGGACTTACGAGCACATTGGTCATTGGCTAATTGCCAAAATTCTTTTTTTATTTTTTTTCCTATAAAGTTATTATTATCTTTTTTAGTATTCATTCTCCTCCTGTACTATGCACGGACTCCTTACTGCGATTGCCTTGTATTTCCCTGTCTAAAAAGTTGAATCTAATATATTCTAATGATTTGTAAATTTGAAACCCCTAGAAAACTTAGTGAAAAAGCATGAGAAGCCATTCACATGAATGTCTCAATAACAAGTTTATGCTAATTACCTTGTAAAATAAGAGGCCATAATGATTTGTGTCAAGCAACAAACCTGTCTCGGCAAACACAGGACCACCCACGTAAATCTGCCAAGTATCCGCAGATTATTTGTAATTTCTTGGTTGGGTAGGTTGGGCCCTGAGGCGTAGCACCTATTTGGACTGGGGGAGGGGGTGGCCATGGCCACTACCCAAATATTTGAAAATTGACTAATTAGTAGCATAGGGATGTGTCTCGTGCCCTTTTCAGCAGGAAGAGGTCAATTTGCCTAATAAAATAAAAGAAGTTCCCTTTTATTCTTGAGGGCTGGTGTAGCTCTAAGGTTCCAATTTCTCCTATTGGGTGCATGTGTAATTACGCTGGATGTATTAAGCTGTAAGCTCCAGTTCATCTTTTCCACAGAGATCAAAGCAACTGCCTTGTTGTGTCAGAGGTGCTCATATAACTGTTGTTATAAGAGTCGCATAAAAAGCACACATTATCATTCGGTTTCCTTCGACAGTGCCTACATTTATAACGAAATTACATTATTCTTTAAAATTGTTGAATAACCTTCTTCTTCTTTTTTTTTTGAACGATATTTGTTGTTTAATCTTGATAGATCCTAAAATGCACCTTTTTTTTTGGTTGGAAGAAATTTTTTTTAGCTTAATATCTAATTGCAAGTGATATTACTGCATTCACAGTGGGATGAGATGACTTGATCCAATGGCTAGCACGCATCTGTGAGCATATATTTTTCTTTATGATTTTTTTTATATAAATATTTGGTTGGCATTAGTTTTATCATCGACATATTCTTTTTTTTTTTTTCCATACTTTTTTGGGCTTGAATCTGGAATTCTTGAAAATGGTGAAAGCAACCGTAGTGCAGGCCAGGTCAGGCGCATCTTGTTCTAATTCGCTGTGGGCCGATCTGTCCATGACTAGAAACACGTGGCAAATTCGATCCGAGTTGCCAGCAATTTGGACCCCTCCCTGTCGCGTTCCTTTCAATTTTGAACATCAGCTCGAATCCGGTCCGCTATCTCGTTTCATTTTCTCGGCGAAAAGATCAAAAGGCGACCGGGTCTGCATTCAAACCAGCAAAACAGCAATTAGGTCAGTGGACATCCCCCTCAATTGCACAGACATTCGTTACACTCATTCTTATTTCATTTTATATATACATATATAGATAAGGCTCTATTTAGTTATATAAATTTAACAGGGAAATGACTACATTAACCTCACCATTGGTTCCTTCTTGCTTCATGCTAACTACATCAGTTTTTTTTTTTTGGCATTAACCCCCTCTCGATTGGATACCATTTTGTCATTGCATCCTTCCCAAACCCAAGATACTTGCTAGATATGTTTAAAACTTTTTTTTTTTTTCAAAGTGGCCTTGCCAAACATTATTTTTCTTTCTTGTGCGATCTACCACAAATTTCCACTTCGCCATCCAGCCCCATGTCAGACTGACTGCACGAGACAGAACAGGGCAAAACTATTAGCCGATCGACATCCCGATTAGCAGGGCACATAGCCCGATCCACACCCGCCAACCAGCATCCACGGGATGAACCGCTCACAATCATTCAATCGAGAATTGCCTGTATCTGATCAAAACACAGAACTTTTGTATCCCTTCGAACACAACATCCAACGGTCAATAACTAGCAAACCTGATCAACTCACAATTCGCTAAATCACTGACCGTAGAACTTGGCATCAAAACTCGTTTAATCAGGTGAACGTAGGCCCAAAAACAAAAAAAAAAAACAAGGAAAGAAAGATCCATTGTCTAGTGTCACCATATCATACCACAAACGAACCAGAGTTAAATATAAACGTTAAAAAAGGAAATGGGAAGCTGCAACCCACCTCACCGGACCAGAAATAAAAAACCCATGTAACAAACCTACTTATCTAAAAATCATTAAGTTACACAAAAGTCTAAACCAGCTGCTTTGGGTTTGGTTATTTCCAGCCCCCGACATCAACCATGCATACTACCAAATACACCATATGACAGAATCCAAAAGCATCTAATGATCCTTCTTTCTACAAAGATGAGATGGGTTTAAGAAAGAGATAAAGAGATTGACCTCCTCAAACCAACAAGGGGTCCCTGCCTTATCGTTTGGATGGTCTCTCATCATCCACTCCACCAGAATCATCGTCATCGTCGTCGCCACCGTCATCTGAGTCATCTCTGTCAGATCTCTTCCTCTTAGCCGGGGCTTCCACTTTTCCAGCAGCCTCACCTTCATCATCATCCTCCTCGTCAATATTCTCTTCGTCTTCCACATTCTCTTCCGGTTCAAAGTCACTGGCATCTTCCTCGTCTTCAGGACGACCTACCGGTCGCACAAGATATTCGGTTCCCATGTCCTCCTATGTAGAGACAAAATCAAAATTAAAACTGTTAAAAGGTGTCACCGAATTCACAAAAAAAAAAACGTTTTTTTGAGAGACATCAAATATCAACACCACCGACAAAACCAAGAACAAGAATCAACGGCTATTATGATGACTCTTTTAGGTTCTGGGACTGCACAAAGTAAACTTATCCCCTACAGTGAATTTGTCCTTTCTTTTTCATTTCCTTTTTTTTTTTTAATAATCAATGATATTTGCATAACAAAGAATAAAGATTGAAGCTTATCCCGAGGATCTACATCCCACAAAAATTAAGAGGACCCTTCTCAAGCCAAATGAGCTGATTGGACAACCAAATTCAAGCCACCCTAAAAATCTAGAAGAAATATAGAAACATTTGCTGCTGCATGTGCACCCAACACTTTCGGCCCTGCACGACATCAACCTGCATCTTGCTCTTCACTACCTACAGTCAACTTTTTCTCGCTTGGCTTTTCCTTCAAAAGAAAGGAAAAGAAAAACTCTACGTTGCCCATAAAATTTTGAGCTTGAGAGTCAGACGAAACAGCAAATATCCCAGATCTGTAGAGCCTTTTGGCCGGGAGGGGGGGAGGAATTAAACAAATCTAAGAG
This sequence comes from Ceriops zippeliana, assembly GCA_037897445.1. Classification (NCBI taxonomy): domain Eukaryota; kingdom Viridiplantae; phylum Streptophyta; class Magnoliopsida; order Malpighiales; family Rhizophoraceae; genus Ceriops; species Ceriops zippeliana. Next base: position 3,416,459 of record JBAPLH010000061.1, on the reverse strand, counting down.
TCATTGTCACGCAAGCGCAACTAGGCAAGCCTCTTAAAACCAACAGATTTGAATCCCAAGCTCACAAAACCACCTAAACTTGAGGAAAAACTGTCTCTTGGAAGTTTATTCCAAAGCAAAATTGTAAAACTGTGCATAAAAAACATCAGATCTGAAAAGTTTAACGAAAGATTAGGTAGATTCAAACTGGGTTTCTAATAAATATAGACTGATTTAGAAGATTTGCTTGTTTTACCTCTTCTTCAGCATCTTCTTCCTCGTCCTCGTCATCGTCGTCCCCGCCACTACCCGCACCGTCTTCATCTTCATCTCCATCATCATCTTTGTCATCGCCCACCGGGTGAACCGTAGGCCCGCCAGAGGAGTGCAGGACCTGCACCTCGTCGTCGTCATCATCTACGCCCTCGTCTTCTTCGTCGTCATCAGCCACAGACTGAACCGGTGGTCCTCCAGATGCGTGTAGGACCTGCACCTCCTCCTCGTCTTCATCATCAACTCCCTCGTCGTCGTCGTCGTCGTCGTCGTCGTCGTCGTCATCGTCGCCACCCTCTTCAACTTCTTCGTTTTCTTCATCTTCCTCGTCATCACCTGTCGAGTGAACAGGTGGTCCGCCGGAGGAGTGTAAGACCTGTACCTCATCGTCATCTTCGTCGTCCACACCTTCTTCCTCCTCCTCCTCCTCATCGTCACCCTCATCTTCGTCGTTTCCGTCACTTTCATCGTCGTCTTCCTCTTCCTCTTCAACGTCTACGTCTTCCTCGGCTTCACTCTCATATTTCTTTTCTTCCTTATTTCCATTCAAAACCCTAATTTTCTCATCCTCTTTGAAAATTTCTTCGTCTTGATCCATGATTTTCATGTTCGCAAGCCAAAAGAGTGTAAGATCGATGAAATTTTATCAATAAAAAACGAAATTTAATTTCTTTCGCTAAAAAAAATTGAAATCGGAAATCAGAAAGGAGAGAGACAGAAGGGGAGAGAGAGCGCGAGAGAAACGAACAGCTTCTTCGTTCGTTGTACCAGTAGCTCTGCAACTGCGATCCCCGCCGTAGAAGCGCGGACTCACGCGGATTGATGACGTGGCACGAGATCGGACGGTCGAGATCACGAAATTTGTTTTCCTTGAGGAGATTGTGTCATTGCGGCGCCCGGATGCTTTATTTTCTTCGTCACATGCTTGTCACGTGAACAGAAGCTAGGGTATCTAGGTTTAGGGTTTTTTTTTTCTCTCTCTATCTCTCTTATTTATTTATTTTTTTATTTTTTATTTTTAGGCTCAAGAACCTTTCTCCCCATTTAATGTGGTTCTCTCGAGTGTTCCCGGCAACAATTTGTGGCCCTAGCCTTGGCCGGCCCAGTTTATATCCACGTAGAATGTTGGCTACCTGGGTTGATTGGTTATCCAATGGGCTTTCAAATTGGGCTCTCAACTTTTGATTTAATCTTTGGATTCCCCGCGCCCCCCCCCCCCACCCCAAAAAAAAGGCGCACAGAAAATATTTAGCCAATTCCCACCAGGTAGGACGGTTGGATTGTTAGTTTTAATTAGGATTCAAATCGTGGCACGAAGGGACAAGGAAAAAATATTTAACCAATTATAATTTATAAGTACTGATTTTCATGATATAAGATAGGTTCTAGTCATAAGTAGGCCGATATGCATAGAATCAACACAGAAAATAATAATTAAAAAAAAAAACTATTATTAGTCTAGGCACCGTGCCATGTTGCCAATAACGTCTTGCTTTCACTACTGACCACTATTATTTGCTCACAAAGAATACCACTAATGATCATATTGTAAGAGATAAACTTGTAATTGTATATATATATATATATATATATATATGTTTCCCCTCAATGAATGGAGGTCAATAACAACAGGGCATTTTATCATAGCATCTTGGTGGACCCAAAATTTTGCTGCTTTACCTTGCGGACGAAGGACAACGAGGTTATGAGATTGGCAAATGGCAAGAATGATAGATAGGTTAGAAAATCCTGCGAAGGTGCCCCGTTCTATTCCACGTACCTTCTCGTCCTGTCAGCTGTTTTACTTGTCGTGTAACCAACAACAATGGACTTGGGGATTATGCTGAGTATACGTTCAGATTGAATTTATATGTTCAGTATGTCTCCCTATTGCTGTGGGTCTTACCCATAGCCGATAAAGTAGACTAGATTATATATTATAACTCTGCCTTGTGGTCCACATGAGTTTTTTCATTCCAAATATCCATCACTAATAAAAAGCACATTCTACGATCATCAGCTTTGGGCTTGGGCTCCTTAGAAGCTCTCCCTTGACTGAGGCTTGATTCCTTCCTCCTCCCTCAAAGTCCTGTATGCCTACTTTTAACTGCTTTCTTAGCATATAATTCAATTTGGCTGGTTTCCGAACCTCATGGTACATCTATTGTACGAATCGGCAAGCAAAATTTTCTCGCGTCAGGAATGTCCGAAGCCAAATTGTGGTTGGGGCACTTTTGGAGGCTTTCCATACTCAAAAAGTTATGCACGATTTGCCAATGTCCCTACCTTTCAGCTCTTGATCGAGATGAGTTAAGAAGAGGACTTGGTGGGTTGTTGGGTTAAGTCAAATTTCCTAAGATAACGAAGCTAGGTGATGTTGGGATTTACCATGTAATATATTCTTAGGTCTCGCTTAAGAATTCAGGTTAAATAACTTTTTTAACACATAGCATCAAAGCATTTATATGACCAAAATACTGTTTTAAGTTCATTCCACTTTCTTAATTGGTCTAACTCATCAGCACAAGTTCTCAACATCCGCACAAGTGCTCAAGTGATCAAATAGCAAGTAACATATCTGTCATTTTGTTATTGCGGAAGCACACAACGGTGCCTAAACAAGTTGAAAGTCATATCAAACATACAACTTTAGGCTAATTACATCTAACTTAAAAACTCACTAGTTGGGAACACCTCATAATCTCATATATGTAGTAAGGTCCATCTCTAACTTAGAATAAGGAAACTCTCCCTCATTTGCACCTCTCAACTACTCCCACTGACATTTTTTAATTAGGCATCAGAGGACTATCGTTGGAATTCTGTTTTGTAAATGTCCACCTTGTATACATATTTATTAATATATACCCCCCACATTTGTGCTGGTCTTCCTATTTTCGTTTCTTACTTCCAAGTATGAAGTATCTGCCCTTACTTCTCTCATGTCTTCAACCTCTTCATTTTAAAACGCAAGTATTTGGGAACACAAACACTATATGCGAAGCATTACTTCAGAGCAGTTTGATTTCTTATTTAATCTTTCGATATATGCCTGCATTTGCCACTCGGAGTGCACAGATTTCAAGAGGCGAAATAAAATGGTGTAAAATATATAAAGCTAAAATGTAACATTATGTTTTCCTTCCCTTCTTCTTCTTCGTCTGCTTCTTCGTCTGCTTCTTCTTCTTCTTCTCCTTCTTCTTTTTTTAAGGACTATTGGTCTCGATCAAAGGGCGACAGGCAGAAATATTATAGTAAATAGAAGGAGACAAAGGAACGAAAAGAAAAATGCAAAGAAACAAGAATTGGGAAAGGACCAAGAAAATTGATCAAAATCATTGATTGTTTTAAAGTTTACGCAAGGAATTAACTTAATTTAGCAAGATGTCACCGAAACATCAAAGCTTAATATTTAAAGCCGGAGACTAGCTAATCCTACATCCGCAATCTTAGAATGTCTTTGACCTCCAAATCTCTTTCTCCACTTGAGTTCGTACGATAATGGTGTTTTTATGAACCCTAAAATTATAAGGTCGTTGGTGCATATGAGATTAAGATACATTCTAATTTGATTACCCTTAAAACAAGCATAATTACACCTTTTATTTTTTGGTCAAGAGTTTTCTGCCTTGTTAGCACTAAAACACATAGAATTTCAAGCAAATTTTTGAATTCAATGAATTATTTAAGTTACAATATATTTTTAATAATTATACACAACAATTCTTGATTTTTGAAAATATATGGTAAGTGAATCTCTTAATTATATTTTAAAATTAATTTATTAATTGTTAGAATTAATATATTTGGTTGTTGATTTTTAAATTTCTATTATTTGTATGGTAAATAAATTAATTATTAATTTATTAATAATGCACTTTATGAACTTAAATTTGAATAAATTGTGAGAAAAAAGTAAGTATATCTTAAGATTATTTTTTTATTAAGAAAATTGTCTATTTTGGGATGAAAGTAAATGACAAGAAAATATTCCAAACTCATATTTTCTCCCAATGACTCGTTCTAAACTTATATAAACTCATCTACAATAAAGAGAAACAGAGTCAAAAAAAGACACATCAAGGATTATTATAACAAAAGTGTATATGAGAAAAATTATTTGAAAAAGGATATGAGATTTTGAAGGTGATAATTAAGAGATCAAGAGGTTAAGAAAATACAATTATGTGAGTATATTGTAAGAAGGTCGTAGACCTTAGTATAATTGTAATTGTACTTGGTTTCCTCTTTTATGAGGAATTTGATAATGAATTTGAAACTTTCAACATAGTGATCTTAGGAAGAATACAGAAGTTCTAAAACTCTATAAATTATTATATTTTAATTTTTATAATTTAATTTTTTTTACAAGTTCACACATTCAACAATTCTTTTATTATAGTATGTATTCTTCTTTTATGTAAATTATCTTTTGATTTAAATTTACTTGATTTATATTTTTATATTAATTAATATGTGTATCATTTAAATTGTATTAATTTATTCACATGTTATGTTATATATTTTACTAAGCTAGTTACTAATTCCTTTTTTTCTTTAACATTATATTCTCGTGTCCTTTTCACTTCCCTCTTGGGTATTTTTGGAACCAAAATTATATACTACATCTAGTATTAAATCCAATTTAAACATTACAAAATTCTACTTTTCATCTCAACCTTCGAAGCTTTCTTAAATAAATGTACAACGGGGCCTAAAGAATGTAAACACATAGTTCCCACCAGTGTTACTCTTTTTTATAAGTAGTGCCCTCGACATGTAACAAAAAATGCACAGGATACAGTGGAATATGAATTTAAAAAGAAAACAGTTTCCTTATTTGCTTCCCAAGAATAAATGGTTGCCAGCAATTGCCCAGACATAAGGGCCTTCACAGGTTGGATTGGGTGATATTGAAGGGTATTCTACATCCAGTTCGTCAATGACGTTTTTCCAAATCTTAATCCATATGTAATCAAACCATAAACCTCTTCAAACCGGACAAAATGACCCCGGGGGTTACAGATCAATCGAAACGGTTTTGAGGTGATTTGGGTTTGATTTACTATCCTATTGCAGGCCGCCTGCAGTCCACCGGGGGTTGTTTTCTTTGTAATATTTGATGCAAATTTTTTTCCTGAAACTTTTGATCAGTCGGAGAAAAATATTAGTTATGATATTTATTGTTGAATGAAGCCAAACCATTAAAGATGAAAGCTGTGGGCTGGGTTCCTCTGTCTGACGATGTGGTGGGGTTTTATGAATCAACATGTACAAGTCATGTGCCGCCTTAACATGCGGAAAGAAGGCTTTTTTATTTGACTGAAACAACGTGCACGTCTCAGATTCAATTTTTGTAGTCCCGCACAGAGTTCGGGACTTACTTAATTTGGTCCACCTTCTTTAATATGATTTTGGTGGTGACAACCTCATCATCCTGTAGGAACCGATACATCTGGACCTGTGTGTTGGACTTTTCTACAAAATTCTTATTTTTATAATACATGATCTTTCTTTATTCTAATACTATTAATAAAAATTGTAATTGAAATCAACATACCGTTATCCATTATGCTGATGTCCCGCAGTGGAGATGAGAATCCTCTTTCTTTTCTTTCTCGAACGCTTTTCTCTTTTCTCATACTCTTCCTTTTCTTTTCTTTACGTTTTCTTTTCTCTCTGATGGACACTCTTTGATTTTGCACTTCTTCTTTAACAGATTGGTATTTCAAATCCATATGTTTCGCACTTTTAGAATACCTATCATTCTTAGAGAAGAAGACTGCTACGAAATTATCACAAAAAATTCTTAACGGCTTTTTATATTGTCGACCAAACCAAGCCTTAAGATAAAATTCCGCAACCATAATGCATGAACAGTAGCCTCAAAGCATGCTACAAATTCAGCCTCCATAGTGGAAGTAGCAATGACAGACTGCTTCCCGCTTTTCCAGGAAACTGCTCTTCCAGCCAAGAGAAACATGTAACCAAATGTAGATTTCCTCGAGTCTACACATTCAGCATAATCTGAATCCGAGTAGCCTACTACTTCAAGATGACTTGATCTTTTATAAGTAAGCATGTAATCTTTGGTGCCTTGTAAGTACCTAAGTACTTTTTTTCCGACTTTCCAATGATCTATTCCAGGATTACTTTGATATCGGCCTAACATTCCAACTGCGAAACTGATATCTGGCCGAGTACATGTTTGCGCATACATCAGGCTTCCAACCAGTGATGCATAAGGAACTAATTCCATCGCTTTCCGTTCCAAATCATTCTTTGGACATTGTAATTCACTAAACTTGTCCCCTTTCTGAATTGGAACTATTCCTGTTGAGCAATTTTCCATTCTAAATCTTTCTAATACTTTATTGATATAGCCTTTTTGAGACAATCCTAACAATCTTTGTGATCTATCACGGAATATTTCTATTCCTATCACATAGGATGCCTCATTCATATCTTTCATTTCAAAAGTTTCAGAGAGAAATTTCTTCACATTATGTAACAAACCTATGTCATTAGTAGCCAAAAGAATGTCATCGACATATAGGATTAATATAATGAACTTGCTCCCACTGACCTTCATATAGATACACCGATCAATAGTATTTTCTACAAAACCGTATGACGTAATGGTATTATTGAACTTAATATACCATTGTCGGGAGGCTTGTTTTAGTCCATATATCAATTTCTTTAATTTACACACCAAATTTTCTTGCCCCGTGGTGATGAAACCTTCAGGTTGGTCCATATACACTTCCTCTTCCAAGTCACCATTCAGAAAGGCGGTCTTTACATCCATTTGGTGGAACTCTAGATCATTATGAGCCACCAAAGCCATAATAATTCTTAAGGAGTCTTTCTTAGAAACTGGAGAGAAAGTCTCCTTATAGTCAACACCATCCCTTTGAGTGAAACCTTTGGCTACAAGTCTGGCCTTATACCTTTCGATGTTACCGTTCGAGTTTCGCTTGGTCTTGAAGACCCACTTACAGCCAACTCGTTTTGATCCTTCAGGTAACTCTACTAGCTCCCAGACTTGGTTTACATCCATCGATTTCATCTCTTCTTTCATGACATTGAACCGCCTTTCAGAATCATTGCATTCCATGGCTTGTTTAAATGAGACTAGATCTTTATCAATGCTTAATTCCGATTCATGCTCAAGTGAGTAAACCACATAATCATTTGAAACTGCTGGCCTCTTTTGTCTTGTAGACCTCCGTAATGCCATTTTTTGTGGTATCACTTGTTCATTTATAAATTGAACATTGTCACTCGATTCATCTCTTATGTGTTCACTTTGCGTGTTTCGAGTATCAATTTGTTGTCCTTGCATGTCACGTGACTGTAATGCAACATAAGGAATAACAATTTGAGTAGAAGCACTGGGTGTGGGAATACCGACATGAGTAGGAGTACTCACTGTGGATCTTTCATTTTGTGATTCTTTAATATCCACCTTTCGTGATTCCCCACTCCTACTGAACTGACCATTTTCAATGAACCGAGCATTACCAGACTCAACTATTCTAGTACTATAGTTAGGGCAGTAAAACCTATACCCTTTGGACTTTTCAGGATAGCCAATGAAGTAACCACTAACGGTTCTCGCATCAAGCTTTCCTTCATGTGGATTGTCTATCCTTAGTTCTGCTGGACAACCCCAAACATGAAGGTGTCTCAAACTGGGTTTCCTTCCTGTCCATAACTCGTAAGGAGTTTTAGGGACAGCCTTACTAGGAACTCTATTCAGCAGATATGCAGCAGTTCTTAATGCATGCATCCACAAGGATAAGGGTATAGTACTGTAATTCAACATGCTCCTAACCATATCCATAAGTGTGCGATTCCGCCTTTCCGCTACACCATTCTGTTGTGGTGTACCAGGCAATGTATATTGTGCACATATGCCTCGACTCTCAAGAAGTTTTGCAAATGGACCAGGACATTGTCCACTTTCATTGAATTTTCCATAATATTCACCACCCCTATCTGACTTAATCACTTTTACTTTTCTATCTAACTGCCTTTCAACTTCATTAATAAACACCTCTAGGATGTTTACTGACTGAGACTTTTCATGCAGTAAATACAAGTAACAATACCGTGAGTAGTCATCTATAAAGGTGATGAAATATTTCTCACTACCCCATGTTGGGATATCAAACGGGCCACACACATCAGTGTGTATCAATTCTAAAGGCTCATTGCTTCTCATGGCTGGGTTCTTTGATGTATGTTTTATTTGTTTCCCTTTTATACAATCAACATATACATCCTAATCAGTAAAATCCAATTGAGGTAGGACATCACCTTTCATCAACCTCAATATCCTTTCTTTGGATATATGACCCAATCTTTGATGTCATAAGAAAGCAGAACTTTCATCATGCATATTACGTTTGTTACCTATACCATGCTCAACAAGAAATATGGAATCAACATACATAGCATCAAGATTAAAACGGTACAAATCATCAATTAAAGTACCAGATCCATAATAGTACGAATGTCTATATAATGAAAATGCATCATTTCCAATTTTGAAGTTAAATCCTTCTTTATCCAACTTTGCAACAGAAACTAAATTTCTAGCACATTCAGGAACATAGAAACACTTTTCTAGATCTAAATGACACTTGGTGTCCAAGATCAATCTGTACGTCCCAATCCCTTCTATTCGTGCCTTCATTCTGTTTCCCATATAGAGGAACTTCTCAGTTCCTGTTATAGGCTGGATTGAAAGGAATCCCTGCATAATATGTGATATATGAATAGTAGCTCCAGAATCTAACCACCAAGTATTATTGGGCACTTCAATTATATTTGATTCAAAACATACTGATATACAGTACGTACCTTTCTTTTCGAACCAAGCCTTTCTTTTTGGACAATCATTTTTTAAGTGACCCATCTTTTTGCAGAAGAAGCATTTCTGATCCTTCTGGATCTGACCTCCAATGACTTTCATAGAGGCTTTGTCCTTCTTCTTACCTTTCTTATGTGGTTTAGACCTGCTACCACTAGCATCCTTACGAACGATGAGATGAATGGAGTGATCCTTCATCTTCTTTAATCTCCCTTCCTCCTGAACTAACATGGCCTTAATTTCTTGAAAGTTCCATTTCTCTTTAATAGTGTTATAATTCACTTGAAACTGGCCAAATTCAGAAGGCAGTGAGTTTATGATGAATTAAACCAGAAATGATTCACTCACATCCATGCTCACTGTTTTCAACCTTGCTACTAGATTAGCCATACTGGTCACATGATCATGAATGGGCTGTGACCAATCAAATTTCTTGGTCGTCAGCTCACTCATTAGGGTTCCTACGATGGATTTATCAGTTATATCTGACTGAGAGTATTCCTTAATTCTCATCAGAAATTCCCTTGCATTTTCCGTCTTAGGCATCAATGGCTTGACGTTTTCAGCTATCGTCATCCGCATCAAATTCAAACTCAGCCTATTGGACCGTACCCAAGCCTCATAAAAAGACTTATCAGATTTTGTACTAGTCCCTGTAATGGCTGCAAGCTTTTCATCCGAAATGACTGCTAAGTCCAAGCCCAATACACCCAAATGAAACTAAATATGCTCAGACCATTCAGCATAGTTCAGCCTATTGAATTTGACCATCGAATTGCCTAAGGCGAATACATTGGTGGAAGCTGCAAACATAATCCAAATTTATACGTTAATGCTTTGAGTTAACTTTAATGGATTCAGATACATTACAAACTTTAATCATATATTTAAGTTCACCTTTGGGTAATCCTCAAATACATAACTCTAATCAATAATAATGCTAATTTGAATATACTTTAATAGATCAATTAATCATACTAGAATTAACATGAATGTCATCTTTGAATATACAATCACGTTTACCCAATATATCAATTAATCCCTTTTAGTGTCATTAATTATAAGCAATGATCCATCTTTGGATGATCTCCTAGCTTTTAATTAATAACCACAATTGTTCATTTCAAAACATTTTATTAGCATCCAAAATGAACAATTAAAATTCACAGTTAACTGTTCAAATCCATTCAAAGTTAGGCCACTTTGGTGACTAACAAGCTTTTAATATTTGACTCATATTGACGTGAATTTAATAATCTTCAATTACGAAGATTAAATTATCTTTTATGTGGGAGTTTCCAATAACCGGTCCCTTTTTTCACATGGTATTCATTCGGACCCGAGTACCACCATATTGCAGGTGGGACCCACGTACCAGGCAACCCGACGCACTCCGGTCGTACAGTGGCGGCACCACCGTCCTACTGCCTCCGGTCATTCGAAGGGGTCTCCGTCGACAACCGACCCCGTGCATCGGTTCTCCCCAACGTTGCCTCTGACAGACGAACGTGGGGCGAACCAACCCATTCGGGTTAGATTTTCGAAGCGATCTGGGTCCGCAGCAACACCCGGAATTGCGATTTCGGGGAGACCATTCCGTCGCACCTACCCAACCGACCTGGATCCCGTCGCCACCCGGAAGAACGCTCTTCCCCTTTCTGTCGTGCCCAATCTGTTCGGGTCGGCAGTGAACCCGGAAACATGAGGTCGATCCGCCATACCCAGATCTGTTCGGGTCTGGCGGCGTACTGTCTTCGTGCAGGCTTTCCCTTTTCCTTTCAACGCCAGTCGTTTTGCCGTTGCTTACTCTCCATAGCCAGCGTTTCTCCTTTCAAAGCCGGCCGTTTCGTGCAGTAAAAAGAGACCAAAAAATTATTTTTGCGTGCGTCATCGTTTCATTTTACATTATACGCAAAATAAATAAATCAAAATACGACACAAAAGGACAAAGGAAAACAAATTGCAGTTGTTGGACTTTTCTAGAATTTCTCTTTATGAAATTCTTATTTTTATAATACAGGATCTTTCTTTATGCGAATACTAGCAATAAAAACTATAATTGAAATCAACATATCGTTGTCCATTATGCTGATGTCCCGCAGTGGAGATGAGAATCCTCTTTCTTTTCTTTCCTAAACGCTTCTCTCTTTTCTCCTACTCTTCCCTTTCTTTTCTTTACGTTTTCTCTCTCTCTGATGGTTGAGATTCAGAAAGGTCCGTAATAGCATATATATATATATATACACATTCCTTTCCTGTAACCGTTACCTTAAATAGGAAGATCCTCCCTTTCTATAATAATTATCTTAAATAGGAAGATACTCCTTTTCTTGTAATGATTATTCTTAATAGGAAGATATTCCTCTTCCTGTAATCGTTACCTTAAATAGGAAGATCCTCCCTTTCTGTAATAATTATCTTAAATGGGAAGATGCTCCTTTTCCTGTAACGATTATTCTTAATAGGAAGATATTCCTCTTCCTGTAACCGTTACCTTAAATAGGAAGATCCTCCCTTTCTATAATAATTATCTTAATTGGGAAGATGCTCCTTTTCCTGTAACGATCATTCTTAATAGGAAGATATTCCTCTTCCTGTAACCGTTACCTTAAATAGGAAGATCTTTCCTTTCTGTAATAATTATCTTAAATGGGAAGATGCTCCTTTTCCTGTAACGATTATTCTTAATAGGAAGATATTCCTTTTCCTGTAACGTTTATTCTTAATAGGGAGAGTGGAGGGATTTTAAACCCGATGACCCAAATTACCGTTATGCCTAAACGACCATCATATTAGGCCTTTTATTTTGAGTCATACTTTAAATGACATGGGCCACTCATGTTAATTTAATACTGTGCAGATGACATTTCATTTTTGCCATTTTTGCATTATGTAGAGAAGAGGTTCACATTATTATTCTTGTGTACAAATGGTGCATTATGTTAGGCATTCCTCCTACCTCTAAGAACCTTTAAGAGAAAAAAAAAAAAAGAGTTAGGCTTAATAAAATATAAATAATTCATTAATATTAGGTTATATGATGAGAGAGATAAGAGAGGGGCTGGAGGCTAAAACACAAAAAAATAAAGAAAATGGGAGAGAGAATTTAGTAGAATATTAATCATTATTTTTAAAATTTAATAATAAATTTTTATTTGATTTAACTAAAATTTTATTAAAGGATATAAATTATTTTGTTCTTTATTTTGAACAACAGAAATTTGATTTAGTAGACTATAAGTGTAGATTCTAATTTATATTTTATAATTCATATTTTGAGAAATTATTTTGCGTGTAATTTCAATCAACTGTACAAATAGAAGATTATTTGTAATTCGATCAAAATGTATTTTGGTTAATTGATTAGGATACCTAGATCTTAATTATAAACAGTTGGATCGTAATTTGACTTTTGCAAAGGTAGGTTTTTATTTCAAATTGTGATTATTTGTTTCTAATAATATTCTATTTTCTCTGTTGTGGCAGTATAGATATTATTTTGTAATCTGATTGAGTTAAAATTTGGACATATAGTAGAAGATATATGAAATTTTATCTTAAACAATTGTATTGTTGTTTGAAAATCTGGTTATTGAATTATTATTGATAAAAGTGTATTTTATATTGGTTAACTCATTTAATTTCTCACTTTAATTTAAATTATATTTATTTAATTTGTTTGGTATAATTGAGTTTTGTAACTTTATTGTATTCACTTATTTATTACAAGTAAAGTTATTTTTTAAATTGTTATATCTCATAATTTTTTCTCTTTATTTTGAAAAAATTTTATACATAAAAAATATATAAAAAATATATATATATTCTTTTATAATTATTTAAATTATTATATTTATTATCCTATTTTTTGTTTTTTTTTGGAGAAAAAGTTTTTCTGGCAGTTCGGACTCCGCTGCGCCCCTCCATCACAGTATAAATTCATCATCATCTTTTCATGTAAAAGTGTAAAATGGTTTGCAAAGCATACTCCTTAAGAAAAGCAAGCACTAGAAAGAGGACGTCATCAAATCGTATGGAAAACCAGAGAAATTATGAAATTTTAGTTTAATACTGTTACAATTTTTAAACTAAGACACGATGAAGGATGAAGTTTTTTTTTTTTTTTTTAGTTTTCGAGACCCCCAATCCGCTTCCGAATTACTCTTGGCGGTTTTAAAAAAGTAAAAATCATTTATTATTATTATTATTATTTTGCTCTGTCGATATATTCAAGGCAGGTATAGTTTGGCAGATTATAAATACTACTATGACTTTCTCCTCGATATGCATAAATAAATCTCTCATATCAATTCAACAGTCAATATAAATTTACTTGCAAATCAGCCTTGGTCTGAATTTACACATAATACATGAATAGTACGAATTATTGTGTATCCTTGTGATGTGACATTATGCTTACTTAGTCTTGCTACCTTACTCAAATTGGTTTGAGGTCGATTGGATTGAGCGTTGAAGAGGAACACTTCAATCAGATTTTGACAAAAATTGAAACAAATAAAAGAAAAATCACCGTTCGCATTGAACCTTGAAATCCATTTGTTGATACATTGTTTGTTTGTTTTTTTTTTTTTTTTTTTTTTTGCTTCTCGGTTAATCCTCGTTTTGTTTCTCTATTGTTACACTGTAATCACTGGATCGTTCTTGTCCACTACAGAAACAGCATTCAAATCCATTCCCGTCTTAGTTATAGCCATAGCCATCCACAATGGTCTCCTTCAATCGTTTAATCCTTTATTTTAATTTTTTTTTTTTTACTTTCTTTCTGCCGCATAATAAATGCATTGGCTTTTTTTTTTTTTTTTACCATTGTGAAAATTTATAAAAAATCAAATGGATAATTAATTAGCATAAATCTAAGTCACGCATCATGAAGTTCTTAGAATTAGAAGATAGCCAGTCTTAGGGTGCTTAGCTTTTGTTTTTTTTTTTTTTTTTTTGGTTACGTTTTAAGTTTAATTGATATTGAAACTCGAATTCAATACCTTTTAATTTAGAAAATGACTCAAAGTAATATTAAATTAAAGCTTATTAGTAGTGCTTAGCCTTTTTCAAAAAACAAATTAATTGATGTGAAATAAAACTTAAATTTGATAATTTTAATATAAAAGACAATTTTAATGTCATTAATTTAAAATTTATTGATTAGTGTTTAACTTTTATTATTGTCTCCTTTTTTTTTTTCTTTTAATCTCAAAGAAGAATAAAAGCCCATATAACGAAAAAGTTGAAAGAGAGGCGATAAGAGTCCGCACTTTTCCGTTAGCCAAACAGTGGGCAGTACAAGCCTGCCTACATGCTAACGAAACTTTCCTTTCCCAGTTGATTTTTTAATATTTATTAATATATAAGCTAAAGATGTAACATGATGCTTTCCTTCCCTTCTTCTTCTTCTTTTTTTTTTTTTTTTTTTTTTTTTCTTTTTTCTTTTTATAGGGCTAAGAAGAATAAAATGCATACTTTCAAAAGGCTGCAGGCAGTTGACAATCCTTTAATAAGTAGAGAGGATAGTTTCTGGTTGTTAAGAACGTCGGGGAAGATATCTACGACCCTAGGATGCACATTAGAGAGTTAGAACGCTCTTATTAGTATAAAATAATAATAATAATAAAATAAACAATTAAAAGAGTAGGAGAGCAGCACATATGTACATAGTAATTGACATCACTTAGATTATCTCATTAGGAGGCAGGAGGCGTACGCGTCCCAGTTGCCCTATAAAATCTCTAAATGCCCTTCTCAACAATTCATGCATTCTCTTCTACCACAATCTCCCCTGAGTTAATTAATTCCCGGGGCGGGTCATTCTGTTCTGCTTGATAAAGCTTGGCATATCATACTTTTAAGGCTTATGGCAATGTTTCAGTTTCAAAATCCCTTTGCAGCCGCCATGGTTACAGTGTGTATTAGCTTCATCTTTTATTCACCGGCACTGGGAAAGGAAGGGATTGCATCCTTCTACACTCCTCCCTATGTTCGTACGTACTAATTTCTTTTAACTTTTCAGTTAAGATCATCAATGACCTTGTGAGTTGGGTAAATTTAATTTAATTGATTAGCAACAACCATCTCTCTTGCTTCCTTTTTTTTTTTCTTTCTCGCCCCTTTTTTGTTTTGTTTTTTTTTTTTTTTTTTTTTTTTTTCCTTCGCCTCTAGTTTATGATCAATTCCCGTGTTGTCACCGGAGGAGCCACATGTTGCCCCGCTTAATATGAAAATTTTGAAGTTATCCCACTTAAAACCTTTTTTGCCCCATTAAGAAATTGTTTTTGTTCTTAGTTAATTTAAATATTAAATTAAAAAAAAATCACTTTATCAGATTATAAAAATAGATCCAAAAAATTTTTTATAAATTCAATTTCATGATCTCTTTTCGTTGATATTTCTTCATGAACTTATTTTTTAATTTAAAACACTTAATTTATATTTTAGTCAAAAACTCGTAGTAAAAATAACAAACAACTAATAAAATTTTACATATATTTTATTTCTACTGTCTACTTTATTTATTTATTTTTTTTCTTTTGTGTGTATCCATTTTTCCATATATGTTGTAACCCCCCACTGGTTAAAATTTATGGCTGAGCCACTGTGTGCTGCAACACGTATCTGCATGCTTTGTGCAAAAATTAATAAAAAGCGAGAGGTGCAAGAGCCGAACGCTCAACGGTTATTACATATTTGTGCAGCCTCTGCTTGCTATGGCTACCAGGATCAGGGTACCATGATTGCAGCAGTGAAGTCAGAAATATTCGATGGTGGCAAGGCTTGTGGGAACTTCTACACGGTCACTTGCACTGGCGGAACAAATGCAGGGACTCCATATCCTTGTTACGATGGGAAATCTGTTACGGTGAAGGTAGTCGATCTCTGCCCATCATGTTCAGCTCGTGGACGTGATTTTGACTTGTCCCGAGAGGCTTTCGCTGCTATAGCCGATACTGCTTCTGGTCTTATTAAAATCCATTATCAACGGTACGTTATTGACTTTTTTTCCCTCCTTTTTTTAGTTGTAATTTTTTTTTAAATTCTAGCTAGTTCTAGTAGACTCCACATTATAGGCATATATAGATTAGGCTAGGCATGGTGGCGACTGATTTATTGCTGGTTTATTTTGCAGGGCTTGAGACCTAACCCGTGCAATTTGGAAACCTTCGGGTGACATTAAACCATTCGCAAAGCGTAAACGACGCCTATGAAAACTTACTACGATGAATTATCAAAAATAATGAAGTATAAACACCTTCAACTAGTAGTCCTGTAAACGATATTTGACGGTCCATCATGTATTCTCCGTTGTCCTCTTATGCATCTATATTGCTTCTATGCCACATATATTTGAATCAAAGGGGCTGTGCAATCGAGATCTTAGCATCTTTCGCCAGTGATTAATTCAGCAAATTCTATTATGAAAATAAAGAAAGAATAGCAAATATGAATATAAATTAAATTAAATTAAATATAAAAGTAATTTTTTCTCAGAAAATATCTCATTATAAATTATTTTTTTAAGATACAACAAATATTTTCATTAATATATATCTCAAATAATGACAATATCTTAATACAAAAATATTTAATATTTAAAATTATTTCTTTAAGTGCAATATATATATATATATATTATTTTTTATTTTTTATAAATAAATATAACCAGGTTCTTCATTTTTTTTACATCTCCACGTCGAGGGTATCTTTAAGAACTATTTTTCGTTTTGGTTCTTCTTTGCTCCTTTTTTGTCTCTCCCATTTTGGTTCATGAAAGCATAGAAGAACTCAAAACTCACCCCCAATAGCTCGACGATTGAGTCCAAGTGAGTATGCCAACAAGCGAATCCACACAAGAGATAAGGTGCAAGAGTATGGCCTCTTTACGATTGTACTGCCGAATAAAGTAACAATAAGCATCGATGCATATCATAGCGTTACGTATTTCATCGTTGTGAGGAATCTAAATGTTTGTTTGATTGTCACGATAAAGAATATCGAGACTTTAAGATGAAACACACACACTATTGAGTAACCATTCAAGTCAAATGAGAAGCTGTTGCATTAGGTATTACGCGGTACTTGGCCTCCTCGGTGTTAGAACTAGACTGCTACTAATTATTTCTTATTACACCAAGAGATGGGAGAATAGCCAAGAAGTAAACAGAAACAGCAGTCAATCATCTATCTATAGGCCCCCTCGGCATAATGTGAGATATGGAGAGCGAATGCGGAATAGGTAAATCTAGGCATATTCATTGATTGGCTAACCAGATGAATTGCACAAGCAATGTCGAGATCAGTGATAGTAAGATATAGAATAAGCTGCCAACCAATTTGGCAGATCAATTGCAAGCCGCCAAACCCAAAAGAAAGAGAGAGAGAGAGAGAGAGAGAGAGAGAGAGAGAGAGGCACATTCAACGTCCCGAATGAAAACTTTGCTTGTTTTGGTGGTGGCAGCTTTTACGGGACACAGTCTGTCTGGTTAGTATGTAGATTTGAAGTTTGTTCTCATGATAATTAATGTCAAAAGCTTCAAAATAAAAAAGGCAGGAGTTTTTGACTCTCATATGTGCAGTTTCCTCGAATTTGTCGCCTTATCTCTATTAACTTATAACAAATTTATCACCCATTAGAGGGGGCTAATGGAAAAAGACACACACACAGAGCTACACGATAATTGTTGCTGATTACTGGCCCCATTGGTAAATTGGTAAATCGTGGCCCCACCACGACGTGGGATTCGTCGAAGTAGTGCAGTGTTCTACTCCAATGCAAACGCCTCGCAACGGACCGCTTATAATTTAGAGGCTTACAAACAAAAGTGGCACCTGAAAATAAAGTTTCAAGAGGGCGGCACAGAACTACCAAACCAGCCTAATACACCCCTTTCGACTGGTTAGAGTAGGAACATGGAGGTTTAAAAAAAATTCAATTTCATTCTTTTTCTTTTTTTCTCAAAATATATATCAAACAAAAGACTAAAATTAAAATACAATTATTAAGTCAATTAAATTAAAATTTTCAAAAAAAAAACGAGATGCAACATTATTCCGCTAATCCAAATGCACTCAACCAGCAAGGTCCCGTCAATTATTTTTCACTTAATAATTTGTTGATTTCCCAGAAATAAATGAATATCTAAAAGGAAAAAATATATCGACCTAGTTGATATTCGTAGTCAAATGGGAAACAAGAAAGAGACAAGTCAGAACTTGAAAATGGCAGCACCACTTGATGGCTTCGAAGCGAAAACATAGAGGCCAAGGTCATTCTTCTTGATTACCCCTCTCTCCATCCTTGATTGGTAGAACTTTTCCTGACAGCAATAATACACAGGACATACTATATTATTAACATCTATTCTTCTCGAAGATAGCCGACGTTAGCCCTTTGCATGGAGAAGTTTGCAGTTAAAAATATATAAGTACCTTCAAATTGAGGATGAACTGTGGAACAATGTCTTCTTTCACCAAAGCAACAGCACAGCCACCCCATCCAGCGCCTGTAAGCCTAGCCCCTAAAGCACCGTGATCCCGGCAAACCTTCACAAGTTCTTCCAACTCTGGACAGCTAGTTACAGACAAGAGCAGAGTACTGTCAGAGTGGCAATGCAATATTACATAGGCATATGTTTTCACTAACTTGCCCTGGAGTGAGGCAATAGCGGCAAAGGAACGCAAATACATGCAGTCTGCCGAGATATGTCAAATTGCTAGCAAGACAATAAATAAAGCAAACGACCTTGCAATGTCTGCTAATATATCAGCATTTCTGTACACCCAGACTTCTGGTGGATGGTCACAAGGCAATAAAGACTGCAAGCAGTATTGCAGTGCCCAACTTTAGGAGACGCAATTTCAATGCTGCCCTTTTCTTATTAGAAGAAAATGAAAGCCAATATCACCCTGAATGTAAACAAAATCGACTGAAAGGCATTCATTTTGATGCAACTTAATTATTCTTCACCTGCTGCACATGATCTTTATTTTTTTGCACAATTTTTCATTAATTATATTGAAAAAGGTTTCAAATAGTTTCACCCAATATTAGCACTGGAAAATAAATGAATAATTATTTAAATCTTCCGTGAGGTTTATAAAGACATCAGCCAGTATGTTTGTGTAATAATTTTTGTGTGTGCATTCTAGAATGTGAACTCGAGCATCTGTACCTGCACTCATACAAGATGCTACAGCTATAGTGGCTTTCATTCATAAGGTCGCCCAATTTCTTTAGCTTGTCCTCCTCACTGCAAAAGAATTCCTAATGTGTTATTACCACAGAAAAGGTAGAATGTCATTCCTACAGCTTTTAATTGAAAGATTTTAAGCTAATACCTAGAAGAGATTAAGTTTAGGGAACACCTTAAATTTGATGACACAGTGTCCTTGAATGCATGAACTCGCTTGGCTTCAGAGTAGACATGTGCAGCCCTCTATAAATAGGATCACATCAAAATTTTCTAGTCATTGGACTTTGCCAGAAACTACAATATGAAGCACTGGCTTCTGCTAAGCAAAGTAATCAGATAAATATGATAAAGTACTCATTCCCATTGGATATTAGAGGAATCCCATTTTTATCCAATTTCAAAACAATAAGCAAATATCTTCCCCTCTTGGTCAATTTCAACAAATATTCTGTTTTAGTACAACCATGTAACAAAGATGGAAGAAATTGGTGGCCCAATTTTAGACATGATACACAAAATGTATTTCCAGATCAACAATGAAAGATCAGAAAGAAAACTCAGAAGCTGTACATACTAACTTGGCAGCAAAATGTGGCCCTAGAGCAATGTAAAGCAATTGCCAGCTGAAAATATAGATCTTACCTCATGCAGCTTAAAATGCTTGGCTGCTTTTAATACATCCAGAGAACTTGGGGACTTTATGAAAATTGATGAAAGGCTTTCCTCCGTGATTTTCTCAATCTCTTCAACTGTGTATGGTTCCTCTTTCAAGAACTCCTGCAAAATATAAAATGGATGATACACATGATGCCATTTGAAGTATGACCACAAAGCCGATAATGTACACATACATACACGAACATATAATTGTAAAGCATGATCCAATGTCAACCAAGTGGGACACATCCACATAATATGCATCACATAAAAACGAAAAAACAAATAAGAGGAAAAGAATTGAAAACTTATGGTACCAAGTACCTTAACAGCAGTCATGGGATCAGGAGAACCACGACTGCCAGCAAATGCTACACACAAGCCCTCAACATCAGAAAGAGTTTTGACTTTTGATATTGCCTCTTGAGGTGCCATTCCCAGCTTTACTCCAAGTACAATCTGAGAGAGCATCCCAAAACAGCAGTGTCAGGACCTATAAATTTCTAGTGGTACAAAATTTGCCAATATTTGCAAGTCGTAAACAGGAAAAGGAGGGGGGTTACTATCCAAGTTTTTCTGTAAATTAGCAATTTTAACCATACAAGGAACATTCATCAAAAGTAGTACTATCAAGTGTCTATGTGCAAGTAATCTCACAGCAGCCAGTTGACATTCAACAACTCTGTTATTGTAATTTGTTGCAGCAGTAACTGCCTTCTGAGATTCTGCTAAAGAATGTGCTATCACAAATGTTCCCCCATCAGGAAGTTCCACATCAGTTGCATGAATGGGGTTGAAATCAATAAGTTCTGCAAACCCAGTTTTAGCCATGACAGATATTGCCTGCCAAAAAAAAAAAAAAGTAGTTAAATATGTTCCACACACTCAAAAAGAACTTTAAATATTCAGTTTCTAGGTCATTCTGGACAGATCCTACAATCAACAAATTTTGTGAATGTCCTATCAAAGTAATACTAGGTCAAGCCCACTCCAACACTGTGTATCAACCCAAATTCCAGGTTTATGCTGACAGCCAAGACAAACCAGATCACATGACCACTAAATTAGTTGACAAGGCTGACACAACGCATAGAAGCTATTTCAATGTTCTTTCTGATCCAATAATTACAAGGAAAAAAGAAAGAAGAAACTTTATTTACAAAAAAAATGAAAACAATCTTATAAGTTTCATGTGGCATTCTAACACAAATTCACATTAAGAAAAATATATTGAGATTATGGAGCATTGAATATTAACCTGATCCATTCCACCAGACTGTGTTCCAATATGCCTTTCGCATACACACGTAAGTTGGGCAAGTTCTTTCTGTTACACAAGGATATCTTGGAATTCAACTTAAAGAGCATAAAAATAGAGAGAAAGAAAAGTAAACAGCAGTAACTCCAATACTATTTCTTCCCTATCTTTTTTATCTTGACTCTTTCTTTGTCTTTTCTATACAGCAACATCTCATGAGCCTCGAAACTCTCATTTTCCTTTTGAAAATAGCTCAACTAAATATCATGCCTTGATTCGTTTTTGCACAATATAATTCTAATGTTGAACCTTTTTTTGGAAGGGACTGAGAAGCCAAATACTATACATACTCAGTCCAGCATAGTTTTCTGAATCATAGTCACACCTTTGGAAAGTTCACACCAAAAACAGCCATAATAGCAATGGTAGCTGAACAGACAAAAGCTGCAGAACTTGATAGACCAGAACCTACATTATGAAAAATTCAAGTCAATTTCTGTACGTAAGAAAGAAAATATCCTTTTAATATTGATATTGACTAACATAACCTGTCGGAACAGTGCCATCAATAAGGACATCTAGTCCAACAGGGACAGCAACATCCACTCCCTTTGATTTAGCATATTCATAAAAACCTTTGTACCTGGAGAGCACAAAACGCTCAGTATCCCGTATATATTAACATAAATTTGTTTTAGGCAATAATAAGTGCAGATTGGATGTCCTACCCACAGACAAAATAATGGCCCCATTTGTGATTTTTCAAGTCGATATCCTGCAAAGATCGGATTAGATTGTAAGGAATTTCTACAATGAATGTCGTGTGTTGTGGGAAAACACAAAATCAATTATAAGCTACAGTGAGAAACCCAATTCCAATAGACACAATAAAGTCAGCAAGTTGATGGCAGACATTGAGTTAGAGAGGGAGAAAAGAGGAAAATTTTATTTGCAAGTTGAGCATGCTTTCCTGTTTTCTTTTCAGAGACGGGTTCTTAATGGAAATTATTATAACCTATTTATTATTCCTAAACTCTTGCATATAAAAGCAATTTAACCGTAATAAACTGCATACTGCTGTGCCCCCCAAAATGATTTTTCTTTCCCAGCTGATAAACTCAGGTCATCTCAAGATCCTCGACCCACAAATGACGGGCAATTCCAAGGCAAAAGAGACCTCCAAGAAAGATAGGATATCAAAAGCAAAGCAAACAGAAACATTTACGCAAAGATTAAAATAGCTGAGTGACAAAATGTACAATTAAGCCGACAATTGCGTGGTTAAAGATGACCTGGTCAGGATCAGCAGGGTAAGAACACAAGGTGTACTTAGCGTCATTGACATTAGCAATCCGTAGACACTTCTGGGCATCTTCTGCAGCATCATGCTTTCGAATGGCCACGATGGTGTCTTGCCGGATTGCCATTGGCAGCACCGAGTAGCCCTCATAGTCAATGTGCTCTCCGATCAAATTCACTCTCCCTGCAACCCCAAACGGAAAAACAAGAGACCAATCAAAAATCAACACTCAATTTCCCCCTCATAAAAAACCCCCCGCAGCTTTATTTTATTTTGTCCTTTTTCATTTCGACTCCTGACGCATTGTTCACTTAAATGAGAAATTTCCAATCACAGTCTTTAATCAAAAAGTCGTACAATTCAACTCATGATTGATTGTAAAGTTCATTGAATTTTCCACGCTGTCGTTTTGCCCCGGAAACCAAAGGGAAGGAATGAAAACGATTTTGATCAAAATGACCTGGAGAGCGAGCAAACACGTCAGGGGGGTGACCGAAGACCTCGAGAAACTTGGACTTCAATATATCGAAACGAAGCTGTGCCTCTTCGAGCTGAGACCCTTCTCCGTACACTGGCTCTAGCGTCGAGTAAATCGGGATCGGCAGCTCTTCGTGCTTCGCCATTTCTTTACGTTCCGTTGATTTGGTTTTTCCCTCTTTTATTTTTAACTCCTCTAGCTCACACACAACACGCCTGTCGATCAGGCTCGGCTTCCCAAAACAGAAGCAAAGAAATGCATAATTATTGGAAATGACGTGTGACGTGACCTTTTTCCTTTTTTACTTTTTAATAAAAAAAATTATTATTTGTTTTGCGGATTAGAAGGAGTTTTAATTTCGAAAGGAAAGGAGCCTCGAGTTTATCCTCTTTGCCGGCTTTTCTGTAGGATAAAATCTCAACTGTTGATGACTTTGACTTGGTGAATATTCAACGTTATCCTTCTAAAGCGCTGGCGT
The DNA here is from genome assembly GCA_037897445.1 of Ceriops zippeliana. Taxonomy (NCBI): domain Eukaryota; kingdom Viridiplantae; phylum Streptophyta; class Magnoliopsida; order Malpighiales; family Rhizophoraceae; genus Ceriops; species Ceriops zippeliana. The sequence continues at coordinate 3,392,953 of JBAPLH010000061.1, read as the reverse complement.
TCAGCGCGAGACACATTTCAACCTGCCACCTTTTTAAAGAAAGTAATCGCTATGGGATTGTGATTGTCGTTAACTAATCACGCTTAATTTGATTAATCATATAAAAGAAAAAACCCTTGTAAAAAGGATTACTGAAGGGTTTAAATCTTTAACTCCCTCAATTTCTATGAAAGATAAATTTTGAGATGCTAAGGATTACATCGCTGTGTAATCATAAAATTTGAAACAAACAAAAAAAAAAATCGACAAACATTAAGAAGTATAATTAATAATTAAGAATTCTCTCTCTATATATTTATCAATACAATGTTTTAAATGAAACAATTACAGTATGTTTTAGTTTTTAAAAATACAAATTTAAAAATTCATTATTAAAAAAATAAGAATAATAAAATAAATTATATAATTGAAATCGATATTTTATCAAGATTTTACCATTAAAAGGTTTTAATGTGATTTGAATTGCTAGTTTCATATATGATTGTAAAATTTTATAGTTTGAGATCTTAACAACCATAATCTAGACTAATAGAAACATGATCTAAAATTAAAATTAGCCTTAAAAAGAAAAAGGGAACAAGGTCTATTGTGACGGAATACTACCTCCAAAAGGTAAAAAGAGTCTTTAAATTTTATAAATAGGACTAATGCACATACAGATTAAATTTTTCGAGGGAAGGCAATGCTCGTGACCCTATGCTTCGCCTATGGTATCCGGATGTGGATCGAAGTGGATGACACGTCAGGGGAGAAAGAGAACAAATGCAACTCAACTATTTCTGCATGTCTAAGACCCAAATAGAATATGTGCTAACAATAACTTCTTCTGTGCCTCGGCCAGAAGAAGATGTGCAAACCCCTTGTCCTTAGCCGAAAGGCCGGAAAAATACGTAAAGAAAACAAGGGCCCGCCTTGTTTTCACCTGCAGGGCTTGTCCAGTTATCCAGATACCTGCCTCGACACACGGGTTCCATCTCATAATGCATTGGGATATTGACTGATTAAGGCCCGGCCACCGGTTATACGATACATTACATTGCACCCCTCTTCCTGTTCGGTTTAGGCTCTGGGAACCAACCAAGGCTTCTGTTGGACCATTGCCAGATCGCCACCAATATTGGTTTGAGTATCTATCTGTCTATGTAGACTAAAAATATAGAGAAAAAAAAAACATAATTTTATTTTATTTAATTAAAAGTGGTATAAAAAGCTACGAAGGAAAAATGAAAAAAAAAAAAAAAAAAAAAAAACCAAGTGGTAGATTACCCCCCCCCCCAACTTTTTTTTTTCTTTTCCATTTTAACTAAAGAAACCGTGATTTTCATTCTATCAACTGAAATTAGCCAATACATAAGTCAGCCGACAAAAGCCTTCTCAAAGCATCTCGTGGGGTGCAGGAGCTTCCCCGGCTAGTGCCGAAGCCACTTTCCTTCTCACGGAGGCACTATCCACAATTCCTCCTTTATCGTCCCTGCACACCAATGCAACTCCGCACAATTCCATCGTCGACGCTGAAACGACAATGGAATTGTGCGGAGTTGCAGTCTGAGTAGAGACCAAAATTTGATAGCAAACAAAAGAAAAAGAAGTAGCTTTAAATATTTTTAAAATTTTCAACAATTTCTAAATTATTTATTTATTTATTTGCTTACATAGAATAAATACTAATTTGATTCATCTCGTTAACGAAATTTTTGCTCTTAAAATTGCAAATTGAATCGCTGATACTTTGCACGCGTTTTTGGTGGAACAACTTTTTTCTACACAATTTTCTATTTATTAAAAAAAACAAAAACCAAAAGGTAACAATTCATTTGATTTGAAATTCGAAAATTAAAATGGTGAGTCATATTTTGAATACCGTACACCTTCTAGACCACTTTATTCCGCTGATTATGGTCGATCAAGTTGACAAAACCAAAATCAAAGTGTAAGCGCCAGTACCTGATCGCTCCCTCCTTAAAGGCGGGAAGGCTGAAAACCTAAGCCTCAACCCTCTCACGTTAACCGTCCATCTACCCGGATAGGCGCAGAGCCTCTGCGCCTTTTATGTTCCCCGCCGCGTTTGAACTTAAATAGAAAACTTCTTTTGATAGAAAGGAAAAGAGAAAAATAAATAAATAAATAAGAAACCAAAAATGACGCCCGGAATCACAATTGTCGAACACTCCATCACCAAACGAAATCACCGCCTCTACACCGTCAACTTCTTTGGCACTAAAATCTCCGTCACCGTCACGTCATCCGCCACGGCCGCTCAGAAATGGCTCAGGGCGATTCTCTACTTGCACCGCAGGATCATCCAGAATCTCGTCGTCGGTGTCGGCGTCCAGTGGAACCCGTCCAATGGCGACGATCCTCCCGCGGACACTCTCCAGCTCTGCGTCGGAAGTCGGTGCCTGATCTTCCAACTCTCTCAAGCCGACAACGTTCCAATCCTCCTCCGCCGCTTTCTGTTGAACGAGGACATCACTTTCGTCGGGATCTGGAACGGCGCGGACAAGAAGAAGTTGTGGATGACGTGTCACGACTTGGAGATTCACAGGCTGTTGGACTTGAGAAGGTATGTGGAGACTGATGATGGAGACAGTCTGCACAGTGCTTCGGTGGAGGAGATTGTGGAGGAGTGCCTGGGTTTCGAGGGAGTGAGATTGGAGAAGCATATCAGTATGAGTGATTGGGATGATTATCACCTCAGCGATGATCAGATTTTGCAGGCTTGTGTGAAAGCGTACGTGGCCTTTGAGATAGGCAGGACCTATTCTGCATGGGCTTTTTGATGGTCAAGTAAGGTGTGATTGTTACAGCTTGATTTTGCCTTCTGTTTTTTTTTTTTCTATGTTTTTGTTTAGAAGAAATGCAGGCTGGTTTTGGTTACCATGATCAATTGGACCTTTTTCTGGTTACTTTGCCAGGTGATGTTGTGCAGTGATTTCGGGAAATTTTGTACGGTTTATATTTTTCTCCCTCAAAGGAATGGCGTGGACGCTGCTTTGTATTAGGTGATAACTTTTTGCAGAGCCGTTTGTGCGGTAGTTGGGAATCGATATAATTTTGTGATACTCTTGATCTCGTTTGGCATTTTCGATGGGTGGAAAGGGCTGCAATGTCGTACTGCTTTTGATCTGCGTTTCGTGTTGGTGATGATTGTTTGTCTTGCTCAATTAATTGCTTGAGTGCGATTGCCAGTCCTCTCCATATCTTTTGCACAATTTTATTTCGGCAAGACCGGCAATCTAACCTTGGAATAAAATGTGGAAGTCTTGATCTCTTAGGGTAGGAAATTGTGTTAGACCAAAAGTAAGGAATCCACTAAAAATTCAATTAAAATTAATTTAAATTGTATATTCATTTTTAATTTTTAAGATAAAATTAATTTTTATTAATATAGAATAAAAGCTTATGTAAATTTTTTATAAAATAAAATATATTTAACTGTAAATTATACTAATGAAATTAAATTTCTAAGAAGATAGTGTATTTTTATTATTTTAATTATAATATCGATAACAAAATTTTTAATAGAATAATGAAAATTTTAAGAGTAAAAAAGAAAAATTACATTTGAGAAGAAGTGATAAATCTTGAATACTTATAGCAATGGCGATGATTTTAAAATTATCACTTTGTTCTAACAATAAAAAATATAACTATTAAATGAGTTTTTTATTCTTTTTTGTTATTTATTTTTTTATTTCAAGAGTTGATTGAAAATTCTAAGAGTTACCATGGAGAGGCGAATGAAAATTTTAGTTGTAAGTAAATACATCTTTTCATTTTCTCTCTTTTTTAATTTTTAAAACAGCAATTGAAAATTTCAAAAGATATAATTTTTTTTCTCTTATTTTTTATTTCAAGGGCCAATTGAAAATTTTAAGAGACACAACTTTTTATATTTTTATCATTTATTTTGGACAGGTAAATTAGTAATTAAATTTTAAAAATAAATCTTTTCATTTTTTTCTTTTTATATTGAAAGGTAATTAAAAATTCTAATAGGCATAATTTTTTATTTTTTATCATTTATTCGAAATAGTTAAATCAACGATTGAAAATATTAAGAAGCATAATTTATTATTATTTTTTATTTTGAAAAGCAATTGAAATTTCTAAAAAGCATAATTTTTAATTTTTTATTTTGAGAGACAACTCTTTTTTGTCATTTATTTGTGACAATTAAAATAGTGATTAAAAATTTTAAGTAGTACGATTTTTTATTTTTATTTTGAGAGACAATTAAAAATTTTAAAAAACACAATTTTTTATTTTTTTTATTTTGAGAGGCAATTGTAATTTTCCAGAGACGTAACTTTTTATTTCTTCTCTTTATTTTAAAAATCCCACAAATTGTTGTAGCCGCGTATAGTTTTTAAGTCCCCTCGTTTTAGGGCTAGCCTAGTTCCTGTGATTTTCAGCAAATTCCACCCCAAGACATTGGAAGTTGAGTTCTCTAGCTCGGAAGACCCATGTCACCGTAGCTTATGTTAATACGTGACTAAAATTATTTGACTAGCAAAGTAAAGAACCCGTGGCAATGAAACCTAATTAAATGTAACGAAACATGATTATTGCATTTTTCTTAGAAAGAACTTTAAAACCTAAATTGAAGGAAGTGTAAAGAAATTGTAGTCTCCGATCATACTATAAGATAGAAAAAATATTTAATCCTATGAAAAACGAACAATATAGAAGTTTTAATGATAAGTTGATCGAAGTTTTTTTTTTCTTGAACTCATTTGGTTTAATAAAAATTTTGATATATATGAGGAAATTTATGGATATATGAAATTTAATAGACATTTAATTTGTAAATTTAATAATTTAATTTAATTTTGATATTTTTACTTTTATATTTTTTATTGTATATTTGCGGTAGAACTCTTTGATTCTTTTTCTTTTTTTGACGTTTATTAGGTTTTCTTTAGTTCGCATCCATCACCAGCTAAAGCACGGCAGCTTTCCTTTAGCCGTTTAGATTAGCGGGAAAGCTGGAAACACCACGCCCACTGCATAAACTTTCCATCAAAATGATGGAACCGGAAATCACGATTACCGAACGAGCCGTTTCTTCAGTGTCTTTTTCTTTGGCATTTCCCTCTCCGTCACCGTCTCACATCATCCCGCTCCTGTAGTTAAGAAATGGCTAAGTTCTAGTCTCTGTCTCAGCCGCTGCAGTCGCTGTTATGGCGGACTAGTCGTCGGCGTCGGAGTACAATGGAGTCCTTCGAACGGCAATGACCGTCCCGCCGATACCCTTCGGCAGTGCGTCGGCTCCTGCTGCCTGATTTTTCATATCTCGCAGGTGGACACCGTTCAAGTCCTGCATCGCTGCTTTTTGAGCAACAGAAACATTATCTTCGTGGGTATCTGGAACGGCGCCTACGAGAAGAGGCTGTGGATGTCGGAACACAAGCTGGCTGTTCACTGGCTTTTGGACCTGAGGTGGTTAATGCAGTGACTGTGGACGAAGAGATTCTCCGCAGGTGTTCAATCGAAAGGATCGTGCAGGAAAGTTTGGGCTCTGAAGGGTTAAGACTGAAGAGAGAGATTAGTATTAGTGATTGGGACAATTATTATCTCAGCAGGCAGGTTTGTCTCAGTAGTGGGCAGGTTAGGCAGGCCTGCATAAAGGCTTTCGTCGCCTCCGAGATTGGTAACTATTTGCGTGCTTGGCAGCTTTAAAGAACAGATGTCTTTTGGGGGGGGGGGGGGACATTTTTCGCGACCAATGTCAGTGTTTTGATTTCCAAAAAAGAACCGCACGTGAAACTGTCTGAAAATTTTGAATCTCGAACCTGTCGTCGTGTAAATGACGCGGTGAACCTTCTAACGTGGCCCAGATATTAGAGATACCGAATGTTCCAAGTTGAACCGACATTTGCCATTCCTGGTTCAATTTTCTTGGCTGCAAATCATTAATAACCCCTGATTTTCATTTCACGGATTATCGCCCGGTAATGTTGATCTTCAGCTGCGTTTTTTCGCTTAACTCTTCGGGGGAATCATCGTTGCTCGGACTGTTGCTTTGGTTTTACGGACCATCAATGGATTTGACGAGAATAAGAAAGCCCAGCCCACCAAGCAATTGCATTCTTCAACCAGGCCAGGACGAATCCAAAATAACAAGCCCAACGCGCATCTCACTAATCGTCTGCGCAGGTAAAGCCAACAAGCATTCCTGTTCAACCCCGTCTGCCCCCCTCCGCGTGTTCCTCCACAACTTCTTCTCTCCTGACCCGGGTGGAAAAAATTAATAAAAATGAGAAGGTAGAAGAGCCACTTGCACTGGCACAGTCATCTCTGTCTCTCCCTCCTCTGTAATTACAATAAACTTAAGAAGTTCTAGGGTCTCCTTGATAATAATAATAATTAATGGATAGGCACAGAGGAGACCACCACGGCGGCAATGACGGTGGCGACGGCGATGGTAACTATAGTCAAGGCTCATACCAGAGTCTTCGCCCTTACCGCTTCTCCGATGGCCCCTCCCGCGGGCTCTCTCGCTTCTCCGACGGTTCGTCTCGATTCTCCGATGGCCCTACCAGCCGCTACTCTGACGACGAAGCCAATTCTAGTGGCAGCTATAACCGCCGGCGTAGCCCCAGAAGCTATCGTGGTGGGGACCGCCGTTCCTTTGAAAGCCCTCCTCCGCATGGTCCACGTGGTGGTGTTTCCGCCAATGGGCGGCAGTGATAGTGGAGGATTTAGGCCAATGGAAGGTGGAGGTGGAGGTTTTGGATATAATTTCCGGGAGCCTTTACCACTTCATTCTCCTCTTTCGGGTCATAAACGTGGGTTTGGCCGAGGAAGTCCTGGTGAGCAGATACAAGTTTTACGTTTATCAGTTGGTTTATTCATTGATGAGTGTTTGTGAATATAACTGTGGGATTTTGATGATTGGCTGTAACTCGAGCTTTACTTGGAGTTCCTTTTCGTGCCATTTGAATTTCCGTATTTGCTATGTGGAATTATATTTGTCCCGCATTTTGTGTGTTCAGTAGGGGTTTTTATGGCCCTGTAGGGTCCTCCTGGAATGTCATGCTTTTGAAGTTATCATTGAATATACTTGTATCCTAATCCATAAACTTCTTAGAATGTTTTTGTTTTTTCTGTGAGAAAAAACTCTTTGAATGGTGTAGAATAATAGTATGATCAGTGATTAATTGTGCTTAAATGGAGATAAGCTTTGAGTGGTATAGAAGATAATCAATTTTTTTTTTCTTTTTGGCTTTTTGCTTAACTAGTGCTAAGAGCATCGGTATGTGATGAAATTGTAAATCTACGAAATACAATTTGTTGCATGATTTCTGTTTCTTAATTTTTTTAATACTTTATCACGAGGATTTTGGTGCTAGAACCTTGCTGTCTCACTTCTCCAGAGTTGAAATATTTTCCAGCAACTTTCCTTTGGTATTCTGCTTATCTTTGGTCTCTTATGACACAGCCTCCATCATGATTCTCGTAGTATTGTATGCTAATATGCTTTGGAATCTGTTGATCTTATGTCATTGTGAAATTTTATTAACTTCAGTTGGTTTATGAATATACTTCACCTATGATACATTTTACTTTGGATTGAGGCTTTTCATTTAACTCAGTCAGAATTTACTACCATAGCCTTAGTTTCAACTTGCTTATCATTTGTGCTTTTGACCTTGTGTACATGCTTGTAGTCAAAATTTTCATGGTTTTCCTCTTTGCTGATGATTTTATTTTCAGATCGCTTTGATGGTAGTTTTGCCAAGCTCTTTGTGGGATCTGTTCCAAGGACGGCAACTGAAGCTGATGTAAGTCATGTTTTTAAATTAAATGACCATTGAAGCATGTTGGACTCATAATTGGACATTTCAGAACACATGCAAACACATGCACACTTGTCCATTTGGAAAGATGCACAGTTTATAGCTTGTAACTGGATTGGACATTCTTTAATACAACCACCTTGACTCTTCCCTGGGCTGGATTCCTTCTTATTGACAAAGGCTTTTCATTCTATTCTGCCATTTCTTGACATCTTTCTTTTCATTCAAAATTGTAGTTTAATGAATGACTCAACTCTCTTACCTAGCCAGACTAGAAAAGAAATGGATTAGATTCCATCCCTGATTTTGTTTTGTTTTGTTTATTTCTTTTTCTGCCCTTTTCTTTTTCTTCAAAGTTCTTCATCTTCTTTAGAGTTCATCCATAGGCATGGTTCTCACAGCTTAATAGAGGCTTAGTTCTGCTGGCCTTTTTGCTTTCTGAAGGCAGAAATTAAATCCTTCCATTTTGTTGTCTGAAATCTCATGCTTGTAGGACTGTTCTTCTTGTTCTTCTTCCCTTCTCTTATGTCTTTTACTTTTCATTTACTAAATCTTTCTTTTCTTTTTTTTTTTGCACTTAACAATTTGGTGTCAGATTCGGCCCTTGTTTGAAGAACATGGACATGTGATAGAGGTTGCATTGATCAAAGACAAGAGGACAGGGCAACAACAAGGTACATGCAACTGCTAGTTTACATCTTGATTGTAATTCATACCCATGGTGTTTCAAGTCGTCTAAGAGATTGAGTGGGAGCAAAGTATGCTCATATTATCATCTAATCTTGTTTTTGCAACAAGTATTGGGCTTGTTGGTTTTATGCAACTCTATTTATGTGTACGTCGTCTCAAAACAGGAAGGCAACACATGTAAACCTAATGGAACCAATTTTTGTGTAGCAGTTGGGAATTGGAAGATGATTAGATCAACCTTTTTTCCTAGTGGCTGCAGCGGTGGCGACATACCCTACAGGTCATTTGTCATGGGAGTGTCTGCTGCCATACTGTAGCTGTTTTCTTTTGGGAAGCTTAGTTCTTCAGATGTTGTACATATAGTGACAAAAATTTTGTTCATTTTTTTTTTAATGCGAGTTAAACACAATGTAAAATGAGTTCGTAAATTGTTTATGTGCTGGTGAAAATGATGAAGTATTCAACCGTGAATGCTTTGGGATGTCTATATGCAATTGTTAAATTGTCAGATGAGATGGATCTAGAATCTGGAGTTGTTCTTGGATTTGGTTGGATGTCTATGCTTGTTGTCATGTTCCCTTAAAAGCTCCTTTTGGCAATTATGGAGCCATCAGGTATTTCCTCTAGTGATTTATTGATTGCATTCCTTTCTACTTCTGAGGAAGCTGGTTGAGCAAGTTTTAATACTTGAATGTGATGGAGGGATTTTTTTGAGTTCTTCCTGGAAGTAGGATGCTGCGACTTGGAGCTGATGCTTTGTGTTCTTTTGTCTTAATGTTGGTTGACATTCAATTGTGATTGGAAGCTGATGAGTTAGTTTTTCTTGGATGAATATAACACGAAGATAGCAGGATAATCATAACTTTAGTTCCTTCCATGATGAATGTGAAAGTGATGTCTATGCAAGCTATTGTGCCAATAAATGTGATCTACTTAAACAATTCTATAGCTGATGTGTGCGGAATGTGTGTTCATGGATCTTACTAATGCTTAGCAACAATTGTATGCCAGATTGTCTGTATTAGCTCTCAGCGACAACCATGTCAGATGGGTTGTGTTAGTATTTAGCAACAACACATGTAGGATTGTCCTACTCATGATTTAAATTCTTGGTTATCTGCTGGAATCCAGCTATTGGAAGCCATATACATTTACTTTTGGAACAAAGATTTCATCTTGGAAATTGAATGGTTGAACTTGTGGACCCCTTTTTATTGTTGTGGATCTGTTTATATGCCAGTCTCATGGATTTCTTCTTGTGGTCTCCTTACCATTTAAATTTTTGTTCTTATCTCTATATTGTGTTTGGTTGATAGATAGGCATGTTAAATGCAGTTAAGGTTTTCTTTATTTTTTGAGAGCAGTGCTCTCTGTTTTATCAGTTGCATGTTGCTTTTCTTTCATTTGGGTCTAAGGCTGAAGTTGGTTGAAGCCTGTGCTTTTCTGCAACAGTGTGATGATGCTCAGATTTTAAGGAGAGAGTGCATTTGAGCATTGCTATGTGGCCATTTGCATTATAATTTGATTCCATATAGTTATTTTCTATTATTTTGCCAATACAGGAGCTAACGTTCCAACTTGTAGGTCTTAATATGAGCCATGTAGTTGCATTGATTCCACTTTCCTGTTAGGAGTGAAATTATTTTGTTGTACTCTTGTGATATGGAATTTATACCTTGATGGTTATCTGTTGGCTGTTGATTGATGTGCTTGAGAACATTATTGTTAATATTTATGAGTTTACTTAGTGATCATTGTGGATATGCACAATGTTGCAATGACATGGTGAAGCGTTGATGTATGTATTTCTGCCATGCAATGGTTGTGGACGTATTGACTGAGTAGTTGCATGGTTTATGTTGTTTACACTGGAAATATTGTGTTTGTTTGATATTTGTCTCTTCAGATAGTGATTGGTCAGATAGTTGTCACATCCTAGCTGATTTAGCCCTGGTTAAATGATGGCTAGCCTTCAATGGTGGTAATAAAGTAACAGTATGACAGGATTGCTTGATTTGTATGTGTCAAGCATCAACACACAGGATATTCCTGGGGCAGTGTCCTTGAATCTTCATGAACAAAGAATGCTAATGCCCCTTTTTCTGGCTCTATTACCTTTTGGGTTGTGGGAAGTTTGAAATGATTGTTGCAGTAGAATAATTTGAGCTTTTATTCCCTGTGGGAGTGGGTCTGTTGACCTTTTCCTCATTCAGTGGGAAATTCTATATTGTGCATTTTGTTCTCTCATTTGTTATTAACTGCTAGCCACAGATTCTTATCTATTTGTACTTCATTTATGTTGTATTTACCTTCAATGGAGTATGTGGCTGTTTAACCAGAGGCTCAAAATTTCAACTTGGGACTCACTGCCCTAGTTGACATTTTAGAGTGATGGAACTGCAATCCAGCGATTAGTGAACTTTATATTTATGTTCTTTCTTACTTTTAGCTCTTTGCAATTTATCTGTATTGTTCCAATGCATGCTATAGATGATTTCTGGTTAACAACCTCTTTTTATAGAGAAGTTACCGATGTAATTGATAGGCTTTTCTTCTTCTTCCAGGAAGATTGTTCTGGATGGTGACTTCCATTGTTGTCTAACTAGGATAGCTTCCAAAATTGTTTCCTGTACATAATCTATTGACGGAGTGCCCTTGGAATCTCAAAATCACGTGCTTTAGAGCGAGCATTGATTTCATGTATACATGAGATCTTAATGGACAAGCTTGTTATAGCATGCTTCTGTGGTATGCTTAGCACCACTGCCCTTTGGGTACCCTATCTGTGGTACATTAGTTTCTTCTCCATTGGAAGGAACCAACAGAAGAACTTATGTAATATACGGCTGTCTCATTGGGGTGCTATATGTATTTGCATGGTTGTTCACAAAGATACTTGGTTGTTTGAAACTAAAAACCTGTTTTTAGTGATGTTGGAGTGGGGGGATTGGAAGACAGAGATAAGTTGTTTACTGTTCTCATCAGTTGTTGAAACTTGGTGCTTCTCAAAGGTTCTATTTTTGCCTTCCATACCAAGGGAAGAGGCTTATTAACTGATCATTTCCTAGATTTTGTGTGAATGATATGCATGATTTTGGCTTTCTCTTTGACAGCATTGCAGTAGGTGAACTTTATCGAAGGCTCCATGAAAATCTCTATGTATTGCAAGGATTCATTTCATTCTCGCTCCTTTCTTTTCAGTTGGACTTCTAGACATGTTTCACATCCCTGTGAGATGAATGGATTGATTGAATTGCCTCTGTAGTTTTTATATCGTGTGAAAAATGTTCTATTTATAGTGCTGTTTTGGTTGAGAAACTGGATTCTTGTTTTGCACTCCCTGTTAACAGCACTGTGCATTTGTGTACCCCACAGGAACCTAATACAATTTAATAGGTGGCATTGTAATTGCTTGTTTATATCATTGTTTGAAGGCAAGGTAGCCATAATGAAACTGGATGAAAAAAACCTTTGCTCATGCAGGATGCTGTTTTATTAAATATGCGTCCTCAGGGGAAGCTGATAGGGCCATCAAAGCTTTGCATAATCAGCATACTCTTCCTGGAGTAAGGATTCATGCTTGGCTCTAATTTTTTGTGCCATTGTAATGGTTTCACATGTAAAATATCCTTTTGTTTTTTTTTCCCAGGGAATGGGACCTATCCAAGTTAGGTATGCTGATGGTGAAAGGGAACGACTTGGTAATGGTTCATGCTTAGTTGAAGGCCTTACCTTTTGTTGCATCTGCACTTTTGTTTCTAGCATATTTTGGTGTTTTTATCTTCTTACTTAGGCCTGGGAAGTCAAGTTTCCCTCTTTCAGTCTGCCTTCACACTTGGAAAAGTGCCTACTAAAACTATGGGTTGTTATTTCTCTTTTCATCTTCATACATAAATTGGTTGTCTTCCTTTGGCAATTGCTTGTCCTGGGTGCAATTTTTCTACAAAACTTGGACTGAAAGTTTCATTTTAAAACTTTCAATTCTGATTATGGGTATTTTCTCTTTCATTGTAGGGGCAGTTGAGTATAAATTGTTTGTGGGATCATTGAACAAACAAGCCACTGAAAAGGAAGTCGAGGAAGTATGTCACATATACTTAATGTGTTCCATCATATATTGCTGCCTTTTTAAAAACTGGCAATCTTCAGCAACTCTTCCCCCAACCCCTACACTACAATTTTTATCCAGTAACTCTGAATCACACTTAACACAGTGACTATTCTGTTGGCTCTCCTTGTGGAGATGTGTGATTTTGTGGTTTTGTATCTATGATTTTGTGTATTCTAGGCCCTATTTGGCATTGGTTATATAGAGGCTTTTCATCAGATTTAGCTTCCCCTTTGTTTGGAAGACATGATTACTGTAAAGTTAGTAATTAAAGTTTCCTTTCCCAGATTTTTGCTCGCTTTGGTCGTGTAGAAGATGTGTACCTCATGCGTGATGATATGAAGCAGAGTCGTGGTGTGCCCTCATTTTCCTATCTCAAGTTCTAATAAATACAGCAACACAGCTGTCCTTGTCATGTGCTATATGACATGCGTATAAATTGGGCTTGGACCAAATCATATGCCTTTTATATCTGAAATTTATCTCCTTGTTTTTCTCTATTATGAGTCGTTTGACCTAGTCCCTCTATTATCAACCTTGTAAATTTGGTGTTTGTCAGCACTCTATGCAATAGCATGCATTGTGGAACCAAAACTACATGGTGTCCAAATCTGAATATTTCTTTTGCAATGCACAATGTTTAATTGAAACTAATGGCACCACTTTGTTTTGTTTCCATTGCTGATGCTTTTGTTCAATTTCTTCTGAAGGGTGTGGATTTGTCAAATACTTGCATCGAGATATGGCATTGGCTGCTATAAATGCTCTAAATGGAATATATACAATGAGGGTAAGCACGAATTGTTGCTTCCACATGTAACTATTGTATTACCTCTTTAATAACTAATTATATTCCTCTAAACTCCAATCTTTAGGGCTGTGATCAACCATTAACTGTTCGGTTTGCTGATCCTAAGAGGCCCAGGCCTGGAGAGTCAAGGTGTTTCAGCTGATATCATTCTAACTCATTTATGGGCTGCTGTGTTATGTGTTTCCATTGCCTCTTTGTCCCTGCATGCCCCCAGGGGGTGCCAATTTTAGAGTTTTGACTCATTTTATCCTCTATTTTTTCTTAGGGGCAGTCCTGCCTCTGTTGGACCTGGTTTTGGCCCTCGATTTCAGCCTTCAGGGCCTAGGTAATTTTCTCTTCAAAATTTCTTTTCAGACTGCTTCCTTGGGGGAGGTTGTTCTTTCCATTGTTCCGTGTTCTTAAGATAATTATTCTCGTGTTCTTAGGCCCCCACCCAGCTTTGGTGGCCGCATCCATGATCAAATTCTGCCTACTGCTTGGGATTTAATGAGTCCACAGAATTTATGTCCTCCTTCCAACACTGATGTTAGTAGTTTTGGTAGGTCTAGTGACATAGCCAGCCCTCTGAATCAGGTAAAACTATTGCTGTTTGCTCTCTCTCTCACACACACACAGCACACACACACACATAGAGACTTTTTTTTGCACATTATGTGAGCCCATAAGTTCCATTTAGCTGAAAACTGTTGCTTGATATGCTTCCAAAATTTTAGGGTGGTATCTTGGGTGGCCCCTCTGATGGTGCTCTTCCAGGACTCATGAACTCTACTGCTAAACAGGTATGTGAACATTTGTCCTCTATGCTCTCATAGTGTGCCTAGAATGGTTTAGTAGTGCTGCTTGACTTTTCCCCATTATCAGAGTTTCAGCCAGCATGTACATCAAGCACCACCTGTTAGTCAGCAAATATCACCATTACAGAAGCCTCTTCTACCACCTCAACATTTGCCGCCATCCTTTCAGCTATACCCTCAACTCACATCTTATTCACAGGCACAGACTTCTTATGTCAATCAGCCACAGCATGTTTTGGCTGCTGGTCAAATACCATTCAGTCAACCACTGACATCACAGCATTCACCTGGCTTGGGTGGACATTTGTCCGCTTCTCAGCCCCCCCTCCAGCAGGGTCTCTCATCTACTACAGCACTACAGGCACCCTTGAATATAAACCTACAATCCCAATCCCAATTCCATTCGTCTTCTGTCACAAATATACAGCAGTTACCTGCTCCTGTCCAGCATCAACTGCCTCAGTCTTGTCAGCAATCTCCTCAGATGGCTCAGATGCTGTCTCAACAGTCGCAAACTCTGCAAGCTAGCTTTCAGTCATCTCAGCAAGCTTTCTCCCAGCTGCAGCAACAAGTACAGATGATGCAACCATCACATCAAGGTTTATCATTGCAGCAGAGTTCCCAGGCTACTAAACAGCAGGTACGAGTTAATTAGAGGATAAGAGAACTTGTAATTTAGCTTCAGTTTAAAAAAAGAAAACAAATACATGCCATTCATGTTTGGTATATACTCCATTGCCTGTGGATAATGTATAATGATTATAGCATTTTCATTCTCAGTGGCCTGAGATGGCACCACAAAGCACTGCCACTACTGCTGCTACTACTCTGCCAATAGATGTGTCCCATGCTTCTGCTCCTACTGCATCTATAGTAAATCAAGCAGTTCCAGTAAAATATAATTGGACAGAACATGCATCTCCTGAGGGATTCAAGTACTATTACAACAGTGTAACTCGTGAAAGCCAGGTAGGAATCTAATCTCTGCCTTGTGCTTTTGGCAACATAATTTTGAACTATACAATAAGTTCATGCTGCATTGACAGTGGGAAAAGCCAGAGGAGTTAGCATTAGTCGATCAACATCAATCACAATTGGAACAACAGCAATTTCAATTAAAACATTCTGTTCAGCAGCCTCAAAACCAATCATACCCACAAGTTCTACCCACTCAGAAGGTGCCACAAGCCCAACTGGTGCAGTTTCAAGCACAGAACCACCAGCAACAGCCATCTTTTTCTTCATTGGTCAGTATTACATGGTTTTTAAAACAATGAAGGGTTATTATCGTTCTTGTTTCATTCTAGTGGTTGATCTGGTAATCTGCTATAACATTTGGAACTAGAGTTAAAAAGGGTTCTCAGATAACAACTGGAAATCTAGTAAGTGCTCATTGGGTGTTTTCTTAGTTTTACCATCTCAGTCTGAATTGTGAGACACCTTTAGAGTCTTTTCCTTACTGCACCAAATTGCTTTTGTGATTGATTGAACTTCTGCCTTCTGCATGGTTTAATAATGTTTTATTGGGAGTTTGTTATAGCTGTGATTTTCATTTGCTTTCTGGATCATTTTATCCTTTCATGAACATGGGTATATACAATTACTTGCAACAGTGAGTTCAGCTAATGATCCAGAACACTTCCACGTCTTTGGGTATTTCACCTTTTGATTGTATATTTTCAACCATAGTTCGTAGCTAAAATTTTATCTGCTGTAGGGGCTTCAGGCTGCACAGGAGATGTGGAAGAATAAGCCAACAGGTTCTGAACTTTTTCTCTGAGTTCTAAATTTTGGTTGCATGTGATAAATAAATTGCAACATGGTGGTTTACCTTGCCTAAATTGATAATGAGAAATAGGAAATAATTGGCGTATATTTGTGTGAGTGCCTTGCCATCTTGTTTTCATAACTATTTCGGTGAAGTGCTTTACAATCTTAAATGAAGCTGAACAGAGAGACTCCGTGAAATTGCACTTGTACGCTGAGTTCATTTCTCATGCATTTAGGCAAAGGATAACAAAATATCGTGGGAATGATTCACTCGGGCCTATTTTTATTGCTGTGATGTGGTCGATCCTTTTGCAAGAATGGCTGTTATCCCCTTGAATGTGCTTTGCAAGGCTCTCTCATTACTCTCTTTTCCCTTGTCTTAACATGGTGAGTTCATCTCCAGGAACTTGAAGCTAAAAGAATGGCACGATAGAGTTGCTGGTACTCTAGTGCCAAATGAAAGAATGGTGGCTTGTGCAACGTGCGGGGACAGGCAACAGCAACTGCTGAGTTTAAATAATTTAAAACTTTCATGTAAAGCTGTAATGGTTCCTTGAGCGTCAGTTCTCTGAAGTAACCGAAGGTCTTTACCGTCCCAAGTTTCTTGCTCAGCATAACGCTCCTGTGCCGTGAAAATTCAAACGTCTCTGATCCTTTTATTCGTGAGCCAGTCAGCTTTTTGGCATCGGATGCTGTAATTTCTACGTACGTGCCAAACTGGGTGTAGCCCATTTTCTGTTTGGGATTGTGTCTTGCCTTTCGAGGTGCAACCATAGTGTTGGTTGTTCTGTACAGCTCAGTAGAGAAGGTGTTCAACCTATGGAACCCCCTTAGAGTAACAAAGACTGTTCTTCAGCCCCAGGTCAACTAGATCTGACGTGTAGAATGTCCCAATATTGAAGGACATCTTGCAATATCCAAATATTTTTAAAATTTTCGCATTTGTTTTGACCACGCATGTTCTAATTCAGGTCATTCTTGTGGCCGCAAGCGACGCAAGTTCAGGTCATTCTCGTAGCCATGGGCGATTCATGTTCTAATCCATGAATTACGGTATACAATAATATGCTTCCAATATAAACACATAATCAGCAAGCGATCGCCTTGAAGTATGAATTATTTGGGGGATTCTAGTTGGCAATCCTGTAGTTCCTGTGTATCTCACCATCGTTCCCAGTCGTCGGTGGGTTCCAGGCTCCTCATCCTTGGCATGAAATTCCTGAAGTTGTTGACGGACAAGTAGGGGTGCGCCACGTAGGACTCAACATCGTGGCGTGTTTGATCGTCTTCATTCACGAAGAGCCTGTTAAGGAGAAGGCAAGCCCTATCCTGAAAGAAGACTGACATGTTATTGATCATCAAACGTTGCAGGAGTCACAAGGTCGAGATGTGCTAAATTTTCGGTACCGGTAGATCGCATTAACATCTGGACCACTGGAGTCGCAAGTGCCCTGCAGCCCAGAGCTGAAAGTTGAGCATGTAGGTTTTCCTATTGTGTGTGCTCCTGCCAAATTTGCAAATATCAGCTTTTCTGATCACCCAGATGGTCCTCAATTTATGTCAAGTTCACCAATCTACTTTGGAGGGGGAAAAGCGGAGAGCCAAAATAATATTACCAGAGAGAGCGACCACATCATTTAGTGTAAGGCCAACATTCTCAAATTCAGTCACCGATGTTGCCACTGTAGGATTTGCAGCTGGAATGTTGTTAGTCACTGCAGCTTTTTGCTAGCAGTCAGGCTGTCTCGGGACCTCCCAACTCGGTCCCCACCTGACTGCAAAAATGGCATATTTTAGGTTGGCTGAGCACTGTTACTAGAAGAATATTTTTAAAATAACTCTCGATTCCCATTTACATTAATATGTAAGGAGAAACCTTAATATTTTTGAACGGCTTATTAAAAGATGACATATAATAACGACAGTCTCCAGCAACAATTGTGAGAACATCAGCGCAATAAAGATCTCGGGACAAACAGACTCCAGTTCAAATTTGATGTTGTCGATCACTTCAAACCCTCTCAACGAATTAAAGTTTGGTGGTGCCGTTTTTACTCCCTCACAAAGTTGTCAATATTATTATTATTATTATGTACTATTTAATTTTGATATGTCAACAAAATTGAATAATTACATAATTAATTTTTTATTTGCATAATATTATAATTATATACTATGAAGCATTTGTTCATTTTTTTTGTACATTAATTTAAAAGATTAAACTTAAAAAAATATATTAAAACTCGTGTGATGCAATTAATTTTTAAAAATAAGTTTTTCATTGGTGAAACTCAATTTAAAATAATAAAAATAAATAAATAAAATAAATTTGTGTTAACAAAATTTATTTTTAATAATTTTTTGGATTAGCAAAACGTTTTTTTCTTTTGGTTTACAACTTGATACACGTACCCAAAAACAAAAAAAAAAAGTTTTAATAAATATGTTTGTATGAGTTTATTGTAATAAAATTGTAAATTTTTATATTGTTGCGATTAAAGATCATTTTCCAAGTGTAGTTGGTCTTATTTATCTTGGGAAGTTTGATAATAAATTTGAAATTTATAAGATGATGATTTGGAAAAAAGAATGTAAGAATAAGAATTACAAATTTGTATAAATCATCATATCTTATTCTATTATTTCTATTATACAAGTTCACACACTTAATTATCTCTTCACTATAATGTATCTTAATTATTTTACCATTTTTTTAAATGTAAGTTGATTGCTAATCTTGTAAATTAAATTTGATTAATTTATTTTATTATCATTAACCAATATAAATAATTTTGTAATTATATTATTAATTAATTTACAATCATTTTATTTATCATACTACAAAAAATTATGTACACATGTCCTTTGTTAATCAATTCACCCTTCATCTTACATGTTTTTGGGACCAACAAGTATAATCTAGCGACACCGAAGCATCGCAGCTCTGCAAGACTTGTAATGATCCGTACTTTAATTGTGACCCATTAAGGGGCAAGTGTGTCATCACTTACGAGGGATCAAGTTTCAGCTGCACATTTGGAAGTTTCATATAACTAATGCCATGTGCTTCTTAAGTTGATTTTGTGAGTGACAGAGACGAACACACTGGGGGGCCGAAGTTGTAAAAAATGAAGATTCAAAACTGTAATTTGAACAAATTTGGCTCACAAAACCGAAAGCGATGCGCATGGCCATGTTGACATCTCATTTTCGTTTGCAGTTGAGCCAATTAGGGTTATCGATCTTACTATTATTGTTATTATTATTTACATGCATGCTTTTATCAGCCCGAGTTGCTGGGACTGCTTGAGATCCATATCTCAAAAAATATTAACTGCTACATTTCCCCACTATCGATAGATAACCGATATTAGGCCAGCAGACAGTTGGATGGAATCTTGACTTTTTAATGGATATTTGGCGTGAAAATTATAGATGGAAAACCTTTTCCATTCTAATCAACTTATTACCGTAACATCCTCCTTACAAAGATATGCCATTGGTAAAACCGGATGCTATGGCGGTTTGTGGAAATTCTTGCTTGCAGTTAGTGATTGTTCCATTGGAAGTAAGTAGTTAAATTGGGAGATAATCATGATTCAGGAAAATTTCAACAAAGTAATACTTCTTTCTGGAAGAAGTACGGTTTGCTTTCTCCCACTTTCCAATCGAAACGATGCTTAATGGAAGAGATTTTAAAAATATAAGATAGACCGGAGACTCTGGCAAATAATCTTCCTCTATTATCTGGAGAATATATCCACTGGTAATATGGAGCAAATAATAACCATCCACCCCCCCCCTCCAACTTTTCTTTTACAATAAGAAATCTCCTTGCGACAAATTCTGGATTGCCTGTAAAAAATTATTTTAGATGGGGCAAATTTATAAAAGAGTGGGAAGAAAAAAATTATGTGGAAGCAACTTTGAAAGAAAGTTTGACATTAAAAATCATTATGGGACATTTTTTCAAAATAATACAAAATATATATATATATATATATACACATTTAAGGGGATGAGCGAGCGAATCAGTTAAACATTTGTGGGAGCAAATTTAAACTCATACATATAAGTATACATATTTGTGGGGCCAAGAAAGCATCCCTCCACGATGGTCTCCACTCTCACGCCACTCACTTGAAATAAAGAATGCATCTACGAGGGTTTGAAGATGAAGATTGCAACTATCTTTATCATGCATTAAATCTATCGGCTCATTTTCGAGCATCCACCTATGTTCATACTACAATTAAATTGAATCAGTTCCATGAACATAGAAATGATAGATACAACCAATTATAATTAATAAAATAATATACCTTTTTTTAAAAAAAAAATTTCTCGTTTCATTAACTCATTCTTTTACATTAGTTGTGTCTACTAACTGTTTCTATAACTTCTGTGTTCCGTAAATTATTTTCATAATTAAAATGAAAATTATAGCAAGACTTTCTTCAAATTTCTATGTGACACCCAATGCTTGCCGACATTTCAGTTTGGCCTATGCTCATTAAGCGACCTCGGAACATTTCAGTATTATCTGTAGTGTTTCTGGAAGTTACAATCATGCATGGAGGCCAGAATGTGAATGCATACTAATATTTTCAATATACTCAAGAAAAATGATGATTAGCTCTATGTATTGAGCTACGTGAAAGTTAACAAAATATATATCGATCGCATCGTCATAAGTAAAACAAATTAAAAAGTTAAAATAATAAAATAAAATAAATTTATTATTTTTCTGTGATTATTATATGTTCTAATAAGTGAGACTATACATGATCAACTTAAAGTAATACTTATCAGAAAAGGGCATCCGAGAAGACATTTGGGAAGACAATTTTAAAAAGGGACAATTCTTCCAGATCATGTTATCTTTTTCTTTCTTTCTTTATTTTCTTTTTTTTGGGGGGGGGGGGGGGGGGGTGGGGGGGTGTTGGGGATGGACGGGTTTACAAGGTTATGTTTTTAAGCGGGTATTTAATAAATGCATATGTCTTTACTCTTAGCAAATTGTCAACATACATGTCCCTGCTCCTCAATTCCAAGAAAAGACACCGCTTTTGACTTCTTGTGTCACTTTCCCACCACTGCCGTAGTTTTGTGCAGACCAATAACTGAAATTATAAATGTGCTCATCGATAAGATTTTTCGATCGCAGACATGCAGGCAAAGCATGTGCGGGGCGCCGCTAGGTTCCAATTCCCTGAATAAGAAGAATACACGGATTCAAGTCCGCAAGTATTAATGGAGAAAGTTCCCAAAGGATTATATCAGATTTCAGTATGAACATTATTTTTGTTTTGGTTAAACGAAGTCAATTTAAGTTCTCATCATGTGTTTTATTGTGCAAGAATTTGTGCGGTAAGCAACCGTCAATTGAAGGACGAATCAAACTCTTTCTTTTTAAAGCATAGTGAATTTTTCTTTTTATTTTCTTAGAATAAAAAAAAAAAGGAAAAGCCACATTCCATTTACTTGCCAAGTAAGTCTTCATATCATCATTAGACTCCTCAATTTCTATTTGTTTGCGTTTATAGCTTAAAGACAAAGCAAAAGCCACACACGGTTCATAAGGTTACTAATTAATGGTCCAAGTTAGTCAGTTTAGTGCGGGATAGTGCTACAAGATATTGTAGTAAAATCTACAAATAATGTTCACAACTATCCCCTATTCTAATTATGCAGTAGGAGGATTGAAGCACTGACTGTCACTCTTGGTATCCTAGACTTCTCATATTCCTGGAATGGAAATGGCACATATTCCCAAGTAGCTTTTGTTAACACAAACGAAAATAAGGTTCAAAAGTTGAAATTTACCCTTTTAAGTGGGAAAAACCAAAACCTAAGGATGCTGACAAATATGCTACCCCTTGCTGGCAACTGTCAAAGCAAAGAAAAAAAAAAAAGATGCGAGAAAAATGTTCAAGAAATTAAAAAAGACAGACAGGGGGGGGAAGACGATGCAAAATTCAATATAGGATAAAGCAAAAGTTAAGAGCCTCCATAAGCTAAAAGGATAGTGAGCATTTTCCGTTCGCAATCAGGTTCAGCACCATTAAAGTTGATCCCCAATACACGTATACTTGATCTACTCCTCCTTAGATTCCTCTCTTACCAGGGACAGCACAATGTCTTGAAGAAGTCCGTGGTCTCTAATCAAAGAAGCCGGTGGAGGATCCAAACCCAATAGACTCTCGTGAAGAAAACTTGGAGAAAATGAAGGATTAAAGTTGGTAGCACTTGTAGTAGTAATATTCAAAGAAGGTGATGAGCTATACATATAGGCATGTTGTTGGTGCTGAGGTTGTGGAGCCGTAAAAGAAGGTGTTGCATCACCCAAAATAAGATCAGAAAAATTTCCAATGCACCCTCTATGATTATGATTGTGTTGGCCTTCATAGGTGGTTACAACAATTGTTGAGTCATCCCACGATCTCTCCACTCTCTTCTTCACACCACATCCTGTACTAGCGCAACGATAGTAGCTCCTGCACTTGCCAAGTGATGGACTAATACATTAAACATTTTATAACACGATTGCATAATCCAAAAAGTGTTGTTGCGAGTATTGCAACATAAGTTACGAGATCTCCATTTTATGTACATATCTTCAATAGCAAGGCAAAATAGGGGACCATATATATGGGGGATTTTGATGATTACCTTGGGTAAGGGCTGTTTTTCAGAGCTTTTTGGCCGTACTTCCTCCACCTGTACCCATCGTCTAGGTGTTCGACTTGGCTTTTGGTCATGAAAGCAAATCTTGGCTCTCTTTTCCCTTTTAGCTTCTTCTTCTTGGGTTGCAACCTGAATCCACAAAGATTACACTTTCACTTATCAAAAGAAAGTAACCAGAAAGTGAAACAACAGAAATAATAATAATAATAATAATAACGACAAAGCTCGTTCCTTCAACTTTAACATTGTATATATATAGTAGAAAGCAGAACCCTTTTTCCAATTATCATTCCCTTCTTTAGATCTCCCAAGGCCCCAAGAAATAAAACAAAGTTCTGCAATAAAATAAGACCAATAACGTAGATTATTAGAATGTACTTTTTCTTGGTCATATCTTGATCCTTCTCCTGATCTCCATCATCTTGATATTTATCTTTACTATTGCCTTGCGTATCATTTCCTTCTTCGTTAGATGAAGAAGAGATGGACGAAAGGGTAGCTAGATTATTATTCAACACTTCATGGGATTCCGGCAGATTCGATGACGCCGGCGATGGCAATGGTTGCTGTGGCAAAATCGGGTTCTGATGGTACCAATCGAATAAATTAGAAGAGCCAAAATCATGGCCGATATCAAGCAGGTCCGTGAAACCAAGCAACCCCTTTTGAGCAGCACCAACATCACATGGAATTGAGATCATGTCAAAAATGCTCGATGCTGCTCCTGATGCTACTGTAGATGATAAAGCAAAGCCGCCCGGCATCTCCTCTGTAATGACCGGAGAATTTGCCATGTTAGAATTCAAATCCTCACTCTTCACTCTGCTCTCCTCCATATAGAATGCGTCAAAAGCACATATTCTTGTCCTCCTTTGTTCTCTCTCTTTCTCTGTCTAAATATTCTTCTAGGAATTTTATTGCCAAAAATTATAAATAAAAAAAAAAAGAAAAAGAGAGAATGGTGGAACAACGTAAAATGAAGTGTGTCCGTGCTCGAGAGTACTGGAGTGTGAACAGACATGTTTCGAGAATCTGAACAACAGCTCGGCCGGGGGGAGGTTTCCCATTGGGAAGTGACTGGCATTTACCGGTTGCTGCATTCCATTCCTGAAGACAGGCATTGGGGCCCACCATGCTCTACTGGTCTATTTTGACCGGTTCAGCCGGTTGACTGTATGCTAGTCTTTAGGCAAGCTGGCAAGACGCGCGTGGATATGAATATGATTTTTTCGGAACAACAACGCATAAAATTTTCCACTTCAAAAAATCAAAAATGGACGGCTGATGTTCTGCACATTTTCAATGATGTAATTATACTAATGAACAATTTCTTTTTCAACATCTGTCAGTCTTTTCCAATCTCAATAACTGAGAATTCAAATCTTCATACCAACAAACTAAATGTAAATGAAACCAATTAACTCTTGGTTATACAAAAATCATATTCGAAGAAGCCTCTTTTTTTTTTTTTGCAAAAAAAAGAAAAAAAAAACAAGAAATACTATGAGTCTAAAACAATATCGGGTTTATTATCATCATCTAAGCTAATTAGCTCCACTCAGAGACGCATTAATTACATTAAAGGGTGGCAGTTACTCTATCGTATTTACAAATTTTAGTGTAATTGACCCTTTGTCTCGTATCTTTGATTTGTTTTTTTTTCTTCTTTCATGATGCTATATGGCATCATCAAAAAATCACACGGCTGGCTTGGCTTGTCTTTTAGATGCACGATGCCCGAAGCACGAAGCACGAGGCACTTTCAACGCGGTTTCACTGGAGTGTTGGGGATACGTTTGTTTTACACGGCTGCTTTCAACATATCTGATTGCATTAAATTTTACATTGTGTTGCAAATTAGTTAGCCTGCTATATTTTTCGTTTTAATAAATACTTTTTAGCACTCTCTAATTGATTTAGTGTGACCGTAGTCTCCTAGGGTAAAATTAGAACGCTTGCATGCATACTTTGGGATAAGCTCAATTTTGGGTCCCTTTTTTTTTTTTTCAATTTATCATATACCCTTTTTTTTGGCTTTCCAAAGTAATTATTAAATGGAAGAGACAGAAAAAAAAAAAAAAAAAAAAAGAAGAAGAAGAAGAAGAAGAAGAAAGCAAGCCGAAGACGAAGGGGAAACAAAGAAATTCAAAGTGATCTCGAAGTTTTCCTGTAGTAGACCCACTTCAGTTAAGCTTTCTCGCTACTTTTCGTGTTCTCATTTTCTGTACGTTTCGCTTTCTGAATTTCCTCATCTTTTCCATTGTTAAATTTTGACTTCTCCTCAGTTATTGTCAGTGTCGCATTTTTGTACTTGTCGCCCCATTGCTTCAAACAAATCTGAGATCAAACAAAGAGAAAAAGGTCACTCGACAAAAGGCTAATAGGACCGTTGTCACTTGTTTCACATAAAATTTTTAGTTTGACTCACTTAAAAATTAAATTAATAATATATAATATATACATATGGAAAAATAAAAAATTTTAAGTGATACCCATTTAAAATAACAAAAATATATATATTCTTAAAAATAATTAATTTATTATTATACTTACTAAAAAAACATAAACAAGTGTAGTAAATGGGGTTAAGCAAAGTTACCGTGGCACCTAGGTAGGGCGAGGACTCTTGGCGATACATTGATATTCGAGAACACGACTCAAATATCATAATTAACCGTTTGGCTCTGACTGCAGTGACCTTACCTTTACTTGCAACTGTAACACCGGTCGTCGTGTTTTGGACTTGGGAATCCAAACGCAGTGGTGGCCGATTTGGTCAAACATTTGCAATATTCGCTTGTTAGAAAGACGCAAAATGTAAAATTAATTATCAAAAGTGGGGCGACGTGCGTCCGAAGGCAGCTTTTGTTGCAGGCTTTGCGGTTCCCTTCTTACACGTCCCTCGTTCCTCTCTGCCTTTTTAACGTTTGCACGGGAAATGAATTGTCTCCCGTCCGTAGAGATTTCCGGCCATCCAATTTTCCCACTTCTAATTATGTCCTTATTCTCGATCTCGTTCTGGGATTAGCTTCATGTCATGTTGTCTTTCGATCTTTCAATGCCACTGAATAATAAGAGCATTTCAGTACTCCTTTCGACATACAGTAAGAGTGAAAACAAACTCATATTTTAAGTTATATAGTTAAGAAAATTTTAATTTTAATTTTACTGCGTAATAATACATAAAAAATTATTTTATTTTATTCATTCATTTATAGAATCAAGTAAAATATAATTAATATACATCTTTTATTACTATCACATTAATTGCTAAGTGTTGTTATTTAGTTTTTTTTAAAAAAAAAAAAATTTCTCCCTCCCTAACGTTCCTTTTTCTTTTGGTGTATCCCTACTTAATATTCCTGCCATTATAGATGAAGTGCCAAGGGCAGCCAGACAGTGAATAGATGATTTTTATTGTCGCAGCATATGAACATATCCAAAAACCAAGACCCCCGGGGGGGGGAAGGAAATGTAGGCTACTTGCATGAATGAACAAAAAGGTTAAGATTCTTCTTCCTTCTTTCTTTCATTTAAAGGAAAAGGTATAGACTCTCGGTTTGACCTTTTTAAGACAAAACAAACACAAATAAAGAGTAAAGAATTAGCTAATAACTAGCCATTAGGGGCTAGTTATCGATAAATGTAACTTTACCACTGGGATGAGTGTGCTTGTGTTTGCAAGTTAATCTTGCATGTTTTAAAAGTTTTAGGAGTTTATCTTGTAAAAGGCAGAAGGTTTGTTTACCATCACAAACTACCTACATGCATTAAGCAAGTATATAGTTTATGTGATCACTTGTAAATCTTTCTCTTCTTCTATTTAAAAAGAGCAAGAACAATGAAAATTGTTCCAAGTTGTTCTCCACAACTTTATATGCCCACTTTGTGTTTCAAAAATCAAGTTTATGGATGTGTTTTCAATACAACAAGTGGTCTCTTCTCTATTTCTCTCTCTATTTTCCTCCCCCCCCCCACCCTTTTTTTTTATATATATATTTTCTCTCAGCGGTCTCAGATGATGGATATAAAACCCCAACTGCCATAACTGTGGTTCGGTTACGAATCTGCTTGGATCAGTTCATACTTTACATTGTTGCTTGTTGGTAGTATGGGAATTATTCATGGAAGCCATACGCGCAAAGCATGTAGAATAATCAGGAAGAGATTAATATAACTAGATAACTTCCTTGACATATAATAGCAAACCATCCAACATAAGGCAATATATATAATCAACAGCCCTTTGCAGAATAATCGCTGGTTATCTCCTTGTGGCACGAAACACGGAATTGGGACGTTAATCCATTAATATTAATCTACTTTTTGCCCCATACATAATTTATTATTACGTATCACGTCGCAGCAGGCACAAAGATTGGAGGGTAAGCCTCTCTCTCTCTCTCTCTCTCTCTCTCATTCATGTAATTTGTCGGTCCATTTTCTTATTGAATTTATCACGGTTTATGATCCTGTTTATGGATGATCGGTGCCGACATCATATACATCCATTAATGGCAGTTATAAACTGTACTTTTAACTTACTCATTTCGCCTAGGATTCTAGAGAACAACCGCTTACTCATTTTCTCATTGGTTTTATTTCTTTCGCAGGATCCAGACTAGATTTGTCCCCTTAGTTTATGGGATTGAATAAGTGTCGTATTGTTTTTGGTTTTTGGTAGGTTGCTTTTAGACTTGAAACTTATCTACAATTTGTAGGTTAATATCTTATTGGCGCCGTAATTCTCTCCACTTTAGCCCTGCATAGTCTTCGTAGTCAAACATCATCGTCTTGATTAGGCATCATAGAGTTTTGGACTTGCTTAGACCCAGCCAAACACCCCTTTTTTTTTTTCTTTTTGTTTTTTCTTCTTAATTCGCATATGCATAAATAGTTAAGTGTTCAATATTAAGGATTGAGGAGTGCTTCAACAGGGTCTTTTAAGACATAATGGAGAGCAGTATATATATATATATCCCACTAGAAATTAGCGGAATTGAAAAAGAATCCACATAGACCTTTTAATCCTTTACATTGTATTTGGGAGCCGGAAAGGAAAAAAAAAAAGGATGGTTAGAGAAAAATAAGAGAAAAAAAAAAGAATTATACTTTTGTTTGAGAAAAGAGATAAAAAGAAAAGACAAAAAATTAATTTTCTTCTTGACCAACCAAATTCCTGTTACAATTAAGAGAAAAAATATTGATTCTCTGACTTAGTTCATAAAATGACCCAGTTACCTATACTGATTTTCTTTATGAACACTTATCAATTTTATTATAAATATAAAATTAAAAATATAACAAATATTATTTTCTCTCCTCACTTTTTATCAAATTCCAAACCAAAAGAAAAATAGTTTTTCTTTTTCGACTTAAATTTATGAAAAAGAAACATTTACATAGACTTAAAGATTTAGTAACTAAGTTTGCTTCCGAATATTAATTTTAACATGCTGGATTTAAAAAAAAAAAAAAAGAAAGAAAAAAGAAAAAAGAGGCATCTCAACAATTTCTTAAGCTGAAGTAGAATAGGGCTGAACGGAGAAATGAAGGGCTAAACGCTTAAAGGCGTTGACGCATTCTTTTCTAGAGATTTTCCTTGCGCGGATCAAATGGGTAACACCCAGCGATGATTGCGGCATCGTTATCTTCTGGAAGGAATCTTAAATCAATATTTCAGTGATGTTTGATAATATGTGTCATTTAGCAATAACCTCACCGATATAATCGCCTAATATCTTTTTTTTTTTTAAATATCTGTATTCAACATTTTAAAATTTACCTCATCTACCAATCTTATCTCCACCTAATAGGATAAGTAATATTAAACATTACAAAAAAAAAAAAAGAATGCACTAACAAAAAACTATTATTTTTACTTAAATAAATAATTTTGTGTATTTTTCAACAATTTTATTAATAAAAATAATATTTTCATAATAATTGGAAAAAATTTAATTTTTCGCAAAATTAATTCCTTTCTTTTCCATTTTATTTCATTCTGGACAGGATTATAGCTAGAGTTTCCATTTGCGCTTAGGCGCACATGGCACGCCAAAGTCAACATGTTCCTTTGTAACTTTATTGTCATTTTGTAAGGGTAAATCCTCGCGTAAGCACCAAAAAAAAAAAAAACAAAAAAAAAAACAAAACTAGAAGACAAAACATCGATGCAAGATGATGAACTGGAGGACCAAGCACCTCGTTTTGCGCAAGCCATGGCTGCCATTGCGAGAGGTTTCTGCAACGCACTTGATTGCAGGTGTCTTAAGCTGTGTGTCTTTCTAAACTAACCGGTGTTGTTACGTCGAAGAAATCTAGTAGTAAAATTATTACGCACTAAGCTCAAACAATTAGGTTTCAGAATTTAACTTCAACAAATCAAAAGGGGTGTCTACGTATATACACCGAGAATATGCACACATATGAGTGGAAGTTGAATAGTAAAGTTCAAACAATACGTGCCTAAAAAGACATAAATAATAAGTTCATCCTACACAAAAAAAAAAAAAGAAGAAGAAGAAGAAGAAGAAGGCTCTTATTTTTCATGTTTCTACGACTTCCTTTTCTTGATATATAGTCTCAACTTTTTGCATGGTGACACGAGATGAAAATGCCAGTCATTTATCAGGGCGGAAAAAATTAAAAAAAAAAAAAAAGAAGAAAACATTGCTGATCTAATTTTTGGGATATTAGAAGGATGAAAATCTGACCCCGGGACACAAAGTCAGATTTTCTGGGATGACTGTGCCTGTTGGATTAGACTAATAAAGCATCCAAATTAAATATATTTGATGTCTTGATAGAGTTTGTTGTGACTAGCTAGAACGTCACAATGAAATGAGGAAATGGCATGTGCTGTTGCCTGCTGTTTTGCTAACTTTGAAAAGGTGTGTCGAATCCACATGCCACTGGACCTCCATTCGTTATAAAACCGTCCTATTCATACATAACGTGTACATGGGTCACCTTGTCTTTTATGGAAAATGTCAAAAGGGTGTGCAGTGGACTCTCTCTGGTTAAATGTTTCATCTCGACTGCCATGCCATTACCATCTTACAAACACAACAAAAGTTCAAAGACGAGAAAGGCGACCCATTCTTTTCTGTTATTTTTTCTGGGGATGGGAGGATTGAATTTTATTGCTCTATCAATTGATGCTATCCAAACTGCCATCCTACCATTAAAACCAACATTTCGACCCGGACGTGCAGACATGTGGATGAGGTCGGGTTTAGCAAACGTATAATTGAGACGTGAGCAACAGTGAGTCGCACACAACATTGCATCGATGGGCTAAAGAAACGAAATGGTATAATGGGCTAATTTAGAAAGGACTGGGAAGCTTACCCACAAAAACAGTTACCAATAACTTAAAATTCACTGGCACTAAAATTCGTCAGTAAAGGTAAAGATTTCAAGTTCGAGTTTCAGCCTCAAACAATTAACAAAATAATAGAAAGAAAAAAAAGAGAGAGTTACTTTCCACAAATTGATGCCTTTTTCCGGTACATATTTCTTACTACGTCGCTCAATCTCAACCAACTGAAGGTGAGATATAGGCTACCACGTCCTGGTCCTGCAATTGGCCCACCCGATTAGTGACAGGCAAAGCTAAGCGTCGTTGGCAGTTGGCATAAACACAAATATTCACCCAAGTTTGAACTAGGCTACCGATTATGTCAAAACTCCATACATTGTGATACGCATCACTTTATTCTATTCAAATTTAAGCTATTAAAAAAGTTTATTTTTCATAATTTTAAAACTACATAAAAATTTCTAAAATTTTATAAATATCTCTTTTATCTTTTATCTTCTTGTAAAGTGTAAAATTATGTAAAATGATCTAAAAAAAATAAATAACGTTAGATTAAATAGATCCTATCTATAGGACCTCATTTATAAACCATTTAAATAATTGTATAATTACATTCTTAAAATAATATAATATTTTTCAATTCTTCAAATTTCTTATTTACTTGTATGTTTCTTTTTATTTTATCATTCTAATTCTCCAAAAAAACTGAAGTAGCATTCGAATCGTTGCAGGGATCGTTAGTTCATGAAGGCCAATTTCGTGACAATTGCCACACGTGAGAACGCTAGCCGTTTATAGCAACAAAAGCAACCAGCTAACCTGCCAGTGCCAGACCATTCCCAGATTCAGCATTTTTCAGAATGAGAAGCAATTGAAACAAACCTTGACTCCACGAAGAGAGTAATGACACCCAACACAGAACGGAGAAATCAAACACGTGAGAAACAGCACCACCAAATCGGTAAAAATTTGAGTAACCGAAGACCCCCAAAAGTTATTTTCAAAAAATGGTTTAACAGTTGACCGTTGAAAGAATTTTCATTTCCACTGCCACAATCAGCGATTTCTTCAAAATAGCCATTTCATTGACTATCACCATCAGTCATTTGTAGACTAAATATTGCAACTTGACATTCAGAAATACAACGGTTTCGTAAAAGGATAGCATTGCAACTTGACATTCAAAAATGCAACGGTTTTGTAAAAGGATAAGATTTGGGCTGGCTAACTTTTCCATGTCTTTTTCCATACTAACTTTGACGCATCAACCCACCAGTTTTCAGACCCAGAAGGTCGCATTAATATAGACAATTGACAGCAGTTTCAGACTCAGGTATCAGGATTTTAAGCTATGGTGCACAACCAGTTTGTCAATCCCAAAATCGTTAACAAAATGTAAAAGAAAATCGTAAATGTTATAGAACATGCCTGGTTTATGCAAGATAAAACATGATCCCTAGTCTAAAGATTGCAATCAATACAAAATGTTACAGCTCAAGGGAGAAGCATACCAAAACTGGCCCATAACAGATTCTACCACACTGAAAATGAACAAGGAACTGAAGCACTTTTTTTTTTTATCCACTATAACTGCATAGGCATACCTAGATTAAGCAATGAGGAAATAGCCCAGTCTCAATGAGATAGCACATATTTCAACTTCTGAATGTGAGTGAAATTTGAAAGTTGTTTCATGAGTCTTTCACAGCAGTCACAGCCTGTTGCATCCTACGCTGGTGAACGTCCCAATTGTACACACGAGCAATAATGACCTGCCAAATGGTTCCTTAAGTATTCAAAACTTCTAATACTCTTTTTTGAGTAATCTAGACATGAAACATGCATCTAGACACTTTGGTAGCTTTACATTATATGCAGTATAAAATGTCTAGCAAACATTTTATTTATTCCCTGCTCATCTAATCAGCATTTCAATTAACATAGTATTTGTTTGTGTACGTGAATATAGATGGAAGGTGAAGAAGATGTGAAAGAAGAAGACCAAGTTGGGGAAGGCGGGGGGTCGAATCAGTGACCTACATTTATGGGAGGGGGCAATCAACAATTGGGCTATGCATCAACTACAAAAACATAGAACCTTGACGTTAACCTACCTGTGTTATTGTAACCTGATCCCTTAAAAATTGTAAATCAGCAATAAGAACTTCTAGACTAGCTTTGGCATTTTCCAAGTTGTTCTGTAAGAGGGAAGTGGCCTGCATCATAGAGTTATGTGCATTAATTTCGGTAGTTGACAGGAAAAAAGTTTCCTCATAGCACTTAGAGGGTGAAGTAGAAACCTCTCCACAAGAATACTCCAACATGACATTTGCTCCCAGCCACAAACACACAGACTCAGCATCCTCTATCCTAGCTTGTGAATATATGCCTTCAGAGACTTCAAAATCAGCAATAAGTGGCTGCATTTAGATTTAGATCCAATGCAAAACTTCACTTAGCATCCATTATCGGAGAATATAGAACCCAGAACTATTACATCAAGCTGTTTCAAGCAACCAAATGAACACAATAAAATCCATATATCATAGTGGTAGCCATCACACTCACAGAGACCATCTCCAAATACACCCAGAGTTTAATTTTTGGCACATCATTCAATGCACATAGCAAAAGCCAAGCATTGGTACAACAGTAAGATTATTACATTGTGACCTGAAGGTCACAGGTTCAAATCACGAAAACAATATCTTTGTAAAAAGCAAGGGTAAATTTACATATGTCTAACCTTTCCCCAAACAAGACAATGTGAGAACTTTATGCACTAGGACACCTTTTTGTATCTTTTTTATTCAATGCACAATGCATCATGGACATAAGACTAAGAAAACACTCTGCATCTGTGCTGGTAAGTGGTTCAAAGTATTATGCCCACGAGAATCTCAATTTAAGGGACTACATAGGGTGCAAGTATAGAAGCATGCAAGAAATGGGGTATAAGACCGCTTTTGCCTACAATAAGGATCAATATAGAGGATGGAACAGAATCAGGAATGAAAGATGCACTGAATAAAGAGCTGAAAAGATGGATATGCATCTAGACCAATAGAAACAAATAACTTCTGGCAATCTGAACCTTGACTAGTTCAGGATTGAGGATTACTGGACCCATGAGAGTTGCCAAAGCAGTTAGTGACACTGATAATTATGAGCTTTACCCTGAAATTAGCAACCATTCTTTTAGTTAGCAATATAAGGATTACCATTGATAATGCAATGTCACAATACAGCAATAAATTAAAAGTACATAAAACCAACAAGAATGTATTCTAAACCACATTGTAAGAAAAACATAAAATGAAAGGGGATAGGACAAAAGAAAAAAACCAACCTCACCACTACCCTTCTTAGCCCGCAATGTGGCAACCACATCTAAGCACTTCTCAATATCAGGGATCTTTGCCTAAGACCAACAATAATCAAGGTCAAACTCTTGTATAACTTGAGAGAGTTAAGCACAATGAAACATAGAAGAACTCAATTTAAACTGGCAAAGTGTTGCCAGAGGATGACACATAAAATCTACCCTAATAAACTTCAAAATCAATGAAAAGCAGATAGCTTATTAGAATTGAATAGACATTCAACATCCGAGTAAATAGGAAAACCACCAATTTTATTTAGTTCTGTTTTATGGAATCTGCTTTTTCCAACCAAACGCTATTCAAAGTTTGTTGAGCAACCTAGTTCAACTTATTAATACCAGCTTGTCCAACCTATTACAAATATGACAGAACAGAAAAGCACCCTCTTCTACATAAACTTCTTAGTAGGTCATTAGGCGAACTTAAATAATGTCCCAAAAATCTGAAGAGCTATCCCAAGAAAATGTCAGCTGCTGGCTCAAAAGTACATGATAAGCAAGCGAACGATTTCGGATCGACCATTCCCAATGTTTTAACCAGCTTAGCTATCATCAAAACATAACAAGAAATACGTAAGGAGTCAGTGGGAACAACCAAACAACTCCCACAACCAAACAACTAATGGCAGCGAGTCTCAACATAAAACCAAAAAAAAAAGGAGGTGGGTTGGGCGGGGGGAAGAGACAAATTCAAGAGGCAGAGGGCTACCTGAAGATCCCTCTGCTGGGCAAGAAGTTTCATCTCCGCCAATTTGTATTGCTGAAGTCTGAAAAAGAATAGATCATGTAAGGCCATAAGAAACATAATAATTTGCTTGTTTTCTTCTCTTTTCTCCCCCTCCCCTTTTTTTTCTTTTTTATAAATAAATAAATAAATAAGAAAGGGACCAAAACATTTGAAAATAATAATAATCGCTTACAGAAAAAGAAGTAGAAAAGAGAATAAAAAGAAAGTCCTAAATTGATCTTTAGATCCAACAAGCTTCAACGCTGCTCTATACGAAATACTGTAATAGCCAAAATAATAAACCATGCAGTGAATGCGAAGAGAACGGTGGAAAATTGATAGAAAGGAGCTAAAAAATGAAAAAAATGATGAGCGGAAAACCTCTCTTGAAGAAAGGAAAGAGCGGAGTTGACATCAAGGCCAGATTGAGTGAGATATGTTTCTACATCTTCCACGAATTGCGCTGCTGGTATTCCTCTCCTCTCCGTCGTTGATGTTGTTGACGATGATGATGCCATTTTCTTCGCAATCAGGAGAGAAAGAGAGAGGGAGAGTGGCTCTCGCTGCTTCCGAATTTTTGCTTTCTACTCCTACTGTAGGCCCGTATTGTGTGCAGGTTTCAACTCTCCAGACCTCGCAGCAGAGAGATCGAGAGAGACAGAGAGACAGAGAGAAGGGGGTGGGGCTTTCAAAGCGGGCCGTCGAGCAGGATCGCCACGACGTCGTATCCACCGATCTCTTCGTTTTGGCCCAACGGTGCTTTTAGACTCCCGAGTCCAGACGGAGTTTAGTTTTCTAGGCTATAATAACGGCTTTCAGTTGATTTGTGATGGGTGGGCTGATATTTCAGTTCGAGTTAAGGGCCCAAATTACACGGACTTAAAGATGTTAATGTCATCGAGGGCTCACCACGTAAGATATAATGTTAGGGGTTTACCCTTAAACACTTTTGAGTGAAAAATTAAACATCCTCGATTAGCTTTTGGTTACGTACATCTATGAATTTTTATTTTTTATTTTTTTTTTTACTTTGCAATTAGAGTTATAAGCAGCAGGTTGGTTTATACCTGTTTGTGACTTGCTAATTTTAATTCTGCGACCAACTAATGAAAAGGTAAGAACATGTTAAACAACATAATTAGTCGCAGTTTGGCCATTTTGGAAAATTTGATCTTAATCCAATGACCATTAAACACAGAGAAAAATAAATTACAATAATAATAATTATACAAATGGAGGAAAATACACAATGAAATTTAAGACTGACATGTGTGCAATTAAGAATTACAATAATTTAGTTGAATCATAACAACACAATTTTATCAAATATTAATTATTATATATCCAAAATAATACGTTATATAAATATTAGTATCAATTGAGTTTTTTTTTTTTTGGTTATAGATTAGAGAATTCAAATCCACAATTACATTACATTACATCCGTCTTTTCAAATCATCATTTATTATTAATGTATTTGAAAATATTTTCATAATTTCAGTTACGAGTTAATTTATTTATTCACACTATTGAAAATTATAGATAAGATTTGTATTGAGCATTACAATATGTAATCAAACAAGTTGTGTTGCCTCCAAATCACCATCCGTAACTAATCCATTTTAAAATGGTTTGGAAGTTTCAATTTGGGTAGAATTGATTCGGTAGGCTTATTAAAAAATTTAAACGAGATTTACATTAGGCACACAATTTATTATTATTATTATTATTATTATTATTATTATTATTATTTGGGTTCGACTAGGATTCAACAATAAAAGCTACATCCCGAGGACTAAAGATGACTCGAGAGTACATGATTTAGGTTATGTCGCCACTTGTAGTTGAGACATTTTGAAATATTTAGTTCCATTATTGCAAACTCAGTAGCATCATCCACTTTTTCGTTATTATTATTACAGTCAAACAGTGTCTTAAGTTATGTGGCGCACATACCGCTTTAATTGTACGTAAACAAATGTTTGCTTGATGCAAAGGAGGAGGCAAAACAATGAAGTTGCCCGTTTTCTAGCTAAAACTGTCTTGGCACATGCTGGTGAAACTACTTGGGGATAGGAGTAGCCCTGGCTCTGTTTTCTTGCTTATTACAATGTTGTACTGAGCTGAAGCATTTAAATAAAATCCCTTCTTTCGATTCATATATATGTGTGTGTATGTATGTATGTATGTATATTATGTTGATCCAAAATCCTGATAGATGAGTGAGATATCATTGTCAGAGAAGAAAGGGTCTTGCCATGGCTGTTAAACCCAATTATTTAGCCAACAAAATTACGCGAGATATATGCGACATAGTGCTTGCAAATTCACCTTTTTTGGGGTTTATTCTCCATCACTTTCAAGTTCGATTCAGTGTACCTGTTCTACAGAATCTAAGAAAGCACATGTTCTTTCTGGCTTGGCTAGTATTGATTCCAAAAGTCAATTCAACGAAGCAGCCGCCCATAGCTCCTATAACAGTCGGGTATGTTTCAACAACCAAAACTCTAAATTGACGACAAAAAAAACCAAAAATTAGTAGACAATATTTATTGGAACATTTGGTAAATACATATAAAGTGACAAAGTTTGGTTTAAAAAGGTACTGTAAGATAAATAAAAAAAATCGAGAAATTAATTTGTTAATCTTTATTATATATATAATACCATGTCATTTTTCAAATATTATTAAGT
This sequence comes from Ceriops zippeliana, assembly GCA_037897445.1. NCBI lineage: Eukaryota > Viridiplantae > Streptophyta > Magnoliopsida > Malpighiales > Rhizophoraceae > Ceriops > Ceriops zippeliana. The sequence continues at coordinate 3,356,164 of JBAPLH010000061.1, read as the reverse complement.
AGCGTTGCTCTTTCGGAAAAGGAGCCCTGCAATTTCACGATACAGTAGAGTGGTTCTGCTTTACCATGCCTTTATATCATTAATATAAGGGGGTTGCAGGGAGACTTTTCATCGCCATGGTTTGGTTGTTGTGGTGTCGGTCGCAAGAATTGAAAGAAACCAAACAGGTGGTCCTAATTTCCCAGAAACATAAGGAAAAAAAGAAAAGAAAAGAAAAGAAAAGAAAATGAAAGGGAATCCCAGTATGCAATTCTGCAAATGAATTTATCCTTTTATGCATCCTTTCATAGAGGCCCCCACGTCGTCTTTAAATGAAAATGACTTGCCTTGGTAGGACACCTTCAACAGTTTGAATACATTGCATTTTGAAAGGAGAAATGGTGCTTTCTTAATCATCTGACGTCTAATTATATTAATATGATTTATATTGTTGAAATTTCGATAGTTAAGAATTTAAATTTGAACAAAAACTATGAAATTTATAAAAATAAAGAGAAAATTACTCATATTATGCAAATTTCACTTCAATGAACTTCTTAGCGAAGAAAATAAAATTTATTTACCGTCTCGGTCTTAAAAAACTAATTTGGGGGAGAAGACAGAATTAAAATATGGTGGGAATATTGCCAACAGTGCCTGACGGCCCCATTTGCTTCCCACAGCGGTTAGCATCGTCTGTGGTTCTAATGTTTACGTAGTTTATCCACAGAATAGACGCACGTTCGGCAGCGCTTGGGCAGCTACCTGGACAAACGGGGATTGAAGCTACTCTGAAGTTTCCCAATCAGAATCTGCTAGGAATAGACTGACACCGTAACTTTCCCTTTCCACGTTCCGTCTCTCGCTATCAACTTGGCTGTGGACTTGGGGCTAATTACAGCTGTATCGTGGTATATTTCATCAATAAATTAAAGATATGCTTGGGAAGTGCTTTGCCGAATATTTTTATCAATTAGTATTCTTAATTGCCAAAGTTATACGCTACAACCATGAGCATCACAAGATTTCTTATTTTTTTATTATCCCTTTTGTTAAATAGTGACGATAACAAAAGATGACTAAAATTCTCTCCTTATTGAGATGTATCCTGTTTGCTGCAAGGAACCTTTATCATCAATAAGATATCAACTCAACACAATCTGAAAAAGATCAGAAATTCAACACGTACGTAAAATAAAACCCATTTTAAATTAGACGCAAGTTACATGTTATATGAAATATTTTTTTTTTTTTTCAGGAATCAGAGACGGCGATGTGGTTTTGATAGTGCGTGGGATGTGTAATCAAGAAGAAAACCCATTTTATTGATCTTTAATACATAAACTAAAATTTGACATGCAATTGTTCCCTGCCCAAGTGGTCTAAGCACGCAAGCATTGCAATTGGGTATTATTGTTACTCACATGTACGCTTCAAAGCGGTGACCTAAATTCGAACCACTGGTTGGCTGACCTTAATGCTACCTTTGGGTCAATTTCGACACCCATTTGCTAGGGGTGGGATGTTGACAGCGCAGAAGTTCCCCTCCCTCTCTTCGTTTTCCATCACCACCTATCAGTCAATCCCCTCCCAGTTAATAAACAGAGATGATATTAAAGGGTGCCCTCGGTCAAAATGGTTGGTTTTGCATTCTGGGCATGAAAATTCTAAGGTGGGGCTTTTTTACTTTTTTTTTTTTTCAACGCTGAATACCGAATAAAAAGTGTGAGAAACTTGAAAATCAGGCACATGGGTGCATGTGTCCTCTCGGTTGTTTGTATGCCCGAAGGAAATGGAAATGAATGCAAACCATGTGCTATTCACAAAATAGTCGCCATATGCAAGCAAAAATAGTGGGCCTCTTCCCCGATTTTAATCATCCAAAAGTCTTTTCGCTCTTATTCAGCTGCGACCAAGTCCATCCCAGCTCATAGCAATGGAACGCCGCACCCGTGTGCCCCTCTCTCATTGGTCCTGCCTCCGAAAAGGATAGGCGGCTCTCTCCTCTGGATTGCGACGGGAGAAAGGCGTCACCACATCAAACCCTCCTCCGTCTGGATGTACCTCTAATTCGAAGGAGAAAGTAAGCGTTATAGATTTTAGCGGGGCTGTGCCGTGGGAACAGTCACTCACTCGCTCACATGATGTGTACCAGTACCACCGTTCTCAGAAATGTTTTGGCGCTTTCTCCAGCTTTTTCTTTAAAGGCCAGTGAGGTTGGATATCCAAGACAGTGGACTTCATTGGTGGGCGGCGCTTGGAATTGATTCAAATACCAAGACTTCGGTAATTATCAGTATGATAGTAACCGAGTCGTCGGAGAGATGAAAGTTTAAACCAATCTAACAGCTTCATTTTATAGATGAAATAAGATTATTTGTCAAGCGATGAAAGTAATTATTGGATATATGAAAGTATAGGATGTAACAGTAGACACCACTGATGGCTTTTTCAATATATTAGATTTGGGTTTCATTTTTGTCAAAAATTAATTGGTACAAGTAATTGCAATAAAAAATTAGACAAAAGAGACATGATTATGAGAATTTGAATTTGTATTGAACTCTTAATTTCTTAGTTGACCACCCTCATTCAACCGATTTTATCAAAACAAAGCATTTTGTGTAAAGAGAGGAAAATGGGGGTGGGGGGGGGGGGGAAATCATTCGTATAGTAAAAGGTTGGGGTAATTCCACGATTGGGTTATCAACTTTAGAGGTGATTAGGGTCCCTTGTTAGGTTTAAAAATTTCAAACCCAATAAAGAACTCTAGCCACCACTCTCCCCCCCCCCTCCTCCCTTGCCTCCCTTTTTATTGTGGTCAATAGGGGGATTTTTAGCGGTGGCTAGGGTTTCGTTAGGTTTGAAAATTTTGGGAGAGAAGGAACGGATAAGTTGGGGAAGAGTGGTTTTTTAAGAAAATTTGTTTTGAGTGGTGGAACTTTCTTTTTTATTTGTGTAGTCAAAACCTTTTGTTTTTCCATTGATTTTTGCTTTTGCTACCAAAAGAAAGTGATAGCCAAGTCACCATAAAAACGTGGCCTCCACTGTAAAACTCACTTTGTCGCGTCAGATGTCACATGCACCGTACAATATCAATTATTGGTGTTTAGTTTATTTTTAAAAGGTCAAAACTGAAATTCAATTCGGTAAAAATTAATAGTTTAAACTCGTAAAATTTATAAACTTAGCGATTTAACTATAGGTTTATCCCTAAAAAAAAAAAAAAAGGGTTCTAGTTGTCAATTCCTTAATCCTTGCCATGCAATCAGCTAAATAAGCTTAGATACTTTTACAACAAAAGTGTAATTATTGATATTAGTTGTTAAAATTTGTTGAACTCTATGGAAGCATCGCACATGATAGCATTAGAGAAGACAAAACATATAGCTTTATTTATTTTGTCGTATAATATATTTTTTTTGGTTCCGATCTCTCAAAATTAAATGAGCACAGAAATTAAGATCATACTAACAATAACAATAATAATAATAATTAATAATTAAATAATAATGAAGGAGTAGAGAAATCAAGGGATGCGGGTAACACAAATAAATGCATAATAAAGGAGACAGCGAAAATGCCAAAAGGAAAAGGGGCCATCCACAAAAGCCGATGGCTAAGGCTATGTCATTCGACACTCGGACAGAAATCGGACATGTACTTTCTGCCACCATAAGAAATGAAATCTAGTGGTCGCACAATGAAGCCGACTTAACATCGACGACAACCCCTTACATTTGTCCTGTGCCAACTACCGAGGGAATGACGAATGGTGTTTTTTTTTTTTTTTTGGTAATTTTATTTTTTATTAGATAAAATAAATTTGAAAAAAAAATTATCTGACATAACAATTGATGGGAGCGCTTTACAATTAACATCTACTTTTATAATTTTTATTCTTATGTTTTTTTTATTCTATTTATATTTTCTATCCGTTTAGGCCTGCACCAAATTATTTATTATTGTCTCGTTCAAATGATGCGTAAGCTCAAAAAATTAAACTTAAAAAAAAAAACCTAATTTTTTAAAATATAAATCTATTATGTTAATGAATAAAGCTGTCATTCATTAACATTTTGCAGAGATGAATTGCTTTAGATTAATTTTATAAACCCTAAACTTTCGGTATGTTTTAGATTAATTTCGAACTTAACTTAAACCCCAACGTTTGCAATTACAATTCCAAGCCTCCATCAAAACTCCTGCTAGCAAGTACATAATTTTTTTTTTTTTTTACTCCTATAGATTTTATAACTAAAGTATAAAATATAAATTTTTAAGCGCTAGAATGTTCAAATAAAATTGAAATTTAAAACAAAAATGAAACATTGAAAATTCTTATGCAATTAACCTTTTTTTTTTTTTTTAACTTTAAGTCACAAAAAGGAATTAGTATCTTTGGAATTCAAAGAACAGAAAAGGAGGACAGGAACGACCACCTCAATCCCATTTTCGTTGATAAGCTTCTATCTCTGTCTCCATTCACATAAATGAGGTTTGAAGTCTCATCCCGTCATTGTTAAGATGCGGTAATTCCTGTTTCTTGCTTGAATAAGACTCGAGGAGCTTCCTACTCATGAAAAACTCGAAACTGAAGCTTCAAAACCACGAAAAACTTAGGTCTCTAAACTTAAAATAAAACCAAAATTAGAATGCAGGAACCCCAGAGTCGTTAAATCAAATCACATTAATATGAGTAAAAATTCATTGAAAATCTCAAAATCAAATTAAAAAAATAAAAACAAAAAACTCAATATCACGGCACTGTAAACTACATCCATGATCAAAACAAGCAAACGGAAGGGAAAAAAAATTTGAGAATAGAAAATTGGAGGGGGTGGAAACGACGGCAGCAGCAACAAAATTTAATCTAAGTCAAGGCATACGTAGATTTGAAGTGATAAACACAAGATTATCACAAGAACAAGAGAGATGAAAGAGGAAAAAGAAACAATAATTAAAAAAAAAATCAGGAACGAAAAAGTCAAAATGGGAGAGGGGCTATGCACATGGCCAAGCGGGCTAGGTTTTTTAAAATGACAGACACTTACCACAGAATTAAACCGAAACTAAGAAATAATCGCTATAAATAAATAAATAAATAAATAAATATATATATATATATATATATATATATATATATATATATATATATATATATATATATATATATATATATATATCATTTTAAAATAAAATAGTAAATTGATAATCGAAATGTGTACGGAAACATGGTGCAGCTGGAGGTTATCAATGCTATTTCCTTTTTCATCTTTATTATAAAAAAATAAAAAAAAAAAGAGAACGAAATATTCCCTAGCTCATTGTTGTCGGAACGGGACCAAACGGGCCTCTGCAAACCATTGCCGTTCTTAAAAATTGTTAAAATTAATCCAAATTTATCGTATATTTATGTTTTAGTATATGAGTAAATATTAATTTATTATATAACTATTAAATAAAATTATATATATATATATATGACATTTATCTGTTTAATAAAATTATTATATTTACTTTTTTATCCGTGATAATTAGCATGCAAAATATTGAATTAAAAAAAAAAGAAAATGAATCACATTATCCACACACCATCAATTACAGACAAATTTTGCCATTAATATCTTTGACTTCCTTTCTGATAGCGAAAACACCCATTTTTTGACTGGAGGGAATGAGCAGGTAATTATCGTTTCGGAGGATCCCAAGCGAAGAAATATAAATATACGAAAGCACTGTGAGAATAATTACCAAGAGGGGAAGATTAAAAGGTTAAGAAAATTAATAAAAGTTAAAAAAATTACAAGAAATGTATTTAACAGGAGATCACTGAAGGATAGAACAAAGAGAAAACATGAAATCGCGAAAAAGAAAAAAAAAACAATTAAAAAGAAAACTAAGAAATTGACATTTGGCAATAAGCCGCTGGTGTAATCATCCGGCCGGCGCAGAACTAGAGCCGGCGTCAGAGCTAGAGCCACAGAGCAGCTCAGCGAAAGCACTCATGACTCGGACTTGCATCTCCAAAGCAGGTATATAATCGGCAGCTTCCTCTAGAATGACCGGCAAGTGTTGTTTCCGGCAACCGGGAACCAGCCGACCTAGAGCACGAGCCTTCCTTTGCACGGCAGGCGTGCTCTTGCCTTTCAACCTCATAACGCTCACTTTCGGCTTCTTCGAGTAGCAAGTACCGGTCCCAGCCGCCGGCGCCACCACTCTCCGCCGCCTGTGCTGCTTTCTGAACTTGAGCTTCACCCTACTCGTCAAAATCGCTCGGCTCCACCTGGTCCTCCCCTTGGCCGCAAAGGCAAGGGCCGTGTCAGCGGCTTCTCTAACCGCTCCGCTATTGCAAGGAGCCGAAGGGGAAGAAGAAGGACCAAGCCGGACCTTGCTCAAGGCCCGGATGAGTTTAGAGGAGTAGATACGCTGCTGCGCTTCGGTTTTCCATTTGGCGTGGCCTTGGTCTTGGCTCTCTTTGGGATGAGCCAGCGATTTCTTCTTCTTTTTCCTTCGGACCACGCGATCGGCGTTAGAGCCCGTAACGGGATTCTGAATCAAGGTTGACACCATCACTGGATCGATTCGATTCGATTCTCTTTCAGATATCTATCTATCACACACCACATATAGATATATATATATATATATATATATATATATGAATAAATCCTGATGATTCCACTTCCTGTACGGCGTCGATTCAAGCCAAATTCTCCGGTCACTGTCCCTCACACACACACACAAAACTTGCCAAACTTCCTCCTTTTATTTTTAGTCCTCTCTATCCAAGTTTCGCCAAAAAAAGAAAAAGGGGGGGGGGAATTCAGATTCACGTACAAGGAAAAAAAATTCAAGAAAAATCAAACAAAAAAAGAAATCAAGTGTTGGATTTGAATGTAAGAAAAGTTGATGAAGTGTTCAGTTCTTTCCCGGAGGGTGATGATCTTGAAGGGGCAGGCGAAGAGGGACAGGGAGAGTGAGAGAGAGGCTGTGGAGGTGGGGGGTAGAGAATGACCAGTGGGGGAGGCCTCAAAAGAGAACGAAGCGTCACTTCATTAAATACCCACACATTTATCGTTCATATTTATCATTAATATTGTCACAGGCTTTACCGCTCTCTTCTCGTCTTTTGACATCTGGTCTTGCGCCTTTTTTAACCTTTGTGAGCTGTTGCGGGTGCGCCTTTTTGGTTGTTTATGGTCCAGACACCCCCCCGAGCCCTTTCGGCTCCTTTGGACCCCCTGGACTCCCTCGATTGTTTTGAGCGTTGAATTTTTTAATAATAATTTTTTATACCTATTAAAATGCGTAAGATTAAAATGCGTAATATAAAATATATTGTATATAATGTAAATATTGGTTTACACGCATTAAAATTTACCAGTTGGATATGGATGGAGTCGGACTCCAATTAATACCAGCGCTAACGCATTTGCGCACCAAAACGTTTTAACTAATTTTATGGCAAACGTGACCAGATTTCCAAATGCTGTGTCAATTGCGTGGCCACCCTCCGGGCCCCGCCCACTTGCCATGGAAAATGTCCATCGCGTGCCGGATTTGATGAACTGCAGCAAAAGCCAGCATGGAAAACAGGAAGGAGGAAGGAACCCCTTGGAGGATATTTGGCTTTATTTTACTGCCGTAACATGTGAAATTAATTTCATATAACTTTTCTTTTCTTTTTTTTTTTCGATTGAATTCGGAAACTGGAGAGTTAATTATTAACGAGGTTTAATTTTTTTTATTAAATCATATATCTCATTCTCAAATTTAATATTTGGCAGTTATTAATTTAAAATTTGAGTGATATAACCTTCTTTTTTTTTTTTTTTTAAACCTTAGTCATGTGCCACAGAAAACCGCCGGGATCAGATTAAGCCCCCCTAACAAATCCACTTTGTTAGCCCATCTGCAAGTTGACATTTCAGTGGAATTAACTACAATGACTTTTGACTTATAAAATCCAGAGTCTGTGTTTTAATTTTTCACGTTTTTCTTCAAGGAATGATCTCATTAGTGTTGCTTTATATTTAAATAAGCCTCATTTCATCTAGTCCAAATAAAACAAGAAAATAAGAAATGATATATCTGCAATCAAGAATTAAAAAAAAAAGTTTACGGACATATGTGACAATAATGAGATTTTTTTCTTATTATTATAGTGGGAGATTTCATAGTTACACTTTGTATTATGATTGGTTAAAATAATATTACTCGACACAGTTTTTTTTTTATTTAAGGAGATTAATCGACACAATATTAACATAATTGAATTTTGAGATTCCATCAAATTAATTATTTATCTCCACCAGGTAGAAACACATAAAAAAATATCATAAAAAATAATAAGAATCTATTTCAGTAATTTTTTTTTACATTCAACTTTATTTATTTGTGAAAACAAATAAAAGGGATTAATTTATATACTTTTATTATTCTCTAAATATTGTCATCTAATTTTTCTCTTAAATATTATTTCAATGTTTTTTTAATAATTTCTCAATCTTGTGTCTATAGGGTGTGTCCATTTATTATTTAATTTTTTTTCTTATCATAAAACAACCAATCCCTTCGCTTGGCACTCTAATCATTAAGCCTATCTCAAATGCAAAAGATATGTTACTTTTTCATATGTCCAAATATCAGCAATTTTTATTATTCCCTTAATGAAAATATTTTAATGCCAAAATCTATAGCAAAAATGAGATACCAGGCATTAATTGGGAAAAAAAATCACATTTTAACTTCAACTAACACATGCACATTTGCAAGTCTCTCCAAAGGGAGAAAAAGTCATAAAAACCACAACTTTTAACGAAGATAGAATCAGAAGTTGACTATTGAATGTTTCAACACCAAATTGGCAATTATCCATGGCTGCGGATCGAGACAACGGACTGCGACTGCAAAAACAAACAACCCCCAAATGGAAGATAAAAGTAAGGGTAGATGACGTGGGAGGGAGCAACTGTGCGAATTTGTGGGGTTGGCTTCCACTATGTGGACTGGCGAATGCGTCCAGCGGTAGATTTGTTTTCATTCAGTGCAATGATTAATGGAGGTGTTGATCAAGAAAAGAAAAGGTGAACGAAATGCATGTGCAATGTGGGCTGCCCTTCTGGCATTTCCTACGTTCGGCTTTGTTTTGAAGAGGTTTTGGAATTTTGCTTCCTTTTGAGAGTTGTGGACAGTTACGTTCCACATTTTTCTCCAATGGGTCCCCAACTTTTACCATAGATGATGGATCTTGCGTTAGCGGTAGTCAATAATGGATCATGTGTACTAATCAAATAGACAGGCTTCGATGCAAATTTTAGAGGCAGATTTAGAAAGAAGAAAAAAAAAAAAAGTGTAGTTATAATTGTTGGTTGGTTGTATAAAATTAAAATTATGAATGTATAATCCAACAATTATAAATTAGCTTGATCGCCACTAAAACAAATTTGAGACATAGACTTGAAGAATGATTCCAACACCTGACCATGGGATAAATAAAGCCAACGGTAGATACTCGTTGTTTTCTAGGGTTACTTTTTTGTCTTTTGTTGTTTTGTTTTTATGGTTCATCGTCTACTTCTGCAAAGTTCTTTGCTGTAAACAATTTGCTTTTCGAAATTCTTCTTCTTTTTTTTTTGATAATTATTGTGAGTATGCATTCTATTTTATGGTAGAGAGCAAAAGGAGAATGTATGGTCGATCACATGTTTACTAGTTAGACTGAAACAATTGTTTTAAGTGCAACTTGCTCTCTCTCTCTCTCTCTCTCTCTATCTGTCTATGTCTGTCCCCACATGCGAATGGTTTTATCCCTGATAAAGAGACCTAAAAAATCAGTGGTGGATGACACCAGATCTTTGCCTTTAATTACACCAATCCCAATGGTTTATCATTAACAGCATTATATGGAATAGAGCCCATGATGTGATCAAGTAGGCACAATAGCCAAATCGCCTTGCATCCCTGGCCTCAAACCGGATTCCGCAAAAAGATGAAACCTTCATTATTGGAGGCTGATGAGTGTAAGTTTAGGTGCCAGACAAAAGCCGGGCTGGGAGGCCCGGTTGGAGTCGGGATGTGACTCATCGCTTGCAAGACTGAAAAAAAAAAAGAAAACTACAAATTGAAGTTCAGTAATAACACTGTCTGATATCTAAGTTAACAGAATTAAAGTAAGAAAGAAGAACCATTGAGGAGATAGAATATATTATCTTGGATATGTGGGAATTGAGAATTTATAAAATCTCAAGGGAACCCTTGTTGAGGGACATGAAATACACGATTCCAACTGTCGTACCAGATATATCTTTTAGTTGCCAATTGCACTGATCCCATCTCCAAGCAATTAGACTGTTGCTGAAACTTTTTACCTAAGCCTTGGATAAGCTCTAAACTCACTGGTCCAGTCCAAATTTGTCCTCGTCAAAGGTATATTATATTTACTTCAATTGAAGGCATGATTGGATTTTAAAATCCACTTATGGCTAATAATTTCAAGACCTGTCGGATGGATCCATTTCGATCTGTTTTGACTGTCAAGTGAGATGCTTCGTTGTCCCTTCCTGAACACAAAAAGCGCCCTGTAGAATTAGGTGTGGTGTCTTCACTTCAGATCCTTTTCGCATCAGATCTTCTGAATTTAATCAAATCTTCTAAATTTAACCACTGCCGCAATAACAGCCCATAAAGCTTGTAACACTATTGTTCAATTCAAACATAAGATAATAGACGCGGGCTGATAAATCAACTGGTGAGGCTTTTAGGGGGCTCATGATTGCCCCTTTGAAAGACAACCTCAATCCTTAATACAATGCTGTACTGCCCAATCTAGTAAGTCATTCTCGTGTTTGTTTTTCAACCGGGAAATTATTTACAGGGGAATCAGCTGGGAACAAATAAGAAAATCTTTCAAAAAAAAAAAAAGTAACAAATTTAACAATAAAATAAAAAAATAATCATCCGAAAACAATATTTGCTAAACACTATTATCCCAAACAGTACTTATAAAAGAAATGAAAATTGTTTGTTTTAGTTGCTCATTAAAGGAATTACAAAACAATCATGCCCTCCATAGAAACACATAGTTGCTCTATTCTTTATCCTTCTCTGTTGCAGCTAGTGAGTTCTTTCTTCTTATTTTTGCTAATATTTGTACATCTAGCTCTTTCTTATCCACTTATTCTTGTTGAAGACTCCCTCCCTCTTCATTGTGCGTGCTATATATATGGAAGCTATTAACTTTGTTTTATAAAAGCTAGAGATCAAATTCTAAGCACGAAATTAAGAATTCGTATGAAAATGAATGAATAGAAGGCGAAAAACCAACGTAAACTAAACATGGATCACATGGGCTAGCCGACGTATCATGGGCCGTTTATGTGGGGCAGTGATGGGCAAGCTAGACGTGGGCTGTGCTAACTCGAGTGGTAATGGGATAGGATGGCTACTGGGTCGGGAGAGGTGTCGACAAGCGCGATGGATAATTACGAGACGTTGATATCGACGACTGGTGTGGAGATGCTTTGGTTCACAGAATTAAAGGGCTGATCGGGTTCAAAAGAGATAGAGACCAAGCTTTTCTAAGCTGCAAATTCGAATTAAAATCCCTTAAAGCTAGAGAGTTATTATTATTATTATTCCTATCAGTTCCTTTCTTTTCTTAAAAATATTGGCCTAGCAGAACGGGCAAATATCAAACAAAAATGTAAAGATATGTGAAGGAGATAGACTTGGATAGGACCCAATTTTTGTTGAGGTCCCAACTTCGCATTCGCATTCAAAAGGTGGCTACTTTTTAACATTTCATTACATTTTGTTTGGACATTCTGTGGTAAACTGCCGATTTCATTGTCTATTTAACTCTTATGAAATAGTTTAGGTAACATCGAGTCAAAAGCCCTTGGCACAAGCACTCAGCATCAGAAAACAGCAATTGGGAAGAAAAATCAACTTGAGAAATCCACAAATGCTAATTGTTAACAAGACCGGATGCTTTCATGCAGACAATGTGACAGGATGCCGTAGTTCTTATTAATTATGAAGGAAATTCAAGTAAATTTTGTGCTGCAGATTGAATTATATTTGTTCCACATCTTTGCCAGAAGGTGAAGGCTTTGCTTATCTCAATTGTTTTTTTTTTTTTTTTTGGGAGGGGGTGAGGGGGGAAGTGTGTGTTCGGCTATTTAGCTTATCAATATTGGCGCTGGTTGTGTGATTACAGCTGCTTTGATGATATGGGAAATCATTCTGTCAAAGTTGCCTTACAATTACGAGTCCATACTTGAGCAATCCATAAGTAGTGAAGAGAATGATATGGGTGCACAACGTTCTGGAAATCATATGATGCTGACAATTTCTTATATGCGATACTGTAATTCTTTTTTAACCTTAGATGCTAATGCCATGTATTTAGGATTCATTTTTTTAGCCGTCTAATAGTCTCTTAGTGTTTCAATTTTTTCTTGAAGTGATATGCTTGCTAATATGAATCTCTATTTTGTCTCTGTGTACCAAAAAATTGGTTAAGCAAGAGACAAATGTCTTCCTTCTCTGTTTTTGTTCTAGACTTTCTTGCACTCTGACTGCATTGAGAAGCCATAAATCAGGATTCTCACTTTCTCCCGTCACACACACACACATTCATTCTCACATAGATGAACTGTTTTCCCCAAATATAAATGTATTTGGTAACTATAGTCTGTATGATCGGCAGTAATTACACCTCAGCCGGACACACTTTTCATCTGTGAAGCCAGGCCAGGCAATATCTTTCCCTCCAGCATGGACTTTGATCCCGATTACTGGTAATTCAATGACATCTTGGCTATGGAAATTTATCCTTTAATCCTAGATGCGCTTGTTTCTCAGGAAATAAGGGTTGGTTCACTGGATAACTTCATTTTTCACGGTGCGGAAACTACAGAGATGAAGCACGAGTTGCTTATATTTGCTTGTTACAAGTTCATAAAGAAGCCTTCGGAGAAAGGGTTAATAGATTCGATCGAATCATTAGGCTACTTTAGGATGACAATATGTGTGGTTGACAGTAAGAAATAGTAATGTGCTTAGGAGTAAGCATCTCCTTGAAATGAAGTCATTTTTCCAGAGTTATTTATAAGCTCATGTTTCTAATGCCTGGTACTTTTGTTGTGTGCCCAAGATATGATAGTCCCCCATGGAATTTCGCGTGAGGATTGGGGACGCACTGGTAGAATAAGATTTAACTTTATTGGCTTAAATGCTCAGACTATACTTCTACTCGATCCTCTCGGTTATGTGGGTCCGAACGGTGCTTCCCTCAGAATCAACAGATCATAATTCATGAATCATGCAATGGGGATCGGCAGGCAGTGCCAAGCGCTGTTTCGTACAAATTGCTATAGGTTTATTATCTCTTGCACGAAGTTGCCTCTAAGCTTGTGTTTTCTTGGTAAGTTACTAGACAGATTTACTTAATCTCAGGGCAGAGAAAATGACAGGAAAGCTACAACAACATTTAAGAGACGCCAATTTCTCGCTCGAAAAAGATTTCTTTTGGCATTATCATGTCAAAAAATCATTTTTCAAAGGTGTCACATTGTAGATGCCAAGCAAGACAAAATAGGGATACAAATCGAGAGCAAAAGGAAAAGAGAGTCAGAAAGGACCAAATTCTGGAAGTTAAACCAAAAAAAAAAAAAAAACAAAAACAAAAACAAAACGAAGCAGCCTGATTTCAGCCAGGGTCAAAAGTCAAAGAGCCAGAATCCTGATCAAATCATCATAAGAAACACCTTCTTGATCATTATCACCGCCCCCCAACCTAACCATAGCTTTAATGTCGTCGTCGGTAGCCTCAAACCCAGCCCATTGCATGTAAGACTTCAAATCCTCGTGGCTCAATTTGCCATCCCCATCCTTGTCCATGACTTTAAAAACATCCTCCATGACCCCGCCACCAGGGCGGCCCCTCCTGTCCGTGCTCCCACCAGCTTCACTCAAGACGCGCTCGAACTCATCGTACTGCACGAACCCATCTTTGTTAGAGTCGGCGACGGTCATCATGGTCCTTATCGCCTCCTCTTCGTCGGCGGCCCCGCCAGAGAATCCGGCGTAAAACGTGAGGAGATCGTCCCTGCTAATCTTACCGTCACGGTCGGCGTCGAGAATGTCGAACGCCGTCCTGATATCCGTCACGGCCTCCGCCACTAAATTTCTTCCGGACGGGCACATGTCGGTTTCTGTGGGTTTATGTGTTTGCTTCTTGAAATTGAAAACAAGAAATCGGGAGAGCCAATGAATGTGGGATACAGAGGAAGTCGGCTAGGGTGATTTATATTTGGGGGAGAGGAGCCTCGGGAAAATTCCGAGAAAGTCGGTGAGGGTGAATCTGAGACTTGCTCGACAAGTTAGAATTTGGACACGCGCCACGTTTTGCATTGCATACTACGCAAGAGATGACGTCATATTTGTCTGAATTCTAAGTCAACGTTTGTGGAAGAATATGCCATTTGACTTTTTATGCTTGCAGTTTTTTTTTTTTTTTGGGCGGCCCGGGGGGGTAGTGGGGAGTTGCATGACTGGCAAATTTGCTTTCTTGGGAAAATGTGGGGCTTTCTGCCTGCCAAGTTGTTGTCTTTAGGCATACCTCCGAAAAAAAAAAGAAAGAAAGAAAAGAAATTGCTCTCTTAAGACCTAAACTGGAGCATATGGCAGTAGATGCATGCCAGCAAAACGCCACAAAATTTGTCATCTCCACGAGAGGACATGGCAGCAGCGTTGTTATTTTTTGACCAAACTAGTTTTTATCAGTAACAAGTACTAATTTTTCTTACCAAACAGTACTACTTTTTAGGATTAACTAGAAATTTAAGTTGGGAATTTTGTCTGGACTGTTAATTTAGCTAATTTAAGTTGTCAACTCTCAAACCGTTGTCGAATAAAGTTGTTATCAAATAAGATTGTTCTGTTCTTCTGCCGTTACGAGTCTTGTGGCTTTTAACATGTAAAAATTGTCCACATAACAGTTGACCTGTTGTTGAGCGGACCTTTTTTTGATAGACTGTCCATTTTGTTCATTCACCTCTACTCTCGAACGCTATCCTCTAGGTTTGGGAGTTAGTAGGAAAGTTTTAGTTTATGACAAACACATTGATAGATTCCTCTCGAACGTTTATCTCCAACCCAAAATCCTCAATTCATTCAGTTGTGTTATATGGACTAACATTTTATCACATAATCATCGTCTTTTTTTTCAAAAATAACCTATTAAAGTGTATAATTCACAAGTTTATAAAGACCAAAAATCTTCTTTTTTTTTTTTCAACGTAAAATTACGTCTCATTCTCCTTCACGGAATCTATCAATGTTCTTGTCATAAACTAAAACTTTTCTACTAACTCCCAAACCTTGACAACAAATATCATATTCAAATTGAATCAATTTTGTACCACTTATCACAAAATCATTAACTCTCCAAAAAATAAAGATAAGTTGTTGAAACGTACAGTATCCAATTTTATAAAATCCAACAATTCCCTTCTCTTTATAAGACTCCTCACAATTTGCTCTCTTATGGACAAGGGCTGGCATTTGCTCTGCTCATGGCACGTAATGCTCACGAACTCCGATTGTGGATGCACGCTTCTATACAAAATGCAGAATTTTAAGTGGGGGACATAAGGGAGATGGTGGCATAGCTTAACAGAATATATTGCATTAGGGCCTACGGAAGTAGCAGTCAAAATATCTATCAGCATGATATCGGTCACAATCGCCTGCCATGAATGATCAAAAAATCATTAAAAAAGAGAAAAGTAAAGGCACACATATCCCTCGACTCTTACAAGTTAGAGCATCGACATCCCGAAAAATTCAGTCAGTTACTGTTTGAATCATCGGACAGGATTCGAGAAGTAAATAACAGCAAAATATACAAAAAAGCCTGCAAAAAGGATCCCGCCATAGATGTAAGTTTGTGAAGATTGTGTCGGATATTTGTACTCAATGCTACAGCATTTCATATTATCCCTCTCAGTTGCCAGAACATGATATACATACCTGCATTCAAGTGCATCACATCAAATTTAGCCCACGATTATGCAATTGGATACATAAAGTTGAAACAATATAAATTGACTAAACCAATCACATGAAACATGCTAATGACTACTTACTGCTGAGTAAACATCGAGCTTTGAAGAATCTCTGAGCTGTTCAAATGCGCATCTTGTAATCGGTGATCATACAACAAAGAGGACAGATCTACAAGCTGCTCTTCCAAGCTCTGTATTCAATGGAATAGAATGAACATATCATAACATTCAAAATACATTCCAAAGATGATTCAATCTGGAATCTAGACAGAGGTGACTTACATCTAGGTACTTCTCCAATCGTTCCACTAACTCATGTGGAAAAGGTTCAGGCAAGTTCGTAGTTTTTTTGTAGAACTTCTCTAGCCATAGTTCAGTAGTTGTCTTTTCTTTCTTGCCTTTCACAGGTTCACCAAGCGGGGTTTTCAGATAATCTGCCGCAAAAGCTTGGACAGCCTGTAAAACACAGGCACTGTAAGCATGGCAACCTATAAATAATACCTAATGATTAAAGAAGACCAAATAACCTCTGATGTTTCACGAATTCTACGAAGTGCAGAATCAACACGTGCATATATTGTGTTCCTCTGCCAACAAGATAAACAAATGAATTTAATACAGGTTATGTGGTAGAACATAGATTTAGAGTATTATGAAAAAATTTCAGGGTCAAATCAAGTAACATGCATGTTGTGGGCACAATAGACGTATCGAGAAGTACAATTCAGGAAGGAGTTCAATGAAGAAATTTCCATTACCAAAGCAACATCCTGTAGCATTTTACTGACTTTAGAGGTATTCGAGAATGGCCCAAATGGATGACAGCCAGCTGCCCAAAGCCAATTTACAAGTGGCCTCTCATGTACATGGGATAGCTTCTCATATGGCGCACTCAATCCACCTACAGTGGAAGCAAGCCCAGCCAAGATGTGGCGCTGTGCCAGAGACGGAAGGGCATGCCTTCTCTCGGTTTCTGAAACATAGCTGTCCCAACAAGTAATTCAGTGGAAATACTTGTCAAAAATCCCATGGTATAGCAACTAGAAAAAGAAATCAAAGTACTCTACATAAAATCAATGATTTATCTATCATCAGACAAATTATGGCAGCAGAATTGTTGACTGATGCTTGATGAAGTACATCAGGCATGAATAAAAAGATACATGGTAGAAGAAAGCATTATGGCCAACCATGACTTATGGTTCAACACAATCAGCAAAAAATACCATACCTTAAGATCTTAAGCAAGAAAGTTAAAAGGGCATGAGATGTCAAAGAGGTGACAATTATGTAGAACGTGTATAAGAAATGGTATCCCAAAGGTAAAAGCAGATAAACAGAGCCAAATTGAGAACTGCATAGAAATGATTGAATACAACAAGAAGAATAAATAAAGACACAAGTAGAGCAGACCAGAAAAACAAAATATTAGCCAAATGCAGACAGTTTTCTCAATTTCCATGTGCAACTTTGCTTGATGCTCAACAAATATAAATGAATCAGTGCCACTCACCTCAGAGGTATCTTTTCAGTTTGATGCTGAAGCACAATGACTACATCGCTGCTTGTCCAAACAAGGCTCTCATCCTCCATCATAAGGTGTGGATCCACATCAGCCAATGATAGCACAAAGCTAAGATAAAAGAATACAAGCAATGGGTTATATCATCTAGGTCAAGAGGGTATCATGTATTCACAACAGTGTTTTGGAACAACCTTTTTATACAGTGCAGCAGAAGGGAAAAAAAAAAAAAAAGCTTGACAAAGTTATAGAACATTCTTAATTTTAGGTTGAAGTGCCATTATTGTTTTACAACAATATCAACAATCACATGATGCAAATTCTTTGTATTAAGACAAGGATAGGTGACCGCTCACACAGGAATAACTCTGGTTCCATAAGTCCGGTACAGTCCTCCTTGTCCATTGAGTGAATTCCTTTTCTTCTTATTCACCTTGCCACGCTTTGATTCTAAACTAGCCCATAGAGGTTTATGTTTAAGAATAGAATCACTTGAACTATCTGATTCTTCTGTCCAGTACTGAAGACAAATGAAATTCATTTTGGAGGAAAACAGAGAAGAGGATTTAAAGAATGGAACCAAATCGTGATTGTTAACATACCTGGCGGAGGTAAAATTTACTTGAAAGAGATGGGTCAGCTAGCTCAACTAAACCAGCAGCAAGCACATCAGCAGACCGTTCCATCTCCTGCAATAAGCAATTCAAAGAACATTGTCTATGACTAGAGAGTTATGGAGCACACAAATTTTTGATGGAAGTTGCATAGAAGAAATCAATGAGGAGGCAGCAAGTCGATGCAGCTTTATGACTCCACAAATCTTGGAACTTAATGGACTCCAAATTGCTCATATCTCCTTGGGACCATATGCCAGCACCTTATCTTCTTGACATATAGATCTCCATGAGGAGAGAATAGGTTGCAATTATACAAAAGATCATCCATCACAAAACCCAACAAAAGTGACAAACACCATCATTTTTTTAGAAAGGACAAGAAACTCACTTCTCTAAGAATAGCACCATCCAAATAGGTCTTGGTATGAACATGAAATCGTCCATCCTTTTTAGTTTCTTGCAAGGAATGGCCTCGCATTGCTTTCGAAAGAGCAATAGCCAGCTTCTCATGGCGGTGTAGTGCGTGTGAACCACCAACAATTACAACTTCTTGCCCATCATGGACCATCTTCTTCACCTGTGAGAGAACACAAAACATGGACACATAATTGCAAGCATTTCTAGCTTTATCAAAGGGTGTTAACATTGGATCAAATATACACTGAAGTGGCTTTTTCCCATATTTTGAAAAACCTTGGTGTTGATTATAGAAGTAATAATCTATCTAATATAGTACCTGTTAAAGCTTTTATGGAAAAGTTACAATGAGAAATAAAATACTGAACCTTAATTACATAAAACTCAAACTAACCTTAACCATCCAACTTAATGTAAAAAAAAAAAAGTCACATGCTAGTCACATAACTACATAATTAATAACTAAAGTGATAATTAAAAGAGAATAAAATAACAAAACAAAAATAAGTAGCTGAGATAATTATGAGGGATGCTTCTGCACCAAAACTACTGGTTAATTCACTTACAAGTTCATCTATTTAGTCTTATATTTATGCTAGGACGTTGAGGTTCTGCAACAGTACTGTCAATGGGAAACTTGCATCGTAGATGCAATAAAGCAGAACAGGAAGGCTTATTAAGCTTACAACTGTCTCTGTTGTCTCAAAAGATGAATCCCATTCAAGCATTTAGCACATCATTGGGATGTTTGAACTCTAGTTCATAACATCATCCTCTTGAGGACTGTTAATGGTTGAGTGCTCAAAAAATCTTCCTTGACAACTGACTGGTCTATGGAAATTGAATATGCAAGTCCCAATCAACTATGCTTAGTTGGCATTTTTAGATATTTTTAATCATCTGTTAGTTTTCAAAATACAAGGGAAAAGTGATGCAGCATGCATCTTATGAGGTTACTGCTATCTTAGAACCCAAAAAAGAAGGGAAAGATTATATGAGAATTTACACACCTCTGACTCAATTTCTTCAACATTTACACTATAGTTGTGACCCTTCTCCAGAACATTATATCTATTATGGTTTTCGAGCACAATGATTGGTATAAGTAGCCTTGTTGTCAGATCAACAGTCTCAAACCTAAAACAAAGGAAGGCATGAATTATCAGAATCAACAAAAAATAAAGAACATATTAATAAAATGAAGTGATAAGTTCCTCCAGTCCATCAAATAGTTGCAAATCTAGCCATGAACTGGTTTAATTCCTGTAAGTACCAACTATGTTATGATGCAAGATTTCATTGATCAAGAAGATTGTACGAAAATAATTCTGTAACGCTGCATCCACTGATCATTAGATTTAAAAAAAAAAAAGCCTTCAAGGGTTTTACCTAACATCTGGAGCTATAACATGCTCAACTGTAGTTGAGATCAATGAGGCTAGTTGTCCGACAAAAACATGGTGAGTAGAATGATCAATTAATGCACCTACACCTCCTGCGAACATCATGTTCCGTATCCGTGGCAATGTTCTGGAACTGACACTTCCCTCTTCGGTTTCAATCATTCCATATGTGCAAGGGCCAGCAGACAGGTCAATCACAACAAATCTGAACCACAGGCCTATGTGGTTTTAGTCGAGTGTTAGACACAGAGCATTTTCAAGTACATGTTAAGTTTTCATTGCACACCTGTCCGAGCTTAGCCAAACTTGGGTAGCTCCTCCTCCATTATATCGATAACGGTAAATGTAGTCTCCCTCTTGTTTCCTCATCTCTTCATCAGTCAGCTGGTTAATGTTGCCATACATTAGATTCTCAAGGTTGATTTCCTTGTTTCTAGGATCCATTCTCACCTGTAGAAGAGAGTCCCCCACCCCAAACCAAACCAGAAGAGAACATAGAAAGACAAAGAGGAAACAAGAACAAAAAAAAAAAATGAGAGGAATTCAAGACATTCCAAACTTTAAGATAAACATGGTTTTGGAAGAAATCGAAAGTTATTTCCAAATTGTGATGTCCATATGAAAGTTGGAAAAAATCATCTTGATGTGACTGATTTTCTAAGAAGTTTGAGCAAGAAAGATGGTCCAATGCTGAGAATATGGCAAGCATACCTTATCAAAGTTGACGATAAAAATTGCATTGGGAACAGGTCTATCATTCTCGGCAGCCGAGTAACCCATACCTTCCATGTCAAACACATAATTATACAATTTTTGAAATACTGGCTCCACGTCCGTTGCCTCCACTTCAAACAAAGGCACCTCCCTCCCAAAATCACTCTGGTAAAAACATATGCAAATTTACAAATTAGTTTAAAGAAAAGTGCAATTCATCTAACTAATCACAGAAACAACATACAGATGATCTAATTCATAAAAAAAATAAAAAAATAAAAGCTTTCTTGATGCTGCTCACCTCTCTTGCAGTCCCAGCAGGAACCATAGCCCCTTTCAATGCCTTCTCAAGTTCAATCAATTCCAGCTGCCCAGCCTGTTGTAATTGCAAGCATATGCAACATCGCCATTGGCATTACAAAATCCATTATAATAACTACTTATAATACCTATTTTTTGGCAATCAAAACAAGAACACAGCATCCAATAATATATCGGCGCAAGTGTACCGGAAATGCGTTATAGACGACATGGTGCTCGATGTCAAGCGGCTCGCCGGTCTGCAAACACGACGGCCTGTGAGTCGAGAAGCTGACTTTTAGAAACTCTTCCAATTTGTGTGATTCTAAGCTGTACCTATACCCTCCGTCACCGTTAAAACCAATAAGAACTACATTCACCTCCAGCGGAACCTGAAAAGGAACCTGCGATCCCAATCATAGCGAGCAGTATAAAAAATTCAGCATTTGCAGTCGCCAAAGAGCCTAAAACCCAATTTCCCAGATAAACAATTACGGTGGCGGATGATAAGCGAGTACCTCTGCGCGCGTGTGAAGCATGCGGCGGACGTCGGATCGGACGCTGTCTCTGACATCGTGAAAGGCGCCGTGGTGCCACTGAGGATGGCCGGGGTCACGGCGGAATGCTTGCGCCACTGAGTGGCACTCAGTCGCGAGTAGACCGAGGGTTAGAATTATTAGCGCGTAGGGAAACGCGCTCGATATCGAGGTCATGGATGATGATTGAAAATTCACCAGTACAAGGATCGTCAGGCGGAGGGAGACGAGAATCCCTAAAAGAGTGTTTCTTTCGCTTGGGTCACCGCAGCTGCCCAGCGGACAAAAGTCACGGCCGGAAAGGGCGAAGACTACCCCTGGCCTGGAAATGGATGTTCAATTCCTAAATTACCCCACATATTTGGAAAATATTTCGACTTTTAGAAAATAAAGATAATTGTGAAGCCGGACAATTGTTCTTTAATCTATTATAGAATTCTTGTAGCACACAGTTCATGGTAAGACTTCTCCTGTGCGCAATTGATGTGAGTATGGCAAGACTTCTCCTGTGCGCAATTTATGTGAGTATAATGTGACGGATGTATCATAACAATGTAGGTCTTTAGCAATGATCGAATAAAAAGAGTAGTATCTTAATTATAAATATTGTATAAAAATTAATTTATTGTATATTCAATAAATTAATTTTTAAAAATAAGTAATAATGATGTAATAAATAATATCAAAGTCTTAATTCTGGAAAAAACATCGGTCCCCTTTCAACTTTCACCGGCCGCCTTTTGGGTTGGGGAGAAGGCAATGCCCGTTACAATAAGCTGAAAAAAGGAAAAAAAAAAGAAAAAAGAAAAAAGATATATATATATATATATATATATATATATATATATATATATATATATATATATATCAAAGATTAGGGATTCCAATGAACAGGAAACAGAGACCAAAGCAATAGATCAGAAGGACAAGCCCTTCCATTGACTATTGGCATTCCTGGACAAAACATAACCCACTATTCCAGTTTTGTAAGCTAACAACAGATGAAGACAAATTATATACCCTTCTTAATAAAATCATCGTCTTCAGGAGTTCAAACAAACCATCTACAATCCCATTAGCCCCCCACCTTTTGCTTTACCTCGTCTAAGTTCTAAAAAGCCATGAATTAATGGAAACAACCACCAAGTGGGTCCCGCACCACCTGGCCACCTTTCGCCTCCCTCCTTCAAGGGCGAGCATTCTTCTTCTTATTATTTGTTTTAGACACTGCTTTGGCCGCCACTCTTGTTTTTCAATCCCAAAACCTTCTTTAATTTTCCCAAGACCCTCCTGGCCACGCCATTTGTCTTCTTCTTCTCCTTCTTCTTTTTGGAAAACAGCCGAGTACTAGCCGCATCCGCTGCCGCCGCCGTTCTCTTCTCCACCCTCAAGCTCGGGTGATCTACAAAAGCGTCCATTGGACTCCCATTCTTAGCAAAAGCCGTGACCAACTCCTGACACACCGCTGCCATTGATACCTTGAATCTCTCCGACGCATCAGCATTTCGAGAATATGAAGCTGGCACATCCGCTCTAAAATACCCAACTCTAAATCGACCATTTACATAAGCATTACAGGCCGACAGTATCGCGCCAGCTCGATCCCTGAAATGCCTAGCAACAAAACCCTCAAAGTTTTTGGGTGGCCGGCGGAGTAGAAACACCATTGTCTTGCAAGACAGCACGAAGACGACCTCGTTATAGGTGTTTGATCGCTTCTCCCAGATGACCCGCCCGGGCCACATGCCGTGACCCGGTTCGTTATAGTAAGGCTTCTCGTTCAGGACAAGGGCTTGGATGGAGACTAAAACCTGGAGCACCGTGGACTCCTTTGGGTTCCATTTCTCGCTCTTCTTTCCCGCCCACGTGTTAATCAGGCTCAAACAGACCCGCCCGTTTGAGTACAGGTTCGGGTTGATGCGAAGCCCGAATGACTTGTAATAAACGCAAGGGGGCCGATTCGGGTAATCGACCGGAAAAGCCAGGTCAAAGAAGTAGAGTCCATCGTGGTACGGCGTGCCCGCGGCGCCGATGATCACTGCTCTCAGTAGATCGATGCGATTCTCGTAGACGTGGACGGAGATCGAATCGGGGAGGTGCTTTTCGAGGATTCTCCACTCTTGCATAATCTTCTTGTGGACCCCGCTGGAGAGATTGCCGAAGCAATCCTCACTTTTGCTTTTGCTGCTGCTGCCGCCGCAGCTGTTGACGTAGTAGTAATGGTCCGAGGGATCCGAAACGACGTCGAAACGGGTGAGAACGTCAATCTCTTGGATCTCGCCGTTCCCGATGGTTTGTTGAGGCACTACAGCTAGAGCCATTTCTTGAAAGAAAGCCAAATGGTTTTGGGATGGAGGGAGGGAGGGGGTGGGGCAGGGGGGCACCGACGGGGTTGTTTTGGGGAGTTTAAGGACTGTGAAAGCGAAGGGACACATGCATCATTTTGAAACGCAAATATTCGCCGTTGATTCGCCCTCTTCTTCTTTTTTTTTCAATTTTTTCTTTTAAAATTAGAATTTTTAATAATTCTCAGGAAACAAAATGCAGTGGAACGTTTATGGTGGCGGGTCCCGGGTCCCGGGTCCCGGGTCCCAATAGAGATAGGTTCTTGAAAACGGACTGGGATTTTGATGATTATAGTAATCAATCAGTTAATCGGCAGTCGAATCAGCTAAATGTGGGCCGCTGTCGCAGACGGTAGAATGTGGACCCCGATCCGTATCGCAAGATCGCTCCCCGAGATGCAGACTGCGATTGAAGACACTGATAAGTAAATGATGTTTACGGATTACAAATGGTCACGCGATATCTAATCATTTAAGAAAGCTCATGCGTTATTGGCTTCCTAAGCAGACGTGGTCAGTTGGGTTGGTTCATGCCAGAGTCCGACTTTCCAGAGTACTTACTGGACAGATATTTTCTTGTCTGCAGACGCAGACGGAGACGGAGACAGCTAATATCAAACTAAAAAGTGAAAAAAAAAAAAAACTAAGAAAAATCCAGTGATTCAGTTTTTTTTAAAGGGGGGAAGAGAGAGAGATTGCAAGTCGCCCTAGTCATGGCAAAAGAAGAAGAGTGCAACAAGAAGTCATTCATTCATGGGATGTTTTGTAGGAATTTTGCACTGTGATAATTGTCAAAAAATAAAGCCCAAGAAAAATATGACACTTAAATTCTTTTGCCAACCCCCCTGGTAGACGCATATTCTTTTGAGAAACTTTCAAAGCCTAAGCATTAAACTTTTTGCATGCGTAATTTCCCTTTCAAATGAAGTGAAGCTTCTTCGGACGTTCGGTAGCTATTTATGTGATTGTGATCCGTGAACCACACCATGTGATACTTATTTGTATTGTGCTACCAATTGATAGGGATGAGACTGTCAAGAATGAAGTTACAGAACTGAGTTTGCCAAATTTCCCCATTTTTGGTAAAGGAAGGATGCCTCCAACAAACAAAGAAACCACCACTCTGAGAGCATCACAGCATCTTTTTGTTTCTGACGACGACATTTATGGGGCAATATTTTGTACCCTTTCATGTTGCGTACGTTCGAATATTCGGCAGAAGACTAGCCTTTTTTACGTTTACTTAGAGTTTGGGTTCGGAAACCCAAGAGCTGGCATATTCCACATTGGACCAAAACAAAATGGCAACTGAATTACGAAATTAGCATGCAATGTTTATCGAATAATATGATAAATATAAAATGATAGTAATGTGAATTTTTATATTTGATTTTATTTATTTGTGAAATTATTTTATATATAATTAATCTATATATTTTATTTGTTTATTTATTTATATTTATTATTTCCACGTCATTCTTTTTTTTTTTTTTTTTTGTTAGAAAAGTGAACGGAAGCTTTTAAAAATCACGAGTTGCAGCAGGGAACGAAAGAAGATTCATAAAAAATAATAATAATAACTAGTATAAATATATGCAGCATCGACTCATCTAAATGTGGCACGATTTTCAATTCGAACCATTTTGATATCGCTGAATCTTTTTTATACTATATTTATACGTTGTCAAATTCTAATGGACGAAGACCGTTAGATACATTTAAATTGCATCCTGACGCGGAAAAATTAAAGATGCAGTGGTAGGTTAAATGAAAACAAAAAAAAAAAAAAAAACAAACAAACAAAATCGATACCTTTTGCATTTTGTATAATATCTGAGCACAAGCTTCAATTTTTATCAATTTAGTGATCTTAGGATGTCCCTGTATCAAATCTAGCATGTAATGACCTCCAATAGACATAATACGTTGACATTCATGGTGTAGATGGACAAAACGATGAGATCAAGTGTCGATGTGACAATTAAAGTTTGACTAATTTAATGTATAAAATGACTAAAAGAAATTAAAACATAAATAGAGTGCAATTGAAACAAATCTAAAACTCAATCAAAACCCTAAATTTAACCATAATCATAAAACCAATCGATCACTTAATCTTAATCCCCTTAGTTTCCCTAATTAAACCCTATCATAGAAGAAAAGAAACTAATTACATACAGTCAAAATATATATCCATTGACAAATTTGCTGTCAAATCTTTTGGTTTCCCACAACATCATAAAATTATCCTCTTTAACTTCAATTTGATTTTCCTCTCACTTGTCGACAACCAAATAAGCTTAAAATTTCTTTTTTAAAATCTCAAAAAATAGAAAAGGACTAAATGAGCCTATCCCATCCTAACAACTACTAAATGGGCAAAAATTAATCAGGTTTGACAATAAATTGAATTCGTTCATTGTCATTTTATACTTAGAGAATGCAAATGCAACAATCAGCAAGCTAAGAAGATCAATAGTGATGTCTCTGGATGAGGTGACAAGATGAAAAAAAAAAAATGAAATTGATATTTCTAAAACCATCAAATTGATAAAAAATGAAACGTTGTACAAGATGTGTTACAAAGCGTGAAGTCATTGAATTTTTTAATAATGCAGTCATTGCTACATTATTAATTTTTCCACACTGTATGTGGACATGAATAATGTTTTCCGTCCATTAAAAATTAATAGTATGCCAGAATTGATACAAAGAAAATACAACGATCACTAAATTGACAAAAATTAGGATCAAAATAATTGTTGAAAGTAGACAGAGTGAATTGATTTATTTATTTTATAAGTATTACTAATTTATGTTTTGAGGCAGAGTGAACTTCCACAGCATACCAATGGTAAGCAAAACGAGCTTGGAGCCATGGACACGCATTACTTAAATTGAGCCTATTTGACGAGCTTTTGAAAGTAGAAAGCATTTTGAACACCCCAGAAACTTTCATGTTTTTTTTTTTTTTTTTTTTTGGGTCTAATCTTTCACTGCTCTTTCGTTCTGGAGAGAGTTGAAAAAGAAGTGGGCCAAATAGACACAGCTCATGCGTCCAAACCAAAGGTTCAAGGACTTGTTATACTGGAAGCTCATCAAATTTAAGTGCAGACCAAAGTCCAGAAATGCCCTGATCTATAAATGACACATCAAAATGAAGATAAGAAATGCACTAATGCAATAAGTCTGCACTAATTAATGACTGAGAGAAAACTTGACAATAATTCTGTCCGTAACTCTTGCCTTTGGCTTGAGCATTCACCATCAACATTGGCAGGGTAAAACTGAAGAAGAGAAGAATAAATGGTAGAGGAAAATAGTACCTTATGCTTGATAATTAGATGTTGAATTCGACTTAACTATACTAACCTTTTCTCCTATTCCACCGTCACGTCAGAATTACTTATCTGCCTCAGCTTTAGATCTTTGCCAACTTGGGAGTCTTTGCTTACTTTGGCAGCTTTGCTTCTAGTCCAATATTCTCGCTTCATCTCACTCGAGTCCTTGAACAAGCCACAAAGACAATCTACTTTGCTCTTTTCCGTCCTTTTTCCCTTTAAAACCCCATATCCCTTAACCTGTTCAACATTTTGCTTTGGCTCCACAGTGCCGTTCTTGTTGAAAGCCACCACAAGGTCCTCGTAAATCTTGTTCAAATCTTCTTTGAATTTACTCGAAACCTTCGCCTTTGACTTGCCTATAGTATAGCCAATCATGGCACGACCGTGTTCATAATCCCTGGAAGCGTTCAATATTGCATTGCCACGCTCGCAAAAATGCGACGCAACGAGACCCTCGAAACCTTTGGGTGGCTTTTTAAGGCAATAAAGCATAGTCCTGCAAGATAGAATGAAAACATTCTCGTTGTAGGTTTGCCAAGAGGCAGCTGGTTTAATCCCAGGCTCGTTGAAGAAAGGCTTCGCATTAAGCACAAGCCCTTGAAGCGAAACCAAGAGCTGAAGAATCGAGGATTGAGAAGACACCCACATCTCATCCTGCCTTCCGCTCCAAGTATTCAACAGGCTCAAACACACGTATCCATTAGCATAAAGGTTTGGATTCAATCTAAGGCCATGTGAGTGGTAATACGCTGATGGGGGCTGTTTGGGGTAATCATGAGGAAAAGATATATCAAAGAAGAAAAGACCGTCGTGGTACGGGGTGCCTGGTGCGCCCACGATTGCGGCCCGAAGCAAATCGACTCGTCCCTCGTAGACTCGAACGAAGATCGTTTCTGGGAGGTTTTCCTGCAGAATCTTCCACTCTTTCATGATCTTCCTGTACGTTGAGCTCTCGGCATTGGTAAAGGAATCGTTGTCACTCGATTTAGGATTCTTGACGAAGTGATGATCCGAGGAGTCGGTAACAATGTCGAATTGCTTGAACGCTTTGACGAATGTCTTTTCCATTATTCGACTGCTAGAGTTGTTCTTTTGATTTGCCATTTCCTCTGCGGATCAGTTGTCAAGGACTCAATAAATAGGGTTCTTACTTTTTTATACATCAACCTCAACTTAACCGGTTTGCTAGGGGTGTTGCGTTGTGATGCGACTAATGTTTCGAAGATGGAACTGGCTATCTAATCGAAACAATTAGAGGTTCTAAGTTCAACTGCTTTATTTGCAATTTAAACGGTAGAATTAGTATTTACTGATAAATATATATTTATTTACTAGTAAATTTAGAAAAAATTAAAAATAACAATTATTTATAATATATTTTGAGTAAAAAATATTTTCAATATTTAAATTTATTTATTTTTACTAAAAAAAAAGCTGTAAAATGACTTGACTGTATATTAAGTTTTTAGTTTTAATGACTAAATTAATACTTTAGATAAAAATTTATGAGTTGATTTTAAGTTTGAATGAAATTTAGAACTCCATGATAAGTTAAATAAATTGTTATGCTGATTTTCCATGTTTTTGATTAGTTTAACCTTTGCATTATCTAATGGTTACACTGAATTGGTGGTCCGACCAGTTCTTTGGTTCCACCGATCTAACCTAGCCCGTCCAATTCCATTTTTTTGAACATTATATGTAACTAAATGAAGGGAAAAAATAACGGTAATCATTATCTCTTTAAAGTGATGATATGGATGAGTGATTTATCATAATCTTATTACTTATCCCTCAGATATCATATTATTATCACAATTATCTAACATGATCACATTGTTATCACTTTTATACACAAAATCACGAAATATTAGTGGGGGGGGGTATATTTATCATTATTCTTACCATTGAGTATTGGCGTAATGCTGTTATTATAAACAAATCTAAAAAGGCGCCTTTCCACCAATGATAAAATGTTAGTTTAACTGTAGTTGTGAAACTCATTATTACATTCACAAATCTCATTGTAACATTCATTTGTAGAACTAATTGTAATTCTTGCTTCTGTTGCTGCACAAGAAAGAAGGGGAAGAAAAAACAATTTTTGACCCCGTCCATTCCTTTGATTAGGGTTGAAGTTGTGGTAACAGAAATGAAAATGGCAATACGATTATGTTGGCGTAAATAATATCGGGCTAAGTGCCCCGAACCCCCAGATCGCCCTCTTATAACAGCAAGCATTACGAAAGCCAAATAGTTTAGTTTAATGTCAATCGGAAAATAGAGCACGATGGCTGCCTACGTGTTTTTCGTTTTTTTTTTTTAGAAGTGGAAAAGTAGAGAAAGTATACTGACTTTACGTGGAACAAACGATCCTCTTAAGCATGAGGCCAATGATTGGTGGTATCGCTGCCTGGTTTAAACTTCAAAAGTGGCAAATTTATGTTCCAATCGGAATTACAACCCTCATCAGACATATTTTGCGCATGAAGCATTTAGCTTTAGGCAGTTCCCCCATACGCAAGTCTGAAGTCAACATTGTTTGATGAGTTTGATACCCCAAGTTCTGTGGGTTGACTGTTTGCACAGCGTTCAAGCACACCTTTGATCTAGAGGCAGCCATTGGCTCAATCTAAGGACTAATCAGAACTGAATTCGACTCTTGTCAATGAATGAGAAGAGTACTTGAAAGAAAATAAAAAATCTCGTTAGCATAAACATGGTTTGAACATTCCACTACCATCGCATATTAACAGGGCTCCATTAGAAAGCAAATGTTGAGGGTGGTGGGTAGAATGTTTTAAATGGAAATGAAGTAACATCTGATACTAAAGAATTTCTCTACATTCAAAGGGTTTCTAACTGGACACCAACAAAATAGTTCCCTCGAGAATCAAGAACCGTGTTACCTTCTTTGCCATGGTAAAATACTACGTAAAGCTTCAATAAATGCACCATTACTAAACCTGCTGAATTAATCAGACTTACAAGCTCCATTCCTGTTGAATGCAGCCTCAAGATTTGGATAGAGAGCCTCCATTGTCCCCTTAAATTCGCTTGATACATCTACCGTACATGGCGGTGATGGAGATCCATCATAGTAACCAACCCTTGTGCGTCCCTCAATGTAAGCCCTACAAGCTGCTAATATGATATTTGCATGCTCACAAAAATGGTCCTTGACAAAAGCCTCAAAATTCTTTGGCGGGTTCTCCATTAAGAACATCATTGTTTTGCAAGATAATCCAAAAACTTCCCCATTATATTCTGCCGAATCCAAATCCCAATCACCATTTGATGGCTCCTCATAACCAGGTTCGTTGTAGTATGGTTTCTCATTGAGCACGAGTGCTTGAAGGGAAACCAATGCCTGGAGCACTGTGGAGCCAGTAGGGTTCCACATCTCGGTTTCATCAGCAGACCAAGTGTTTAGGAGGCTCAAACAAACGTACCCACTGTCATACAAATTTGGATTCAATTCAAGCCCGTGAGAGTGATAATGCACCAAGGGGGGGTTGTTGGGGTAATCAGATGGAAAGGCAAAGTCAAAGAAAAATAGACCATCATGGTATGGAGTTCCCTGAGCACCAATTATTACAGCTCGGAGTAGATCAATTCTTCCTTCATAAACACGGACAAAAATGGATTCAGGGAGATTACTTTTGAGTATTCTCCACTCTTGCATGATCTTCTTGTAGACATTGCTTCCTGCATTCTTAAAACAATCTCCTTTTTCCCCAACAGACATGTTAGAGTAAGCATAGAAATGATCTGAATGGTCCGTAACAATGTCAAATTGTTTAAACCGGCTCATTTTCTGCCCTGCACTAATACTAGCAGCAGGAAGGGCTTCTATAATTTGATCCACACAATCAGAGGCATCTGTGTAAATCAATTCAACCGCAATGAGAAGCTTAGGAAAACGAAACTAAACAAATTTATTCAAAGAAGACGACAATCCAAAAAGGGAAACCATAAAGGCATGTGTGATCTGGAGGAAGCATCAGTTAACCCCACTGACAATTTTCCCAAAAAAGCAACACCCAGAAGAAAAAATTGAGGAAAACTGCAGTGCAACATCCAAAAAAGGGAAGAAACAAAAAAAAATCCACCCACAAGATCAAAAACAGGACATATCCTCTATTCCAAGCAAAAACACTGATCACACGAACACATTAGTTAAGGAAATATATCTTATCAAAATCGGCAAAAATACGTACGGAAACGAAATTTGAAACTAAATTAAGAGACTCGGAAAATCAGAAACGTTAAGTTAAACAAGACGTATGACATACCCAGGGTCGCCATGTCCGGGACAGAGGCCGCGAGGCAGTCAAGCCAAGTCCTCTGGTCGTCTGATGTTTCGATTTGGGGCTGTTTTTTTTTTTTTTTTTTTTTTTTTTTGGGTGCCCAACTGCAGGTCCAATTAAATCAGCTTTCAACTCTTCTGTTTGCGCCTTCGCGAACAAGAAGCTCCAAATCGGGTGCCCTCCGAGGCATCCCCTCGCCAGGTTATGTATCATCTCAGAGTTGCAATTTTCAAAGAAGCAATAATTTCGCTTTCATCTTTTTTTTTTTTTTTTTTTTACTTTAACAATTTAGTAATGATCCAAAAAAAATAAATTATTATTATTAATAAATTAATAATGAGCCCATTTTGTCTTCTATCAAATAGCAATTTTGGGCGGTTATGATCCAGCCCAATTCACTGGGCGTGGCATATCCTATTTTAAATGGATAATTCAATTATTTAAACAGAATTTCGACACAAACTGAATGTTTTAAATTCGAGTCATAATTTTAAAAAAAAATACACTATTACTATTTCTTGAAAAAATCGATGGTTAGCCCTTCCCCTTGATTAAAGGTTGGAGATAATCAAAACAAGCGACCCCATCCGGCAACGTTATTCACACCCAGCCAACATTCAAGAGGCGACGACTATTTCGGCACAATCCAACGTCGGTGGTGGAACCGGACTGACTGGGGCTAATACGTTCACATCAGGTGCTCAACAACAAGGGCTTACTCGTGCAAAAGGCCCGAGGCACTCGGTTGCGAATTTCAAGACTTCAGACTGCTCCATCCCATTGCGCAAAACTATGACTTTACACGTTCTTCTGACCAACTAATGCTATATAGCCCTTTCTGTATCAAAACCCAAGCCCATAGCAGAGTTTTTTTTTTTTTTTTTTTTTGGAACAAACGACAGGCTTCTTTCTTACCATTATAGGTTTCGGAAGGACCTTTATTAGACTTGCTCGTGCCACTATGATATGACATTTTTGCCCATTTTTGTATAGGTTGATGGCGTTGCTTTCTTGCGTTACAAGTCTCTGCCCAATGCCCATTGATACCCAATTACATGCAACTTCTTACACCAAAGTCATTCTCTTTAATCTTTATCATTCTTTTTGTTTTTTTCCTCTAGCTTGTTACATGGTGTGTT
Source organism: Ceriops zippeliana (assembly GCA_037897445.1). Lineage (NCBI taxonomy): Eukaryota > Viridiplantae > Streptophyta > Magnoliopsida > Malpighiales > Rhizophoraceae > Ceriops > Ceriops zippeliana. The sequence continues at coordinate 3,323,462 of JBAPLH010000061.1, read as the reverse complement.
CACTTTTCTTTTGAAAATCTTCTTTTTATTATACCCATTTTCTAACTTCAATTTTTAGTAGCTTTGATACTACAAATGAATTTCATGATGGAGAAAATCGGGCAGTGATGAAGTTGCCAGCCGAACTCCAAAAATGCAACTGATTAAGTAAACGCTTTTGTTTCTTGGGTTTAGTTACATCCTTGGGCCCAAAGGAATTTGCGTACATTGGCCGGCGCGTTTTGATGGCCTAGCAGAGATGCATGTTGTCAAAGTGGGGAGCCACCGAGCGTTGTTTTCCTTTGCTCAAAAATACAAAACCAACAGAAAACAAGAGCGTTTAGGAGCCACACAGGAGCTTTCTGTTCGTGGCCCCTCCTAAAATAGATGGACGTTTCCTCTAAAACAACATTTTTCGTGCGCTAATTCTGTCATTTCCAACTTTGCATCAACCAAAAACAAACCATCCCCTCCAATGCCTGCCATGAAGTCAAAGACCTCCCATTTGATTTCACATAAAAACCTTTGCCTTTTCCCGCTTCATTTTGGCCACTAACCCATAATCCAAGATAAAGCCAATTATCAAATATTCTGTCTCCTTAAACATGCCCTCTTCAACCTTGCCACCTTCTTCTATGTTCCATAGAGCAATCCATGTTGCCTTGCCAACCATTTTTTTGATTGCTCTCTGTTTTCCAGGCCATACAGATGGCTTGGACGCTCAAACAGTGATAGACTCTCCTCTATTGACGCAGAAAATTGGAACAAACCGAACAATCAAGGTCGATATTGATGGTAATGGAGAATATAAGTCTGTACAAGAAGCTATCAATGCCGTTCCTGAAGGGAATTCCCAGTGGGTTATCATCCACATAAGGAAAGGAGTTTACAGGTAGTTGAAAAATTCTCCTTGTTAATTCGTTTCTGATTGTAAGCATTGAGCCATTTGCTGGACGTGTGACCTGTTGTTTCAAAATTGGTTTGGCAGAGAAAAGGTACACATTCCCCAAACTAAGCCTTACATATTCATGAGAGGGAATGGAAAAGGAAGAACAGCCATTGTCTGGTCTCAGAGCTCTGCTGACAATGTGGAATCTGCCACGTTTAAAGTTGAAGCCCCCCATTTCATTGCCTTCGGAATTAGCTTCAAAGTAATATATATATATATTGTCTCTCTTTCTCTGGGTTGTTCTATAACCATCTAGATTATTTCACAAATGAAATTTGCTATTAGTAGCATCATTCATCATTAAGTTTAATTCAATAATTACAAAGCAATATTAATTTTTTTGAAACCCATATGTGATGTGCTGTGACTTTTCCTGAAGACAGAATGATCTACCTATGCCCAACTCTTTTTCTTTATTCATTTCATCAAAAATTGAACTGGCAATTGTATTAAGACAGCTACACATTGTTGTCTTATGTTTGTTACCCTCAACCAAAGAATTAGACAGCATTTCAGAAAAAGAACGAAAATTGCCATGATTATTAAGAAATGTTGTCCCTTCTCTCTAAGATTCTACTTTCATGGAAAGAAAAGGCTTATTGTGGAACACGTGAAAGGGAAACACTGGAATTCTTATGCCTTTTATCCTTTCTCTTGTGGGGGTTATTGCAGAATGATGCTCCCACCGGAGTTGCTTTTACATCCCAGAACCAATCAGTAGCAGCATTTGTGGGTGCAGACAAGGCCGCTTTCTACCACTGCGCATTCTACAGCACTCATAACACTTTATTTGATTATAAGGGCAGGCATTATTATGATCATTGCTACATACAGGGCTCAATCGACTTCATTTTTGGCCGTGCCAGATCCATTTTCCAAGTAAGTGCTCAACTGAGGATTTTTTTGTTTTTTTTTGGGGGGGGGGGGGAGATCACAGTTCAAGTTAAAACGCCAATGTACAGAGATAAGAACGTTGTTTCAAATGTCAATGCAGAGTTGCGAGATATTTGTGATTGATGACATGAGGGTGGAGATTTCTGGATCCATCACAGCACATAACAGGGAAAATGAAGATGACAGTGGGCTTGTCTTTATCAAAGGGAAGGTTTATGGGGTTGGTGGTGTGTACCTAGGAAGAGCCAAAGGTGCCTATTCCAGGGTGGTTTTTGCAGAGACCTATCTTTCCAAGACCATTGTCCCTTCAGGCTGGACTAATTGGAGCTATGATGGCAGTACAGAGTAAGAAATCTTCGTTTGCCTTGTGGATTGATGCTACGTCAATAGCCATTACATGCATATAATAAATTAACAGTTCTTACAGAATTTTATCTTTTACTTATTCTTACGGTTTTTTTTTTTTTTTTGGATTGGAACAGCAATCTTTTCCAAGCAGAGTACGATTGCCATGGACCTGGAGCGGATACAGAAAATCGGGCTCCTTGGACCAAACAACTTACCGAAAAGGAAGCGGCACCCTTCATGTCCATCGATTTCATCGACGGCAAAGAATGGCTACCGGTTTGGCTATGAACTCTATGGATGCCGCTAGGCCTATTAGCGTTTTAAACTCAATTACTATTTTTGTCACTTAAGACATTTGTAATGGGAGCTTGCTTTGAAGCCTCTGGGTCTATATATATGCTTCGATGAATTTCAGCGAGTATCTGTCACTTTGCTACCCATGCTTCCACAATGTTACCTGGCCACTCATACAATACTACAATTATTATGTTCACTCTTCTGTACTGATTCTAACGTAGAATGTCCATTTGTATTTAAGAACATGGCTTCAAGTTCCAAGCATATCCCAAGCTACCAGCAGGACTCGTCGATCCCCGTCAACTGTGTTTCTCCTTCTTAGATGTTTCTTTACATGTTATATAGCCCTTCATTCGTTTTTCATACATCCTTTTTGTTTTATTATTATTATTTTTATTGTCTGAAACTTCTCACCACCATCAAATGCATCAGAGAGAGACAAACGCCATGATGCTTAGTTGATCACCCATGAAAATAAAATACCAATTGCGTAACACGGCCTTTCATAATCTTTGGGAGCTTGAGCACGGTAACACTCAGTCCTTTCAGCCACTAACTTTTGAACTATGGACTTCCGCCCGAGCCTCCACCAAAACCATCAGCTCCGCCAAAGCCACCTCCCACACCTCTGCCGAAGCCAACTCCGATATGCCGCCACCCCCAAAGTCACCACCAGTATCACCTCCTCCCCCAATTCCCCCACATCTGCATCCTCCAATACCACCACCAACACCCCCGCCTCCTCAAACGCCACCATCAGGGCATCCACCAACACCACCCCCACCAAATGAAGCTCCTCCACTGGCACCAAAACTAGTGCCTCGCACTCTTCCAGCACCACCCACTCCAATGAGTTCAGAAAGTTCATATTCCCAGATTATCCTACATTCTGCTAGCCCCAACACTAGCACAACCATCACAACTCGGGCACCGAAAACCATTTCACCCACGAACAGTTTGGTAACTCTCTGTCGAGAGTGGTACCAGGAGACCTCATTTTGATACCGTCGGTAACCTCGATGGCATTAAAATTTAAAATGCCCCAAGTTACAGTCAATCTGCTCTCATTCCATTCATTTGTCGAGTACGCGTGGCACCGTCATTTCCATTTTAGAACAATCCCAGCGTCATGAAATTCCGCGAAATTCAAACTTAATTAGTTGCGCCAGGCACCTTGACCTGGCCGCTGAATCCAAAAAGATGTTGTTGCCTCTCTGCCTCTCGCCTAATTTAAAACGATCATTCTCTGCTTCCAACCAAAGATCATTACTATATATATATATATATATTAACTTCTGCCCTTTATCGACAAAGGCAAATATTAATTAAAAATAATATTAAATATTGTAAAAATTTTTATTAATTTATTATGAAATATTTAATAATTTTTTAAAAATATTTTATCAAACAATTTTATTAATAAAAAAATTATTTATTTTAATAATAATTTTTAATAAATTAAAAAATATTTTTCATAATATTTGACATTACTTGTTAAATTAATTTCTCCCGATGTGGCACAAGGACGATATCATCGATGTCATTGAATCAAAAGTGTATTAGTGCTGGTTGGGTTAAGTAGATTTAGACCCCCGGCCTTACCAATTATCAAATGTGGGCTTAGTATAGGCCCATTAAGTACATGGATCATCCAATGTGGGCTCATCTCACGTTAGTCTTTTTTAGGTTTCACTTCAATTCACGCGCCGCCAGGCCAGCGGCCAGCGTCTCTTTTTCCTGTTTGACAATCCGATCAATCGGAGACTGGAAAAAGGGAAAGAATGGAGGGTGGAGATGGAGATGGAGGAGGCGGAGGAGTGGAGAGAGTGGTGGACTCAAAGGACTTACAGCAACAAAGCAAAGCACTTGATAAGCTCACCGACCGTGTCGAAGATCGCCAGCTCGATTCCACCCGCGTACAAGAGGTCTTTCTCTTCCTCTTCTCTGTCCAAATTAATTTCTTCTCTCTTTCTTTTTTTTTTTTTTTTTTTTTGAATCATTTCGAAAGAAATTGCCTCTTTGCTCAAGAATTAAACTCACGTGCTTGTCTATGTGTTTCTGTGTGTTGTTTAATGTGAATAGGCCATGGCTTCAATTGCTGCATCTGCTAAGGCGGACTGGAATGCTATGAGAATGAGGTGTCATTTCTATCTCCCTTTTTTCTCTTCTCTTTTCTTCCCCCACCCCCCACCCCCCCCCAAAAAAAATTAAATTCTTGTAATCGTTATGTTTTAATAATTTGATAATAATAATTATTAACCTTTTTCAGAAAAAAAAAAATGTATGTATGTATATATATGTGTGTGTGTGTGTGTGTGTGTTTGAGTTTAGTTTCTGACTCTGATTATGCCATAATTTTCAGCGGGTGGAGTCTACTACTTAACTTAATCTGAGTGAAGATTACTGTGTTGTGTCAATTGCTTGTTTCCCTGGCCCGCTGCTGAATGAATCTGAATCTCATGAGTGGAGAATAGCATCTAATATTATTTTGTTCCTTCCCAATTATTTAGGAGTTATTATTTATTTTGCTCGCAGCATGTCTTCGTGTATATTCTCCATATATATATTATAAAAAAATGTTGAATATTTTTTCACATTTTGGGTCTAGAGACGGTTATTTGACGAATGACGTAAAAGAAATTTACGGTGATCCCAAAATGGCCAATGCCAGTTATACAAGCAATGAGAGATTACTATGGAGTGAAGTTGAATATTTCGAAAGATGTTTATTCAGCTTGTCAGAACCTTGTGCTTTTCTTTCGTTATTTCTTTAGCGTGCTGTTGTTTGTGTTGGTTTATAATTTTGAGATAGCTTATTATAATGTCCTAGCCCTTTGTATGAATTCAAGACCATATCCTTGTTGCACTTGAACTTGATGAAATTTTCTGCAGCACAAAATATGGTTGTGCATTATTCCTCATCTTGTGGAGTCTCAATGTTTTTCTTGATGCTTACATTTCTCAAGCAAATTCATGCTTGTTGTTGCTCACAGGGAGAAAGAATTGGCTGCTGTTAAGATCAATGCGGCTGATGTTGATATAATTGCAAATGAATTAGAGGTAACTTTTCTAGTGCTCTCAAGTCTCAGTGTACCTCAATGGCATATCTGCCAGTGGTGCATAAATATTGTCTGTGGTGTTGATGTCAGTTGGACAAGAAATTGGCAGAGAGAACGTTACGCGAGCACAAAGGCGATGCAGTTGCTGCCATTCGATATCTTCTTCGCTAGAGGAGTTTATGAAACTTTTATTGGGTTTCAAGTTTTGCCTAGCATGAGACGGTGAATTGTCTGGGCCATGTACGAGGAAGTTCAGCCAAAGGATTATCCTACAAACTTTTTGCAACCAATATGTTTACTTGTCTTGCTTGTCTTCTCACAGCATTTCTTGTACCGTACATGTATTGGCTATTATTTGCAGTTGTGTTCTGATTGACATGTATATATGTTCATCCAGTTTGGTTCCTGTGTTAGGCATTTTATTGTACTGTGCATGCTTCGAAGAAACATGTATTTGGCATTTCATAAGTAGCACGTGGTCGGATCACTCCATATAATCTAAGGTGTAGTGCCATCCCATGAGCCTGGGCTGCACACCTTTTAAGCCTTTCAGAGACAAACGACCGGCACCGATCCTGCTTGTGTGTTTTCTGATCAGAGCATGCTTTATCAGGCTAATAAGGAAACAGGTAACTGTTCAGTTGCAACTAATGAAACTGCCATAAACATTGCATCATTTAAGTAGTCATGTGATTACAACAAAAAAGTGAATCAATTATATTTCACTTGGTCAAACAAATAAATGTAGTTGAATGTAGAAGAATTATTATACCATCCTCGTTTTGCTTCTATTTTGTTTCTTATCTGTTACGTAGTTGTGAAACATTGCTGTTAATAAAAGAGAACATTACAAAACTGACCAAGTTAGGACACTCCCGTGAAATGGGCAAAACTTGACTTCATGCTACCGATTGAAAAAAAGGGTTTTATTGGTGTTACTACACAAAAGCTCCTCATTACAATTTATCTCTCTTGTATTCAATCTCTTTCCTTATCTCCACGCAATGAGTTTCACTTTTCTTTTGGAATTGCTCTTTTTCAGCTAGTCAGTTACTCCGTTTGCACTTCTGATACGATGAACCTGCACTCACGTCAGAATAAATTTTTCTTAGTTCGTGAATCTCATTGAACGCCATTCTGAACTTCCGTTAACAATTTCTCCTTCAACCCAAGCAGCTGCATTAATCAAATCAGGCTCAATGACAACTTTGTAAGAAGCAATCTCATCATTTGTAGAAAGGATCTTTAAGGCTTCATGGATTGCCTTAACTCAGTTTCAGCAGAATCAGCAATGCCGATTGGAAGAGAAAAAGTACATTGGAAACCCATTTTGAAGTGCACTTGGGAAGCTCGCACCAGCCACCAGCTATGGTCATTTGAAACTTGTTGGGCGGATTAGATAAAACAAATATCACTTCCAAATGCACTGTTAGGCTGAAAAAAGGTTTATTAGCAAGAAAACAACGGGAAACAATTGGACAACTTATGCAGTGTAAAATGCTTAGAAATAAAGTTAAGAGGGAAAAAGAAATGAGATAACGCAGGCTTTGTAGTGCATGATAGAGAATGAATCCTCATATATTACACTGGAGAATAAGAAATGCCAAAGGACTAAGCCCGTAATACAGGGTATATATGTTACAGTTAACTGGGGATCTCAAGTAGGTATGCAGCATAGGAATACTTCAGCTGAACTAAAGTATGCATTTAAAGCACAAATATCTTTGTTTATCTGCAGAGAATTAAAGTTACTGAAACAACATGATGCTTTGAAACACCAACTAGAAGTTAAGAGTTCCAACAAAAGTTCTCGGGAAACAATATGGAAGAAACCTAAAATCTGTCAGTAGACTTGAGCATTGAGGTAAAGAAACCACGTCATTTTGATAATCACTCTGTGTCAATGCAGGTACAAAAATCATTCTAGTACAAACCTCCTCCACAAACATGTATGTCTAAAAGATTAACATAACTGAACAGAAATATACCACGCGTTAATGTTATTTTATAGGAAACCATAAGGGGAAAAGGAATTAAGGGTGCAAAAATTGATTTGAGGAAAACTTGCCAATCTTCAATGTTCTCCAAATAAACATCTTGTATGATCTTTAACATCTGCTTTGGTTCAAGAAATTGTTTTGGACCTTCGCTCAAGTCTGCGGCCTCCAAAAGGGAACTAGTGAAGCGCATACCACTTAAAGGATTTTTAATTTCCTGGCAAATATATGCCAATTCTTTCGTCCTTGCAGAGCATTTCTTCTCCTTTTGCCTCTGGACTTCAAAAGCTTGCTGTAACTCAGGACTTGCAATCTGCAAGAAGCAGAAGGCTCCAATAATCTGGCCCTCCATATTTGCCCTCTCATTTGCTCTCAAGAAAGCCCGTATATATTTTCCATTCCGGTCAAAGAAGAAAAAAGGAAATTTGTCTGCTTCTTGTCCTCCAATTGCACTGTGCAAGACAATCATGAATTTTGTCAATGCATCCTGTCCCAATCCTTTGATCCCTCCAATATTTGCTTCACACGAAAATACATGTTGCTTGGAGTGGAACACAGAGCTTGCTGGTCCCCGAGTACTGAGCCGCTTGCTGCTGCTGTGACTGAGCAGCTGCAGCCGCTTCTTTGTCACCAGAGGTCATTGACACTCGTTGTTGTTGGGTAATTTTGTGCACTGGATGAATTGTGCGTTAAATGAAAATCTAGCTGCAGAGAGGAGCACAAACCCGCACGGTTGGCTATAAAAAACCCAAAATAGAACAAAAAAAAAAAAATCTTCTTTCTCGTTTTCCTGGTTGGTTTTTATTTTGTTTTTGTCTCGGTATCTGGAGACCACGAACAGAAGACTAACAAGTTTACGGGGACTCGCTGGACGACGATCGAAAATAATAATAATAATAATCGTGTTTAAAAGAAAAGACCAATGCATAGGCCAACTCTGTTTCCATTAATCTCCCGCTTTCCGCTTCATTCTCACCTTTCTTTGTTGTTGTTAGTCTTCTCCACAAGCTAAAAGGTGACAATTATTAAAATGTAATTTTTACTTTTTGATAAATTTCTTAATTTTAGTATTTAAGAATTTAAATTTTTAAAATTTTAAACCTTAATTTTCCAAAAACAAAAATTATAAAATTTATACAATTTAAAAAATTATTTCATAATGAATTAATAGACATCCTATTATTATAAATAAATAAATAAAAACCCTTCCCTTTTGTTTGCTTTATTTTCATGGCGTCTGAACACAATAGACTCCGAAGGATCATGATTCATGCCTCGAGGAAATCAAATATAAACCAATTCTCATGCAATAGGATGAAGACAAAGCTCTTTCTGCAAATAAATCTGAAGAAAGTATCGTGGTTTTTACTTGCACGAAAGGCTGAAACCAAGACATTATGGCAACAATTCTTAAATAACGATGGAAGGACTTTCTTATAGAAGCATCTGATACAGCTTACAAATGAAGGCGCTTGGCCTGTTTATCAATACAACATTAATCTAACAATTGAACCTCGTCCAAGCAAACTGGAGACAAGAAAATTTCGAGAAATAAGAACGCCCATCAAAAGCAGTTCAGCATTGCACTTGCTACCTTCCATTCTCTCACTTGGCGTAGAGTACATCCTCCCATGGATGGCGATATAGAGGCTGTTTCAATCTCTTCTGGTCGAATGTGTGCCTGAATTCCCATTAAGAAGCGTTACAAAGTGCAAGTGCAATATCTTATTATGCTATTAAAAAATTTGATGTGTCTTCCCCCCCCCCCCCCCCCAACTACACACACACAAAAAAAAAAAAGAAAAAGGCCCTTAGATTGTTATTCACCTTTAATAAATCTAATAAAAGAATTTGTTCAAAATAAGTTCTTACCCTTCTGAGCAATGCTATTTAGGGCCAATAAGTTCAAAGAGTAAACCTACTTACCCAATCAGACCAATGGAGCGAGCCAACACAAATAGACCATTCAAATAGCCAATCGCAACAATCTCGTCAATCTCTTGTTTGCTGAACATTCCACTGCCAGCAAGAAGATCCAAGAAAAGCGACCCGATTGCACCATCAACATTAAGGACCAGGTTATTGGCCTTGGAGAGAGTATAGGTTTCAACTTGAACAGCATATTCCATGTATTTCACAGAAGGGAAATACGTGCGAGCAAATTTCTGTAGCAGCTCTACTCTTTTGTCTCTGTTGTCACCCCTCTTGATCCTTTTATCAAAGGAAGAAAAACAAGAGTTTCCAAATTTCAGACCCCATGAGAAATTCAACTTTCACTTGTTGATAGAGTTGCATAGTTTCGTGAAGATGCTCACACAGCAACAATTTCACATACCTGTGTCCAATCCCAGGGACACGAATTCCCTTCTTTTTCATCCCTTCAACAAATTCGTACGGTGTCAGACTCTGGCAAGGCAGAGCAAAGAAGCAAAGTTTAGATTCTTGAAAAGACTAGAGCAGTCTGGAATGAAAGACCAAGGAAACAGGAGTCTGAGTTAAGAAAAGCCCATTCAAGCTTACTCTGTCATAAGCATCCTTGAAGTATCGAGCAGCATCATCGACGGCACCACCAAATCGAGGACCAATTGTCAGCAAGCCTGTTTGAAAAGATCACGATCTTATATTTTTCTCATATGATGGGCTCCAGGAAATCCACTTGATTTAGAAGGTTAAACTTGTGAAGAATATTGAAGTTTGTGCAGTGCCATTTTGTTACCTGAGACAAGACTGGAAACTAGGTCCTTTCCAGCCCGTGCTGTCACTATAGTGTTGTGAGCACCAGAGACACATGGACCATGGTCAGCACATAGCATTATGCATATCTGATTAAGAGCAGAACCCATAAAAAATAAAAATAAAATAAAATAAAATAAGCTAAAATACACCTTAGGCCTAAAATACAACCCAAACCCCAAACCAGAAACAAAGAGGGTGGTACAGTCAAATGAATGCCTAGTCAATGTCACCATGCAAATGGAAAGGCTACTATGCCAAGTTTCATAGTTAGAAGGAAACCTACCTCAATGAATTGAGTGCAGTAACGTGGAAGGCTGCGTTTGAACCATAAAAGAGAGATCACATCACCCACACCATAACCCCGTTCAACAATGGACGACATGGGTATGCCAGCATAGCATGGTTCTTCACCTGTAAGTGGATTACAAAAAGAGTTCAGTGCAATGAAATTTAAGCCAACAAGCATCTTCAAAACAATGCATGTGTGAGTGAAAATACCTCTGTCATCAGAGATGGTAGAAATAATATGAGTTGGAGCCCGAACTTTGCCACTCTTAATTGCAGTGTTAAGATCCTCAGGGATTTGTGGAGGTGTCACCTCCTTCAAAGGTGTAATCTTCCCTTCTTCAGCCTTTGAGAAAGAAACCATAATTTCAATGATGCTGATTGAACAGCTTTAGGAACCTTGAATGGACTTGGCAAGACAGGGGCAGATAAAAGGTTACAATATGTAATTACTAACCAGTTTCTCAAATGTTTCCTTAATTGCAGCTTCAAAAGCTTCATATGAGGTGGGAACAACAGCTCCAGCATCCTTTAGAGCTTGATTTTTTGCTTGGGCAGACTCTACCTCACCACCACTTTTAGCGCCCTAAGTTGGAGTAAATCAAGAAAGACTGAGAATACTTCATCTTCCATGGAAATCAAGTTTTTGGCTTTCTAAACAGATGGGTACAAGATAGTTAACAAACTTACAGCATGGCCAAATTGCACTTCAGACTTAAAGAGCCGAGCACATGTTCCACTGACCCAAGCAACAACAGGTTTGGTCACCTTCCCCTGTTTAAGGGCTTCAACAAGGGAATATTCATCCTGTCCACCAAGCTCCCCAAGTACAACCATCATCTTGACCTATACACAAGAAAATCAAATTGGAGAACAAAAAAATGATGCAAGACAGATTATCTGTCCCAAAATCCTAATTTGCATCTATCAGAAGGTGTGGATTGTTGAGATGGCACTGCATACAGTTGGTAATATAAAAAACAAGGCTACCATTCAAATGAGTCTGTGCAAGAGCTACAGTTTTTTTGTTTCAAACATTGCAAACGTTTAATATTGGGTATTTATTAATCAGTATACGTGCAAGTTGGTAGGGGATTATTTGTGGCTTTGTCAATAACATCAAAACTAAAAATATAGACTCCTTAAGGCAAGAAAATAGAAACAGTAATATACCTGTGGGATGTTGTTGAACCTCAAAACATGGTCCGAAAGAGTGGATCCAGGGAACACATCCCCTCCAATTGCAATACCTATTGGATTTGAAGCAGAGCACCCAAGCTTTATGCTGATTCAGATCTGAATGCATAAAAAATACCAATGAAAAAGAACCTAAGTTTCTAGCATGAAGATGTACCTTCATAAATTCCATCAGTTACACGGGCAATAGTATTGTACATCTCATTTGACATGCCACCCTGAAAGTAGAAACAAAGAATTATATTCAGAACTACAGATAGGATTGGTTATCAAAATGTGCTAAACAGGGCAACAAACCACAAAACTTATAAAGTGTACTTCAAAAAGGATTACAACCTTTTTACTCTCAATTGCCGCAACCAAAAGTATTTTGTAATTGTTATTTTTCAAGATGATATATGCACATAATGCATATGCAGTAGCTTCTTATGTTTCAGCCCATTGATCCATGCAGCACTAACTAACCTAAGAATTCTGTCCACTATTGACAAAAAAGCAACAGTAATATCAAAGTTGATCCAAATGGAGCTAGAAATGAAGTGTAATTATCCACGAGTAAAAATGTAAATGAGTAATCATGTTCACCCATTTTTTGCACCACTACCCTCTTTACAACTATATCTCTCCTAATTTGACAAAAAGGCATATTGAAATCTATGTTGATGATAGTAAACAACTCCTCATACTATAAATAACCTCACAGAGTAGCCTTATTCCTAGGTTAAACAAAGAGCATGTTACAAATATGAGTGCAGTCCAAAATAAAGCCCATAAGAACTAACAATAAAAATAATCCCTTCGAGTGGTGTGCAAATGATGGCCTGAGATTAGACATTTGCATGCACTAAGAAATAGAACAGTAGAATGAATACATACAGACTTGGAGACAAATCCAACAGATCCAGGCCTGTACAGTTTGCAAGCAATTATGTTGTCAATAGTTCCAGCAGTGTCTCCTATCTTAAATGCTCCAGCTTGAATACCTCCAACAGTTGCTGGACCAATGACAACCTACAACATCATCAGCATTTAAATCAGAGTGAAAGATTGAACTAGACCAGGAAAATAAACCCACTGGGAAAATTTTCAATTATCAACTTGATATCCAAGTACAAATGCCTGAACATTTGCTTCAATAAGTATAGCTCAGTCTAAATAATCTTGCATCATAATCTCACCTTGTTGTTGGACCGTGCATATGCAATTAACTGCTTGGTGTCCAACTCGGGAACACCCTCGGCTATTATAGCAACAACTCGAATGGTTGGCTGTTTCAAAGCAGCCATGGATGAAGCTGCGGCACTGCAAACAAATTAATAATTTAATGTTCAATGAATAGGACTACTAAAAATCAATTATAAAACACGGGATGTCATAAAGTAAACCAATACAAACCTTCTGAATGATGCAAAGTTAATAAATACATCAGCAGTTGGATGTGCTGCACAGGCTGCCTCAATGCTGCAAATAAATCAAAACAATCATCAAAGACTCTTAAAAACTAAGATACCCTTTGCAATCAACAACCAAAAAGAAACCAAAGAACCTTAAAACTAACATACCTTTTTACAAGCAAAACACACAAAAATGAAAAGGAAGTTTTTCCATTCTTAATCACAAATGAAATTCTACAGGCTCTATATGGAGCTTACTTATGTCTACAACTGAATTGTTGCCCTCAAGGAATACTAAGAATTTTATGTTTAATTGATCAGTTAACATCTTTCTAAGACAGCCAACTGAAGTCATAAGGCTTTAGTGATATCAAACTTTAACATGTAGATATGGCAAAAGCTGCACCTGAAACAAATGCAAATACAAGCTGATCAATGGTCAAAATCTCATTTGGCAATCATACTGATTGCACGTAAAATTTTGTTAACAAGAAGCAGATGCTTCTAAGAAACCAGAATTTGCAGGAAGAAAGGGTCCTCCAAAAATAAAATAAAATAAAACCTCAAACTGGATAACAACTACCATCACATGTAATTCAAAATAACTAAATCAATCTAGCTTAGCAATTTCAAACCCAAAGACAAAGCCTATAGCAGTCGCTAAAGACAACTCGAAGCCAGGGAAACATAGCTTACGTTGAATGGACAGGGATTGCAATTTCCTCCTGACCAAAGAATAGTTTCTGAAATCCCTCAGCACCAGGGTTAATAATTCCAGCAACAGACGGCGTTTCCCTCCCTAAAAATACCAACCAAAAATGCAAATTGCATTCACACGTTGTTGCAGGCACAATTATCGTAATCCCCTGACAAACTTGTAGTACTATCAAGAGGAAAACAACGGGGAAGTAATAGCACACCGCAAAGAAAGTCAAAATCGAGCATGCGTTGGATAGGAAGCTGCTTGTAGTTGTAGAACAAAGCTTGTGTAGTGCGCGAGAAGAGTTGTCCAGTTGCCATGTCTTAGTAGTCTCGAGAGGCCTGACAACAAACATGATCAAAATCAATACTGCAGCGCCTAATATTTTCCGGAAAAATCACTAATCAGAATTGGAAATGAATAAATGCATGTACTCTTCAAAAATTCAGACAACAATTCTCGTGCGTTCAGAATATAAAAAAATTTAAAAAAAGAAACTGTCTTAAAATGTCGTCAGCCGACCAAAGTCTTGATTCTGAACAAGAGTAACCAAAGAAGAAGCCCACAACCTGATCTTCGACAACTCATATTGTCCGATTTCAAGACCAATGAGGATTTCCATTTCCATGTTTTCACGGAAAGCTATTTATTTGTTTATATTTTTTTTTTTTTTAAAAAAGGGAAAAAAGGTCTAATGCAGATCTACCAGGCTGCCAAACACACACCTAACTAGAAACAAACATCGTCGCAGATCCAAGGAAAACGGAATTACTAGTTTAAATCAAGAGCACAACGTCGTTTAATAAAATCTTAGCCGAAGCTCATCACCAGTTTGTAGCAACCTCAACAAAAAAAAAAACATTGAATGTCCCATTAATATATAGAAAATTAAACTGATTTATACCAATGACTGGAAGTGGTATGTTTGAACACTAGAGAACAAAATAAAGTATCGGAACCGAAGCCTAGAGAGGTCAGTCAGATTCTAACGACGCCGTTCAACGGTGGCCACAGGCAATGGAGAACAAAACTGCCGGACTGGAATGGTGAATTGGATCTGAGAAAAGGCGAAATTTTGGAGTGGTTGAAAGTGGAATCAAGAATGCGAAATGAAAATGAAAATGAACTCACGCTCTCTACAGAGGCCTAGTTGAACTCGCAGAGGTTCAAGCGTTAAAGAGGCTGCGGAAGGGAAGACGATTACTGTATATAGTAAGAGCGCGAGAGAGATTGAAGAGATGAAGGTAGGGGGAAAACGGCAGCTACCACGAGAAAGGCCGAGAGACGGAGAGATGGCTGGTCACGTGCCGCACGGTAGTTGGTTCGCAGGGCATGGTTGGATATTTAAGTGCTGTTATTTATGCATAATTATTAATTATAATTATAATTTTTTTAAAATAACAGTTAATTATAAAGTCGTTTTCAATTATATTTTAAATTTTATTTATTTATTTGGTTCTGTTCTTGGCTGAGCATTTGTTGGGATAAATATGTTTTCCGTTTGTTGAATAGTTGGGGAGGACGACTCCATTGACTCTCTAGCCGCCGTCGGGGTGGGGTTAGGTAGACGGTCGAACCCATTAAGCAATCAATGGGTTAGGTTTAACTACACAACTTGCAGTTACAAATATGTTGGTCTTCTTCCTTTTTAACCAAAGAACTGTGTTTCAAATATTGACGCGAACGCGATAATATTTCTTCAAAAAATTACAATCCCCACCCAAAGCCGCCCCCCTCCCCCAGGGGGCCCTCCCCACAACCTCTGGGATAGAAGGGAAGATAACCACCACCCTGGCCATGCCATCGCCGAGAGTTTGGCCGATGCAACTAATATTTTGTTTGTTCATTTATTAGACGAGTTGGCAACTCGGCTACAGTTGACGGTTACAATTCCCAATCACACCTGCATGAAGTTGAGCTGGTGTTTTCGGTAGGAGAAAACAACGGAAATGGCATGCTCTTTTTTTTTTTTGATCTGGACGAGGAAATTGTCTTTGTCCCCAACTTTTAAGACGGTACGGCAGCCACTCCTAACCTTCAAAGTCTGATCCGCCCTTCTTGCCCGTCCGAACAAAGCAAGTAAACAAGCCAAAGTAGTGTTATTCTTTTCAAATTTACTGTCTGATAAAATGTCTTAGAACAGACGTAAGAAAATATTTAGATGGCAATATTTAAATCTTTTAAAAAAATAACATGAGAACATTAAAATATATAAATTAATTACATTTTATTGAGTTTTATAAATGAAAAAAATGGAATATAAAAAAAATATTTTATTATTTAATAAATATTACTAAATAATGGGGTTCTACAGACAAACGAGACAAGGAAAGTAGAGTTAAAAAAGATTAACAAATTCAAAATGGTTAAGTATAAGTCGACAGATTAGACCCGCGAATCAAACACGCGCATAGATTCTGATTTTTTATTCTTCTTTTTCTTTCTTTTCTCTTCTCATTAAAACAGATTTCGCTTCGAATGGGATGATTTGGGCATTCTTTATATAATAGTGCCAAAGAGAGTTGGGCGCCAACTTCGCTTGCAGCGCAAATTTCGTCCGCGAAACGCCTTGGATGGTGGTCCAGTCAATTCATCCCAATTATAATTATTTAATTCTATCTCATCACTTAGACCCCCAGGTCATAGCAGCCTAGCCTCTTCGTCTTTCCAAAACAAACATATAAGTAAATAAAAAGAGATACACCACCCCCCCCCCCCCCAAAAAAAAAAAAAAATAATCCCAAAATTTTTATAATTAAATTTTTAATATTTAAATTTTATATTCTTTAATTTTTTTAAATTCATTTTTTTGCCAAAAATATAATTAAGTTATTAATAATATTTATTTATTTAATATATAATTTTTAATGATTTTGATTACCTTTTCAACTAAAAAAAGATGAATTTGAAATAAATAGTTAAAATTAGAATAAATTCAGAGGAAAAGGTAGTAATTAAACACTTAAATTTTTTGTCTTGAAAGTATATCATTACATAACGACACTTGTTAAGTGGGAGATACTCTAATAAAATAATTTTTTTATATTTAACTTAAAATTTTGTAGAATTAAAAGAAATGTGATTAGTTTATATTTATATATTTTTTGGTTGTTTTTTAAGAAATGATACCTAGTTTTTTTTTTATAAGAGTTTTAAAATTTTTATTTTTATTGTATAACTTATAATTCAAGTGTCTTTTAATTTAAAAAAAAAAAAAGTTTTCCCTAACCTGCTAACTGTGTTGTTTCCAGACCGGGCTTCCTGACTTCGGCCTGGGTTTGGACCATTAACAGGGTGCCACACCTTCCTTTCATAAACACTTTTGACCATGCCTCATTTACTACTGCCTGACACTTAAATATACCGACTCAAAACACTCTCTCGGATATCCTCAACAATAGGAGTAAAATAGTAGATTAATAAATAAATAAATGCATATGTTGTCATTATTTTTTATTTTTGGGCTTCAATCACTTAGGCACTCCCACCGATCCCTTGACCCGAGGGACTTGACCACAAGCCAAACCAACAAGCTACAAGGACAATTGGTATGTGCCACAATTTTTTAGGTTCAACAGTTTGGTCTGTGTGCATTGAAGGCTCCCACTAATCAATGACCCTGTCCGATATAATAAAGAAAATCAAACTTACCATTTGTGCAAGATCAAGTTAATCTTCTTCTTCCAAATGCTAGCAGTTGAATTGAATTGCACTGTTAGAGTAAACCGCGGTTTACTTTCTTATTGTCTCCCTGGTGATTGTGAAACGTTTAAACCATGCAGAGAAATTATAGAAAAAGCTTGTAAAAACATTAATCACTAATCTGATCATAAAGTAAAGCCCTGGTAACCACCACCAGGACACCGTGTTCAGATTACAAATATATAGTCCCTGAATTAAACTCTAAACAAGGTTTTGGAGTTGTCTCAACAACTAATGCATCAAGCCTCGTTGCTGTTGCGCATCCATTCTTGGTTTCCTCTTGCCATTGTGATTCATCAGATTGTTGGCTGGCATGTGAGTGACTATGAGCGTACATTGGTGATTAATGAAACAGTACCACAAAGAAACAGAGTTTTGCAGTGGGAACTGGGAAGCTGTGGCATTGTTGCAACAAATGATCTCCAGTTTGTTATCAATGCTGACAACATTGGTACAGGCCTGCACTTTTCAGGTAGCATCGCGCAGACAGTTTTGAGAGAATGCTCTGCCTGTGTCAATGTTGCCTTGTTCTTGCCTTTCATTTTTTTTTATTTGATCCATTGGTTTCCTTTTTCTTTCTGTTTTAGAAAAATGAACAAGGATCCCAAGTAGCATCACCGATCCTCCAGGAGCGGATTATAACACTTCACAGTTCCAACCAAACCAAGGGCTGCTTTAAGTGCCTCCAAAAGATGTTCAGAGTGGTCCTCAATACAAGCATGACCATGTTTTACTTGCATAGAACTCAAGGGCCTTCCAACGATCTGAGTTTACAGAATTATGGACATCTTGTAAACAAATTTTCTTTCAAACAGGAAGTGGCAAAAAGGAATTACAACTAGAGGAAAACATTACACCAACCTTGCGTGCATAACCCCCATAAGCTATGCCACCAATTAAAGCATGCAACGAATTAGGTGTGCCAATTAGTTTCCTGTCCTCGGTGCTCTCTATAATAAGAAATTGCCTGAGAACAAAACAAAGAAACAGAGAGGGGTCATAGTGGTTAAAATCATGGGGTAAGGGCATACCAGTAATGAATGTGGTTTGAAAAAGCCCCTCCGTTTTTAACCCATCAACTGTGTGAGCATTGGTGCCACCCGCCAATTGTAAGAAACCTTGCAGCAAATGACAGTGAAATAAAATTCTAACATATGAAGAGGGCTTGTCCATTGCCACTGAGAATTGTCAAATAGTATGGATAAAGGATTAAAATTTCACAGGAGTGAATCTGTATGCATACCAGGGGGCTTGTCTTTGGCAGCAGCCAAATGAACAGCAAATGCAATGGATTCCCTTGTTGCACCTTGTCCAATATCACCACTCATTGGGCGACCATCCAGCTTTAATCCAAAGGTGACGTAGATTTCAGAAACTGCTTTTGAATTTTGATGACTAAATATGAAAACACATGCATCAGACTGGACATAACATTGGCCTCACCTGCCATAAATTGGGGCAATTTAGATGAGGTTCCATGATTGAGTAAATCTCATTCATTGAAGATAGAGTAAAGTTCCTGGCATAAGGTAAGCTAACCTGTAGGCAGTGGCATATTGACATGGAATGAACCAAAAGGTTAATATAAGCTCTAATCATATATCACAAACCAGACTTAACCCAATAAAAGGCTCAGTTGGCAGTAGAAGGGTTTGTACTTACAGCCACTAGTTTCACATACCCAGTTGAATCTCCCAAACCATCCCACAGATCCTTAAAGGGCACTGTCTGCCTGAAAACCAATAAAACAAAAGGAAAAAAGGGAAAAAAGGACAAAGAAAAAGGGGAAAAAATAACTGTATCTGGGCAGATGTTATTGAATAGGAGAAGAAATAAGAACATGACTGAAACAATATCATTATGCTTCACAAATGTGAGTCATTTGACTACTCCATTGGTACAGTCTTATGCTACATGCAATAGAAAATAAAGTAACAAGAAGGAGATACAGAAGTTTCACTCAAAGGAATTCAAGATATCTGCCAGAACTTAATTCCCATATTGCTTTATCGATTATGGACAAGTACCTTCCATTGGTATGTATCTCCATGGCATCAACATCATTTATTTTAAGAAGTTCAGCAGTAGCAACAGCATCTCTTACATATGAAATTACCCCTACATCAATTTGAGCAAGTTAAGACTAATTGTATGCGATGACGTACAAGTTTGAAAGTATTCACCATGAAATAGAACAAAATGCACAGCCAAAAATGCTGGAAAAGAGTAACATAACAAAAAAGGAAGACTGCCCACCTATTTTATCATAAGGACAAACTGAAATGCAACGGCCACAGCCATAACAGCGCTCAGTTATTACTCCTCCCTGTAAATTTTAAATTTAAAATGTGATTTAACTTCAAGGATAATTCAACATTGATAGATATGAAAATGTACGTTATTTGGAAGAGCTGTTGTATGTAGTGTATTGGTATCGCCAGAAAACTTGGTTGTTGATGTGTCCTGCAACAATATTGCATTTGCAGGACAAACAATTTCACAAGGCCTAGAACAGTCTAGTGGACAATCCTCCGGATCAAATTCTGTTAAAATATCAATATTAAAGTCAAATTGAAAAGATTCTTACATGTTCCATATTGGGTCTCTTTGAAGGATTATTTATGCTTGTTAGCTACAAAACTAATCAAAATAAATTAATCAATAAAAGGTCGCATTCACCAGCTTTGCGGAAGTGCAAATCCTCATCATCATTTACACTAATCATGACCCAAGGCCGCCGTATGTTCACAATCTCTCTTGCCACTTCAATACCTTCATTTACAGCAGTCACCACTGCTGCATCGGCAGCACAGTCTATGCAATCAACTGACAACCACAATTCATTGCATGATCATGAGCCCCAGTAGCCATAGACATACGTGCAATTACATTATATGTGTGCATTCACGTGTGCTAAGCATGCCACAAGCTTATAATGAACAAATTTATAATTGTTTACCTCCAGCTAGAGCATAAACTAGAGAAAGGTTCCGGATATCAACAACATCCTAAAGAGAGAGCAAAATACGTATCATTTTGAGTATCATAAATGTTTAAAGCTTTTCCAGGGTATAACTAAGAGGTTGGGGGGGGGGGGGTTGGGAACTTCATACCTCAAAGCTAGCACCGCATATAAGCTTGACCCAATTGCCCTTTCTCAGTGATTCCTGCGGAGCAGACACCAGTGAAGGAACCCCGGCTGTGTTTACGAGGTTTCTGATACTAACAGGATATCTTTCGTTCCTATGACCAACTTTTCCTGAAATGCAAGCGCAGTGATAGTCTGAATATAATTTTTCAGTGCAAAAGACAAGAACGAACACGCGCAGTGTTACTAAAAGCAAGAAGGAACCTGGACACTGAGGCGAAATTGCAGCGTTGATGGAGAAGCTCAAAGCCATATCTCAGGATACTGTACACAGACACGGAGGCGAGCGAGGGAGCCAAGGAGATTATCCCTTAAATGGGCATCATTTTTCAACGAAAAATGGCCGTCGAAAATCATTTGGGCTCGTGGCCAAGTGGACCCAAAAACATTAAAAAAAGTACTCTTCTCATGGCCTGCAAATTAAACTTACAATAAACAAAACAATGCCTTGGGCCTATTGTGCTGCCAACATTGAGAATCCCAAAGGATTGAACAAGAAACCAAACCCAATCTCCGAAACACTAAAATTTAAACTTCCAGCCTGAGAGACTTGTGGATTAGATAACAAAGTACGAACGAAAACTGTGGCAACAAGTAAGGGAGAAAAGGCAAAAACCGAATTCTTGTTACGCAATGTCTAACAGTTGCTTAGAGCTTGATAATTGCTCCAACATCGGGAGTCTCCATTAACTCGGTTTGCATAATTTCATATTTTTTAACAAACCTAAACTAACCGCCCCTAATTACAACTCCCAGATTCCCTTTCCTTGGTTAAGACAAGAATTAATAATTCACCCGCTACACTTAAAAATAATATTAAATATTACAAAAAATATATTATAAATTTACCTCAAAAATAATATTATTCTTAAATTGAATAATTTTTTAAATATATTATTAATAAAAATTATTCACTTCAAATAAAATAATATTTTTACGATAAATTATTATTATTATTCCTTTTTTAAAAAAATATTTGCATTACACTACGTTTGATACTTTTTGGATTCGAATTCACCTCAAAAAACTATTACAACTATTAGTGCTTTTATCAAGCTGAGAACATTCTTTTATCATCATCCATGTTTAGATAAGCTTTATTGTGAATATTTCGTCCTATTAATGAAAGGTTGATCTTATGAGACGAGCTAGCAAACAGATTTGCCCTTGTGCCGATGGGTGTCCAGGGCCTTACAAAAAGTATCGCCTATGCACGTACATGTACGGACACCTGACTCTATATCGTTCTGCTGCAAATTTGCATGCTTGCTACATTTAATTTCGTTGTTGAATTAGAATTGTCAACAATGGTAAGATGCTTGTACAGAGTAGAGCTTAACTTACAAGGGTGTGATAGAAACTCAGATCCTCAAGAAACGCGCATAATTTAAGGGCAATCAATGCGACAAGGCAACCTACGTTTCTTTCCTTCCGTAACTCTCTAACAATCCTCTTGCCCTCTCAATTGGATCCTATACACGAACATTACCCAAAAATTGGAAAAAAAAAAAAAAAAAAACAAAAAACAACGTACGCCAAATGTTGAGGACAGAGAGAGAAAACGCATCTTTTTCTTCCTATGTACTATCTGCTTCTTTGCCTGAATTCCAGGCAATCCTGTAAATCTCAAATTCTAATTAAAAATGAAAAGAAATTCGACGCCAATGCCCGTTTCCCCTGCTTCCTGCACTCTGTTTTCTTCTTTGAATATGAAGTGCAAGACCCATGTCTTGTTTTCTTTCGTTAATTTCTCTATCATCTTAAATGCAATCATGGTTTCGAGCGAGAATTCAGAAACTGGGTCATATATCCTAGCTTGTGGCGCTTCCAATCCTGGAACTGATATCGATGGCAGGAATTGGCAGCCTGATTCCAAGTACATTAATCCTCTAGGTAATTCTATTACAGCAACATCTCAGTATCAAGATCCTTCATTGCCATCCACGATCCCCTATATGACTGCAAGGATTTTCACATCTGAATCTTCATACAAGTTTTCGGTTTCTCCAAAGAGTCGCCTGTGGATCAGGTTGCATTTCTACCCATCAACCTATAGCTCCTTCAATCCCGATGCCTCTTATTTCTCTGTTACTGCAAGCACGTTTACACTTCTTAACAATTTCAGTGCTTCTATAACAGCACAGGCCCTGACACAGGCTTTTATCATTAGAGAGTTTTCTTTGACACCAATCCAATCTGGTATTCTCAACCTAACTTTCACACCCTCCACAAAATATAATCAATCGTTTGCCTTTGTCAATGGCATTGAAGTGGTTCCAATGCCTGATATTTTCCAGCCTGCGACCATGGTTGGTTATAGTGACCAGACTATTGATGTCAGCAGCTCTACTTTGCAAACAATGTTTAGGTTAAATATTGGTGGACAGTACATTCCTGGAACAAATGACTCAGGCCTCACAAGAATTTGGTATGATGATACACCTTATTTGTTTGGTGCTGCGATGGGTGTCACATCTCAAGCTAACATCACAATTCAGTACCCTACCAAGGAAGTGCCTAAGGAAATTGCTCCATTGGACGTCTACAGTACTTCCAGATCAATGGGGCCGGATCCAAAGGTGAATCAGAATTATAATCTCACATGGATATTTCAGGTTGACGCAAATTTCATATATCTTGTCAGGTTCCATTTCTGTGAGCTCCGGGTGACCAAAATTAACCAGAGAGTGTTTGATATTTATGTGAACAACCAAACAGCACGAGCGGCTGCCGATGTGATTGGTTGGGCAGGATCTCAGGGAGTGCCTGTCTATAAGGATTATGCAGCATATGTTAGTGATGAGACAGGTGATGAGGAAATGTGGGTGGCATTGCATCCGAGTGTGTCAATGAAGCCGGAATACTATGACGCAATTCTCAACGGATTGGAGATTTTTAAGCTCAGCGACTCTAGAAGGAATTTGGCAGGTCCAAATCCGGTTCCATCAGCAATGTTGCTTCAGGCTGAAGCAAAAAATAGTTTTTCACCATCAGGGTCTAGTACTGGACCTATCATTGGTGGCATTGCCGGTGGAGCTGTTGGATTAGCATTAGTGGCTATAATCGCCCTCCTTGTCTTAAAAAAGAAGAGGAGTTACAATGGAAATCGGTGCAGGAGTGCTACTTGGTTGCCACTCTATGGGCCATCCCACACATCGGCAAGCAAATCAACAATAACCGGTAGAAGCAATACTCCTAGCCATCTTTCTTCTCTTGCACAGGGCCTCTGTCGTCATTTTTCATTGCCTGAGATTAAGCATGCCACAAAGAACTTTGATGAGTCTCAAGTTATTGGAGTTGGAGGATTTGGCAAGGTCTACAAAGGCGTTATTGACCAAGGGACAAAAGTCGCTCTCAAGAGATCAAACCCTTCTTCAGAACAAGGAGTTAACGAGTTCGAGACAGAAATTGAGATGCTTTCAAAGCTAAGACACAAGCATTTAGTCTCTTTAATTGGATTTTGTGAAGAAGATGGTGAGATGATTCTGGTTTATGATTACATGGCTAATGGTACTTTGAGGGAGCATCTCTATAAGGCCAACAATCCCGCTGTGTCTTGGAGGCAAAAATTGGAGATATGTATTGGTGCTGCAAGGGGACTTCACTATCTGCACACTGGAGCCAAGTACACTATCATTCACAGAGATGTGAAGACCACAAACATTCTCTTGGATGAGAAATGGGTAGCCAAAGTTTCTGACTTTGGGTTGTCAAAGACAGGCTCTAACTTTAATCAAACCCATGTTAGTACAATGGTAAAGGGTAGCTTTGGATACTTGGACCCTGAGTACTTCCGGAGACAACAGTTAACCGAAAAATCAGATGTGTACTCTTTTGGGGTAGTGCTGTTTGAGGTATTGTGTGCAAGGCCAGCCCTTAATCCTAACTTCCCTAAAGAACAAGTTAGTCTGGCAGATTGGGCTCTACAGTGCCAAAGAAAAGGAACTCTTGAGGACATCATTGATCCGCATCTCCAAGGAAAGATAAATGCTGAGTGTTTTAAGAAGTTTGCCAAGATAGCGGAGAAGTGCTTGGCAGATCATGGCTACATGCGTCCTTCAATGGGTGATGTGCTCTGGAATCTTGAAACTGCTCTCCAATTGCAAGACGATCCTGAAGGAGCTAAACTGATCGTAGGCATTGGACCAAATGTCACATATAACATACAACGAGAGATGATTAGTATAGAGGAGGAGAGTGGCGTGAGTGAGGAAACTGATGATTCAAACACTAGTGCTATGTTTTCACAGATAGCGAATCCTAGAGGAAGATGAGCGTCAAATGAAAATGTGCTACTTCTATCCCACTTTTTCTTTTTTCTTTTTTCTTTTTCAACCCTCTTTGAAGTAGTAAGAATGCAGGGAGGGTGATTGAAGTCAAAAGATGTATAATATTATTTCTATAAATCAGGTAACATTTTCATTAAAATTACTATAGCTTTCTTTTTTTTGGTTGGTTTATTGTTCATGCTAGTTTATGCTTTTTCACACTTACTCCAAGCCCAGTACAATGCGGAGGGTAGGTGAGCAGCAGACAGCACTCTCTTTCATTACACTTTGTCCACTCCCGGCGTTGTATGACACAGACGAATTTGGAACCTCCCATTTTCTCATTTTTATGCAAAGTAATGGATGACACGAACGAATAAGAAACAAATGTTCCTTGCGAAGGGCTACTTTTGGCTTCTCAAATTGCTCTCGTCAATTGTTGTTCTGGAGCAGCGAGCTTTGATGCTCACTTGCAACCTACTTTGCCAACTCAAATGCGACGGAGAGAGCTAAAGACGGAGTGGGGAGAGCTATGTAGGCTTTTATCCTATTCTCTGTCCCAACTCCCCCACTCAAAGGCTGCGTCCTCCAGGCTTTGCATACGCTTCTTGTCTGGCTCTAGTCATTCTCATGGCACAGGCAAAATAATCTCTATATATATATAGCTCAAAGAGTGGTCATGTCTCTCTTATCTGTCTCTCTCGCTGGCGTATACGGGTTAAGGAAGAAAAGCGAGCCTGCCATGCAAATGAAAGCAGACGCTTGCCGGAAAGCGTACTCAGTTTCAGAACTGCTATCCCCTCCAGCCTTCACGATGCAGCCAAACGAACAGTAGCTTTTGAGATCGGGGAATTACAATTCCTTCATAATGAAAGTCCAAACAAATATTAGAGCTTCTTTTAAAAGGCTATTAGCAAATATTGGCAGTTCCAAATTCAAAACAGATGGTTTTGCAGAAGTACCAAAACTTGCAGAGTATTAACTCTTAAAAAAGGTTCCATGGTCTGTGTACACTAGTAGTTCGGAGTGCCTCAAAATTTGGCAGACTTGAAAGCAAGTGGATACATGAAGGAGTTTGAGTACGTGAATCTGATGGTCTGACCGGTCTTCAAAGGTTTCCCTCCGTTGACTAAGCAATCGTCGTAGGAAAGCCTCTTGAAGGTTCTTGGGTTTACCATTCTTGCAGAGGCAAACCAACCACAATGCAGATGGATATCTGAAGGAGCGCAATGGGAAACACAGGTATTGACAATCCCAGAAGAAAATTCTCGGCTTTGTGAGATGCTTATGTCTCTCTTTGTACAACGACCTGTAATATTGACATTGTCCAAAATAGAGGCAACATGTGCCATCAGGAATCCTCCAAGAGATTTGGAATATTATACAGAAAGAATCTTTCATAACCAGCGCATCCTTGGACGAGTTACAACAGAAATATCCTTGCAGGGTTTTTAAAAGGCAGCTGTTTTGACCTTCTAAGAAAAACTTTCTCAGGCCTGGGTATGACTCTTTCTGTTTTGTCGTCATTTTTGTGGATTGGTTATGGGTACCATCATAGGACAGAAAAGCCATATCTGAGGTACCGGCAAAAGATGAGGGAATCACCGAAACTCTGAGTTACTCAGCAAATGAATCGGAGATAATGGATACAAGTTTGTGCAGCACCTGATTGCATTCCAGGATTGCAACTAACAATGACGAGCATCGTGAAGTAGAGAAAGCAAACATGACAAGAGTCCATGATGATTTTGTGATCTATTAGAAGAATTTGTACTAAAAGTTTGGCGGGGTTGGCCTCTTTTCATTACTGTCTTCCATCAACCGATTGCAGAAGGTAAAACAAAATCAGCCGCGAAAAAGAAAGGAAAGGCGTCCGAGAGAAGTAAGAGATGGTTAAATAGAATATCTGCGGCGGGATGCATAAAGCTCCCTTGTAAAAAGTACAGATAGGCAGGCTGCCTTGAGGAGAGTGAGGAACACCATCAATTCCATTCTAACACAATAGACTAGTATCTTACTTCACTGTTTTCATTGTTCCCTGGACAGAACAAAGGACAGTGGCCATTTAATGCACGAGGCAGAAGTCATATCCATTCTGCGCAATCCACCCCTTCCTGTACTAAACCAAATTACTTCCGAAACCCCCCCAACCTCAGACAAAAGAAAAGCAAACTAGCCTTTTTTTTTTTATCTTAAATTGATACATATTAGCCACTTAGTTTAATGATGTCAAACTCGTGGTTGTAGTTGTATTGAATTTTGAAGTTTAATGTGGATCGTGATATTGCCTGCTACAGCAGGCTCATATCCATGAATAAGAGAGAAAGGATGCAAGTTTGCTATTTTTGTCTAAATCTACTTTTATGGGCATATTTTCAAATTCTTACTTCAATTTAGAGCCATTCACATATAGTAAATTTTTTTCTTAAATAAATATTTTAAAATATTTTTATTTTTAATATGGCAATGATTTTGCCTGTATAAAATTAAAATTTGTGCAAAAATATCAATTTTTTGGTGCACACTGAATTTGATCTCACCGTTCAAACCTATACAATAGAGAGCATACATAGCACACCGCTTGATCAATCCAGCTATTTGTTGAGTTACATCCAGTGCAATTTATTCCCTGAAGAATAAGGCCCAAGGAGCGGTGAGAAGCAGCTATGTCAGAATAAACGGGCCATGGAGCAGATTGTAGTCACATCAGAGTCATTCCACAAGAAAACGAAGCGCTGCCTCCTGGAAAAAAAAAAAAAAAGGCGAAAAGAAAGAAGAAGGGGAGGAAAGTAAAATATTTAGCCAACTCTAACTTCGGAAAGTTTTCTCCAAGTTCACACGTTTCCTCTCCCCCAAGAACGTACTTTCACCTGCTGCGCTTTATTTCAACTCGTCGAGACATTATCTGCGTAAGCTAATTGGACAGATCGCCTGCAGTGACAAGGGCTTTGTGGAAATTCCTGGCCTAAGATCATTTTTATATTTCGGTTCCAATGCCTGTGGAATTAAGCTTACAGGCCTCTGGCACGTTTCCCGTAATTTTCAGCCGTTTTTCGCGGAGAGGCCCTAAAAGTGGTGGGGTTGGAATACACGAGCGGGATAGAAAGAGACGGGAAGGAGATATTCTCATTCTATAAGATTTGTGCGGATTTCATTTAACTTTTTTTAAAATAAAAAAAATTATATGATATATAAATAATTAAGAAAAATATGTAATCAGTCTCAAAATAATGTATTTTTTTTTTTTTTTTAAGAATTGTTTGCACATCTTTGTATTTACACATTATATCTTAGCTATTTATTTACACATTATATGTTTTTAAGAAATAATAATAAATCCGTCACGCCTCTATACCTCCTCCCGTCCTTCTAACATTTTCCAGGAGGAGTGGTCAGCTCGAGATTTCCAGCCGAGAAGCACTGAAAAACTGAATTGGTTATTTAGTGCAAGTCTACGCATGCCATTGCTCGCATGATCAATAGAAGTCAGTCAACCAACTGTTGGACCAAATTCATACGCACACTTCCATAATCAACGGTTATATATATATGCATTTCAAAAACGTGGGCTCCACAGTTTCAGTTATCAACATTGATTTCACGCTTTTAATCTTTTGATGTATAATTATAATTAATGATAAAATTAAATATATAAATTTAACAATAATAATAATAATATTGTAATGTAAGACGTATTTCAAATTAAATGCTGCCATCTATGTAATAAAATATATTTCAATTCCTCAAATAGCATCCTAGAGCATGGTGCTGAGAGGTCGTTTGTGATCATGCAAGGAGCAATCCCGGAGCTTGATTGGCACAAGTACTGTGAGTCAACCGTGGCTGTGCAAATGATCGATGAGGCGGTTGATGGAGAACGGGTTCAGGGTTTTGGCAAAGCCTTGTAAGATAATAAAATTCCTTAATTTACTAATAGAATTTTTTAATTTACGTAAATTTTTTTATCAAATTTATCATTTAAAAATTTTTAATTTATGTGATTGATAAGATTTTTATTTTATATAAATTTATTAATTTTATATTTATATATAATTAAATATTATATATACATGTAAACTTTATGATTTATAATTTTAAATAATAAAAAATTATTTAAATTTTTCTAACTATTTAAAGGTTAATTCTCTCGACGAAGTGATCAATTTTTTCTTCCCATTTTCATAAAGTTTTTTCTAAATTTTTAGTTTGTCATCATCTAATATCTTATAGGCCTTACTTTTATTCTAAATTCTCTTGTTTTTGTTTCAAATCCCTAAAATTATAAAAAAATATATTTATTTTATACCTAAGTGTAATGACATTCACGTTGAATAAATCGATAAGCTTGCAATTTATGTTTTGGTAGGGTATTCTAATAAACAAATTATGAAATATAATGGGTTTTTTAAAGGATAACTAATAATAATACTATTTAATTTAAAAAATATCAACAATTTTATGACGAGAGAATTGCCAAAAAAAAAAAAAAAAACTTTTCTAATTAAAGACTGCAACAAGTTTGCTGTGAAGATTATTGATGATAGGGATTTAATATATCAAAGAAAGTGTATAAAGATAAAACTTTTATTGTAAGGTTAGACTGTTTATATTGACTTTTTTTATTACTTTCAAAGATTATAAAATTGTTCTTAATATTGATTGGTTAAAAATTTTGGGAGATATTACTTAAAATTTTTCTATGTAACAATGAAATTTTAGGTAATTATAGTAGAGTTACGAAAAAGATAAGGTAGCAAAATTACCATTGTTTCAAATGAATGAATAAAAAAAAATTTTCGTAAAGCAAGACAAAGATTTTTTATGTAGTTATACAATAAAGAAGCAATAAAATCTTATTTTATAAATAAAAAATATATTAATATATTATCAATTAAATTCTTTGAATTATTTGTAGAACCTATGAATTTACTCCTATAGAAGGCATATGATTATTGGATTCTTTTATTGTTGGGAGTATGCTAACTATTATTAGACCATATCGCTACGTATATTTTTAGAAGAGAGAGATAAAGAGGATTATGAAGGAAATATTGGAAGTAGACATCATCAAACTTAATATTAGTTGCTATTATTCTCTTATTCTCTTAGTAAAAAAAAAACAAAATCTTAAAGGATATACATGGATTATCAAGTACTTAATTACATTATTGTGAAGGATAAATATCTTATTCTAATCGTTGATGAGTTATTTGATGAAATAAAAGGTGCCTAGCATTTTACTAAACTTGATTTAAAATCAAGATATTATCATATTGGAGTATATAAGAAAGATATTTAAAAGATAACTTTTAGAATATATGATGGTCATTGCAAGTTCTTGGTAATGCTTTTTTGTTACTAATACTTTACCTACATTTCATAACAAAATGAATGATATATTTCAATCATATTATTTATGTAATTCATCGTAATATTTTTTTATAATATTTTGATGTACAATTTATTTTAAAATACTCATTTATTACATTTATATATTGTCTCTATTACTCTCTCAGTATTTATTATTTATTAAGAAGTCATACTATAATTTTATTAGCTAAATACTGAAATATCTTAATCATATTGTTTTCAAAGAATGAATAACAGTTGATTCTTGTAAAGTGTAAATAATACTATATTAGTATGTTTAAAAAATTATTAGGACATTACCTAATTTTTTAGAGTTGACTAGTTATTATTATAAGTTTTGCTACAAGATTTTGTGACAACTTGACAACTTTTTTGAAAAATGATTCATTTAAATGGAGTGCTTAAATGTAAGATTTACTTATCTCAAGAAATTCATGACTACTACATTAGTTTTTGTTTAGCAAGGCGTTTAGTATTGATGGTAGATTATGGTGCAGTGCTGTATATGAATTTTGAATAACCGACGTGCAATTGACGAGAGGCAACTTCCAGTTTACTCTGAGCACCGCCGCACCAAATATCTGTGTGTTGGTTGCACTCTCTACAGCATTACATAATTAGCTACTTACTGTTATAATCTCCCCCATTTTTGGATCAAAATTAGAGCCAGCTAAAAGACTGAGAGAGACTAGTTTGATATATATATATATATATATATCTAATCTGCTGGGCAAAATTAACTAAAAATCTCTTGGATCAACAAAAACATTGCCCACTTGTCCTGGTTGGTCCTGGTCCTCCTCATCGCTGACCAGCCCAGTCACTTTCTTCAAGAACCAGAGATCGTGAATGCACGACATAGAAGCACCTTGGGGCACATGCTCTATTAGGGGATCAGAGACCCCTAGCTCAGTGATTATCACCTTGCAGTTCCTCGCATTTTCAGCCAACCTTGATGCAAAGCTCCATATAGATTGCATTAGCTCACGAAGCCTCCCTCCCTCTCCATGAAGCCCATAGAGAAAGAGGAACCCAAATGGTTTTTCTATTGATTCATTTATTGGCAATTTAAGGCATGGGAAGATCTTGTCCCTTGCATGGCTTAATGTTGCCTGAATGCAGCACTTCAACCTATGAATAGTGCTCTTTCGGATATGGAGATCCAGTGCCTCGCAAGAGTTCCATATGCTGAACATGGCCCAGTTACTCGGACTTTTGCTATTAATGTCTTCATTTTTCTCATTAGCAATATCCAAGAAAACCCACCTCTCTTCTTTAAAATAACACACCCATGTACCAAGGCTCAGTTTTTCTGTCAAGATAGCTTCCATGTCTGTTGGATACACGTCTTTGTCTTTCAACTTCTTGTTGTACAAAGATACAGCTTGGTCTATCTGCAGCTTTTCTATGGTTACATCCTGATGAGACAAACTCGTCAATGGGAGGTTGGTTGGCTGAACAAATATGACTAAGGAGCAGAAGTTCATAAAATTGCACTTGGAAGTGAAGAGACTGATAGAGGCCACGTTATTCCTTTCAGTGGCCAGGAAATTATAGTCCGCTCCATTTCCTATCAGCCATTCTTCCACCGACTTGACAAGTTTTGATCCGATCCCCATCCGTCTACAATATGTTGAACAAGTTTACACGTACGTATTGGACAAAGAAGTAGCAAGAAAATGCGGACATATACATGAATATCTTGTTAGCAAATACTAAGAGCAATGTTGGAGGGAGAACAAAGTTTATTTATTTGAATGGTATCTGTTGAAAGCCACACAAACAACATAAACAATCAAGTTCTTATACAATAAAAAACAAGTAGTCCTAATGCAATTGCTGATAACATGGAGGATTCTACTAACTTTTATTTATTATAGATTTCTAAACTTATCTAACTAAAAATCTGGATTAACATCAATATTGGATGCTGATACTAAATTTAGTTGTGATAGTTCAGCTATATAATAATTCCAGGGCTGGTTATAAGAATAATAATGTGTACAAGTGCATTCAATATGCTCCAAGTTTAGCCCCGTTCTGCAGGAAACGTAGGAGAAGAAAAGGAAGTCACACCGTATCCGTAAGTGTGTGTGTGTGTGTGTGCGCGCGCGCGTGAGAGAGAGAGAATGTACCGATGTCTAGGAGAGACTCGAAGGCCTAGAATGCAGCCCAACCTCAAATATGTTTCTTCAAGCATAGTTCCCACACACTTGATGCATCCTCTAACAACACCGACAAGTTCCCCATTTCCAAGCAACTCGGCGACCTGCAGGCCATTTGCGAGCATGTCATTAATTGTCCAGCAATGCCATCGTCTAATCTACATACCCCTCTTATGGGGACCAGGAGTTTAGAATGTAGAGGAACAGAGACAAATATCAGGAGCTAAGAATCGTTACTAGATTTAAAAGAAAAGGTAAGCAGAAAACCCCAGACCTACCAGCATGATGTGAATAGGGTAGAACCTAATCCTACGTAGATGGTCAGTCACGATCATGTTGGTGAAGATGGAGCCCTCATTATTATTAGACTTGGTCTCACACTCCTCCTCAAGATTCCCCACCAGTTCCATATCTATGTCTTCATTGTATTCCCTAATTAGGACTCTGTTTTCTAAGTTGTCCACCATTTCTTTGGGCCTTTTTCCTTAAAAGAAGCAATTATCGGATATGTAAGAAATGGGAGATACAAGGTTTTGTCAATGACTGAACTTTTCTTGAGTAGGATAAATGCCAGCAGCCACCTCTCCAAACGCGTTCTTATAAACTCCACCATTGTGCCCATTACCTTTCACCTCTCCAAATTTATCACGATGGCCTTTGTTCGATTCTACTGTCAATCATGACTTGGTGCAGACTACCAAGACCTTTACAGCCATTCTTCATCTGTAGGACGATAAATAGTAGGATATGAATTCAGGGCTGCACCACAAAAATGGAACAACGACGTCAGGAAATGACAATTCACTGAACAGATATAATCATTGTCATGGGGCATCCGTCTCTTATATGTAAGTGAATGAGTCCATAAAGTTGTAGTCTTTCAGGTAAGATATCAATGACGAAGAGTTTGGTACATATATAACAGAAAATAACGTGTATTTTGCTGTGATGTTCGTTATCCCTTGGTCACTGCTAAGAACCGTTGCAATTTCTTTCCAGTTCAAAAGTGATCATGTCGGCGAAAGCCAATTGAATTCTACAAAAACGACACAGTTAGGATGGTGCTATTAATTTGTCACCATGCAGTTTGTTGTTTCTACTGTTTTATTCTCTGCTACACCCAATAATGGATCGGCAACCAAAAAGGGGGGGAGCATGAGAACTGTGGATGTAGAGACCATGTGAAAGAGGTTGACCGGTCACAGAACATATACACCAATCATTCAGGTGCTGATTTTGCTAGTTTCAAACCCATTTCCTAGCTGTTATTTTGAACTTAGTCTTTGGCTCTACAATTGATTTTTTTTTTTTTGTCTGCAAGGATACAGATTCAGCACCTTCCAAGTTCGAATTAATGCAATAGAATCTCTATAGCAAGGGGATCAGAGCGAAAGATGCTGAAGTAAACAGTAGTGTGCCACCGAGACTATCTTCCATTTACTACTTTTTTAATGCAAGAGTAACGCGGTGCACATAAAGTTGTGGATTTCTCACTCCCACCCCATGTACGCCTGCCTAACATTTTCCCTTGAAAAAAAAAAAAAAAGTGAAATTGTCATCTAGCTGAAAATAAGTTCATCCGTCAATGGACCTGTTCCTAGCTATAGTTTAGAAGTTAAAGTAGTGCTATTCATCTTCTGAGCAAGTCTATGGTCATGTACTGGATGAAGACAACCTATGTATGACCGCACAGAAACAGCAATTTGAATAGTATTCTTGAATTAAGAAATAACATAATAATAAGTAAAATATAATGAGTTCATTTTCATTTTTTTCTTATTATTATATTGTTTTCTGAGTATTATTATTTATTTTTTAAAATTAATATTTTCTATGCGTCAAAGGGTCAAAATACTCGAAAAAAAAAAAACCTATCGGATTAGCTAACCTTGTAAGTCGTGTCAAGCCAATTATTGCTTAGCCATGGTATAATTAATTAATTAGATGGATGAAAGCATCAATGAGAAATCATTAAGAGAAATGGGGGGAGTCTCTCTCTATTGTTGTTTTTGCAGTCTTGCCAGGTGACATTCATGCTGGTGTGGGCATATATGTCAACGAAGCTACTCTCCCGTGTCTCTCCGCAATGAAATTCTTCCATTGATTATCAACGCAAGCTTTTACCACAAATTTAGCATCTTTTTTATCGCATTTGATTTTCCAACGAGTGTTGGGGTTACCAGAAAAGAAGAAAAGAATTTCAACGAGTCTGTTGCCGGGGGGGGGGGGGACGATATTGGACCCAGTTGTTGGGTGGGCCCATGTTTATTTATTCCTCCAAAGGTTGACGGCCACGGAATAATAGGCCGAGGTGTGGGAACAGTTCAAGTCTGTGTGTGGCCCACAATATATTTTTAAATGCTCTTCCTGGCCACTAATCCAGGCCGGACTATATTCACTGCCCAATCCGACACCGTATCGACATGATCTCTTCCCTGAGTAGTGAAAATAGTAACTTCACCAATGGAGGCACGGTAGGAGACCGAGCACTCCATCAATCCTTTCTTCTAGTTCACGAATTGTTCGAGCGTTTGGTCTGTGCATGAGGAAATCGCCGTCTTGACGCGTTTTAGTGATTGATTGCGTGGTAACCATATTAAATGCAAGTTAAGTGTGTTTTAATGGAGTAATGAGAAGAAATAAAAGCATTAGTGTTACTTGTTAAGAGCACTGCGGCGACAGAAGAAAATGGAGAGATGCCCAGAACGTTCGTTCTCACAATTCAAAATATATATATATATATTTTTTTTTTTTTTCAAATTTCACGTTTTTTTCACTCTGAAAAAAAAATGTAGTAAGTCATTAAATAGTAAATTTTATATCTTGTTGTAAAATATATTTTAACAATCGTGTTAGACATTGTGAGTTTTTAGACGAAAAACTTTTAGTTTTATAAAAACAAATATATATATATATATATATATTTTTTTTAACTTTAAGACTGGCATGCCATATCACCACATCTGTCTCTCTCTGTCTAAATCCTATGTTCACCCAATTGCGTTGACCATTTTTACAGGTCAGTAGCCATGTCACGTGGTGCAATGTCACGGAAGTAGTTTAACCTAAATTTGTGAAATTAAGAGTCTGTGACTCAATTTAGTAAAATGTCAAAAATTTACAGCTTCAATTTGTACTTGACCTTTTTAAAGTTAAAAGAATTTGTTTTTTAATTAATGTTTGAAACGATATTCGTCCCTGACCGCTCCTCTGCTCCAGAGCGTTGAAAGTGTCACGAATTTTTCAGGCTTCCCTGGGGCCAAGGGCGCCCGGAATCAGATATTTGGTCAAAGTTCCACTCCATGCCACGGCAAATAGAGCCTCAGGCTATAATCGTTCAAAGCAAAAAAGAAGAAGGGGCCTACACGTATCTAAAATAATATGGGCAATCTAGTCGTTGCGTTGATCGTTTTGTCCTTAGTTGCTAGATGCAGTCATTGGTCAAAAAGGTTTGCTGCTGTCAGCTCCCTTATTTATTGGTATCCGCTGTTTCGTGTACGTTCTTTGTCCTCTCTCTGTCTAATTTCCTCAACTACAATCCTCCTGTGGATCTTGTCCCAGAATGATTCTTCTGTTTTGAATTTACAATCTCTCAAGGGAACAGGAAGCGGCTTATCAACTTTTGAAGTATGGTTTAGGATTTTGATGATGTTATACTGATGGGATTTCTCTGTTTTTGTTTTTTTTTCCTGAAATAAACCCTACTCCTAAGCTTATCGTTTATGGTCTAGGACATAGCCGATGGCTTCATAGATTCAAAGAAGTACCATCTCCCTGGTTATGCCGTAAGTGTGCACGACCCTACTTCTGCCACGTACGTTATGAAAGCTAATTATAGCAGCTGTTCGTTGAGGCAGCGTTTGCAGTCCATTTGTTGAGCTAGTGAGGTTCTTTGCATGTGTCGCTTGAAGGGGTCAGGGGGTGGGGCATAACAAAAAGAGGAAAAAGACAAACTACAATAGCGAGCAGCGCTAGAAAGAGACTGTGTTTAACGGATAAAACTTTGGACAGGCATCTCATGTCTGACTCGGATAACTTCACGTAATAGATTACGCAGCTTTTTGGAAGCCCATCGGTGTCTAGGATTCCCACTCGTGATGGGAAGTCATTTAGATTGATTTGAGTAAAAATTATGGTGACAAAGTTTTCTTGACGCAACTTGTTTTCTTGCTAAGCCATCTGCGATGAATTTCGTTCTCCTTGCATTGGTATTGTAGCATTTTGCACCACATGATCCAAAGTCCATTTGCTTTCCTCTGTTGCTGTTGATGTCCTTTGCATCTGCTTTGCCTTGTTTGTTCAATCATTGCCTTGTAGATTCTAAATACCTCAATGGGTTATGTAACAGTGCAGCCATACAAGGATTGTTCTCCTGGGGTGGTGGACAAGTTTCTCGATAGTGCCGACATAAGAGCATCTCCTGGCTACACCTACTAGCTTTTTAGGGTCCCTTTTTTTTTTTTATTCATGAGTGGGGTTCAGAAGTTCCCGGTTGGGGCTGGCTTATTTGAGAAATCAAAAGCCTGACACTGGAGTGACGAATCTACAACATTCTACCGTTTCTAAATTTATTTGTTAGTTTATCAACAATTTCCTTTGCACTCCACTATTTGGTCATTCTATCTTTGATTCTTGTACCGCCCATGTTTCTGATGGGGTTCTACTTTTCCAGTTTACACTTCAAACAGTTGGCTCCATGCCACATATTGAGATGAAGTAGCAGCAGACTCCGGTCCGTAAAATCCGCTGATCTAAAGTTGAATGTTAAATGCCTCGTGCTATTGAAGAAAAATGTTATGGGAACTCTATTTAAAAATTTTGCTTTATTGACAGACCTTCGTTTGCTACAATCATTCCACCCCCCTGGTGACGTTTCTTGTGACGTTTGTCCCCCTTAATCTTTTAGGGCCGTATTGCTCTTGTGAGCTTAAAACATGTCTTCCCCAACACAGATTCTTGTTCTCGTAAACCCCCCCACGCACACGCACAAAACCATCAGCTAAATAACCAGATTCGTTCGAAAAGTCTTATTTTTGGTTCGTAAACTATTCTGCAGTTTGCCGAGGTTGGCTAAATCATACCAATTGATTTCTTTTTAACCTGTTTTATTGATGACGAAAGAAATGGCGAACCGTCCATGTGTAACCCGTCCGAAAAGGTTACGAGTCACTAAATACCACACACCTAGGACCCATCCATGAAGACAGCGCCGTATCCACTAGCCTTCATAAACTTCTTCAATAGAAGAACCATAATTGCCATGGAGAGTCCAACCGCAGCCCATGTGAATAGGCGATCATCAGCCTGCTTTGGAGCCCTCGTCCGTGCCTTTTGAGCCAGCTGCTCACTAGGGCCTCTAGTGGGAATCTCTGCTGATGCCCCAACTTCTGGAGGACTAGGATTTGCATTTGCAATCGCCCCTTGGACTCCAACAAACCTTTCACCTTCTGCCAGATTTTCACCAACCATAGGATTCGGAACGTCTCCACTAGTGGGTACAGTCCTGGCATCTAGCATAAATGCCTGGCCTTCGCCCTCCCTATTGGTAGAATTTTGTTCAGAAACCTGTGTGGGGCCTAGTTGAGGAACAGGGGGTGCCTTGCTAAGCATATACTCCTGAATCTGTGCCATCAAAAGGTTTATCAGTACAATGCTAGCAGAAAGTACAGATGTTTTTATGAAAGAGCAGGGACGAACCTCATCTATGAGCTTTTGACGTTCAGGAGTTCCAAATTTTGGTGCAGCCGCGCGAGATTTGATGGCCAGAGCATGCCTCTCTTCCTTTTTAAAGTCTAGGGAACCCAATGCGCCATTCGGATTAGTGGGCATGAATGCAATGAGTGCCACTAGTGCGGTCCGAACTGCCAACAAGATTGGATGGAAGTGCATCACATTACACATGTAAGCATATTTCTAGTTCTAGCAAATATTAGATACTGGTGTTCATGTCTAGATACTGGTGTGCATGTCAACGTAGACATCAACCATCTACTGTCATGGAATTTTTTAAAGAAAAACAAAATCTGTTTCATATTCCAATAAAGAATTCAACGAAATCATGTTCATTCCAGCATGTGAATTCTTCATCATTTCCCAGTCAAGATATGCTCGCTCTAACACATCCTCAACAAACAAAGAGAAACATACTTCAGGATCATCAAGAAATATTGGCAAAAATGCATACATTAACAGGTTTAACTTCATATTGGGTCTAATGTAACGGGTGTACATTACCCAACTTCTACATTGTCAAGGAAGAGAGAGATCTTAGGCCATATAAATGTAGGCACTGCACACCCCAACAGATTGCCTTTTGAAGAGAAGGTAATGAACTTATGATAAGTGGTATCAAAGCCTACCCTGTCTGCCATGGGACCCTCGACTTAGCGCGGAATGCAAAGAACCTGGTTAGGTGTGTGTCCAAGAATATCGACGAGGCCGTCGATAAATTCGGTGTGGGAGAATGTAATAAGTGCACACTACTCAACTTTCACATTGTAGAAGAAGAGGGGGATCTTGAATCATAAACGTAGGCATTGCACACCCCATTAGGTTGCCTTTTGGGGAGAAGGTAATAGTCCCGTGACACTAAGCTAACACATAAATGTTAAGCAAGTAAAAACTAGAAACGGTAAGTTAAAAACTAAAATTAAGAAAGACAGAGAAGCTTTGCAAAAATGGTGGATGTGATGCAATCATTCAGGTTGATTATTTCACTAGTAGCCTAAGCTAACAAATAGACAGTCAAAATGTATAAATTAGAAACAATAAGTTAAAAAACTAACATTAACAAAGAAGTAGAACCTTTGTAAAAATTAAGGAACTAAAACCATTCAGGTTGCTTAAAAAAACCCTTTTACAATGCATGGACTATATTCAGAGGTCAGCCTCACCTTTTTGGGTGCTTCTATTACATTTCTAAGTTAATATCCAATCAACCACATCAAATGAAATTTATGCGACCTAATGGATACAAAACATAATAAAGGTGAACCTCTGTATTAAGGCAAATAAAAGCAGCAGAAAAATGAAAGCTTACCACTCCATGATGGCTGCCAGTGCTCAGGATGATGATTTGATATGCTTAAACATATCTTTGTCTGGGTTTCAAAACGGCCATTTGGCTGGAAAAAGTACAAGAAGCTACTTAACGCATTGCAAATCATGAAACACGAGAGAAAATCTTCTGGCTAAAGTAAAAACTTACAGTCAAGAGCATAAATGAAGGAGGCTTGAATGGATATTCTGAGGGCAACTGAATCCTTCCATGATAAATCCCACCCTCGAATTCGGTATCACATGGGCCCCTAATAGCAAATTGCCATTCAAATATGTTTTCCTGCAAACAGCAGATCAAACACTCTACATCTGGAGATGAAACATGGAACATAAAAATCAAAATCCAAATTCAAAGCAAAATAAGCAAGCAATAATAGGGCTTCGAGAGTACATGTGTCAATTAACAGGACACATAGACAACCCCGAACAAGAATCATCGAAAACATAATTCAAGAGAATCCACCCAAACACAGAAAGGTCTCGTCCTTCACTCAAATCCATCGGAAAAGCTACGCAATAGATCCTTATACCATCCTAATGCTGAAATAATTGGATAAAAGGATTTAATTAAAAACTTAATATATCAACATGGAATTTCCAATGAATTTCAAATCCCAGTTGCATACAAAAGAAAACCCATCAATTTAAAGGTTTTCCAGTTGAATTTTCAGAATGAAGCAAATCTGTCAGAATTTCACATCCCGATTCCTTAACTTCTCGCGAAATTCAAACAATCGATTTCACAACCCTATAAATCTATCAAAGGAAATATCAAACAACTAGATTCCCCAACAACAAAACCATATGCACGACACAAAAAAAAAAAAGAAAGAAAAGAAAAAAACACAAAAGATTAAAAAGAAACGCGCAAAGAGCGAAAAATGAGTTTTCACTTTGGGAATCGAAGAAGCGAACCTCGAGAGGCAAGCTCATGAAATCATCAGAAGGATTCGACTGCATCTCCTTCACCTCCTGCAAAATCCTCTTGACCGCCGGATTCTTAAGATTGTACTTGTCCTCCGCCATAAGATCACAACGACCACCGCCCCGATTTGGCTGACCAATGACCGCCGTAAGAGTGTGTGTGTGTGGGCGTGCGTGCGTGCGTGTGCGTGTGTGCGTGTGCGCGTATCACAACTCACCGACGAATTCTCTGTTCAAGAAAGGATGGATTTTAGATAATTGTTTTAGTTTACAGTGCGCGAGATTTTTTACTTCATTATTATATATTATTATTATTATTATTATTCCTATTTTTGGGGAGGTGGGCAGCACGATTTTGACACGTAAATGGTTGCAAATCTCGCACACGTGGCCAATCCCTATTGGCTAAGGTAGCGCCGCTTTTTGTTTGGGATGTTGACTTTTAAAATGTTCACACAGGGTTTTCCAAAGCTGCCCACACCTACCCAAGTGAATAGCGAACAAGATGACCTGGGCTGATCCAACATCTTCGTTCAGCTCAGTTTTAGGTTGGGCCCACGTACTGTAATTGTATCTGTGGGCAGGGCTTTAGATGAGTAGAGTTGACTATTTTACATTGACTCAATGAATTTTAATAATTAAAATTTTAAATTTTATTTAAATATTTTAAATTTTAACTTTAACATTAAATTTAGAAAAATAAAAAACATTTTAGTTGCATAATTTACAATCAATAAAATTGTTAATTAAAAATAACTTAATTATAATATTTTTATTTATTATTTTTTCATATTATTTAATAAATATAATAGGCATATAATTGTATATTATATAAATTTAATTAATTGTTTTTTATTTTAATTAAACATTATTAAGTTTTTTATTTATATTTAAAATTAATTTAATTTGATTATTTTTTATTTTAAAAAAAGGCACAAATTTAGTTACATTAAATTAGGTTTGGATGGATAATGCCATCGCTTCTCTCTTTTGGTATATGATTTATGGATAGTGAAAAAGGAGCATGGCAATGGAATTAAAACAAAAAAAAAAAAGTAAAAAAAGAGGGGGAGTTAAAAAAAACCCCACAAGAGCTTGTTGGACTTTCCAGCATTGGAGGGGCATAGAAGACAATAAGGAGGGAGTCATCCGTTGGGAGTCCGGTCAGATATGCATGGCCGATATATCTCGGTGAACCCACCAGTAGGCTGGGCCAGATATCTCGGCGGTAATGGTTTTCGTACATTTTTATTCCTCTGATACTTTGGGTGATGACTAACCGGTTAAAAATAAGAAAATATTTGTAGAAATAATAAAAAAAGGAATTTATAGTTTTAAGGTATTAACCTCTTCTAACAATCATTTTAAAGTGATTAATTTTTATATCTTTATTTTATAATATTTTATTTTTTAATATTGAAATGATATTATTAGAGATTTAATTTTTGCTTTAAATTCTAGCACCCATAAAAAATTATTTATTTTATGTCTCTTATTTAACAATAAAAGAAAATTTTTAAAGCATTACTAACTTGTAATTTTACACTAAATTTTCATGTAACTTATTAAATTCTAATATTAAAATATCTAATTTTCAAGAATTAATAACTCTCATTTAAGAGTCTCTTGAAAAATAAACAAATAGTGCTAATCATAACAAAAATTAAATTGAAAAAAATAATTTTAAATCTATAAATAAACAAAAAAAATCAGATAAATTCATTATTGCAACTATTTATAACTATATTTAAAGGTGAAATTTTCATATTAAAATGAAAATAATTTTGCAAATTGAATTTCTAAAGTTGAAAATTATTTTCATTTCTAAAAATTACTTCTAATATCAAATTATTTAAATGATATTATTAGTTTGAATTTGTATTTTAGTTTCGACTTGGGCTAATTTCACCAAAAACTTCTTATGCGTTTTGGCTTCTAAAATATTACAATTTTGATAAAAAATTTGCAAAAAAATTTATTTTTTCTTTTTAGTAATTTTAATTTTATTCTTTTGGTAGATGTCGAGAATCATATTAAAAATAATCAAAAATTGAACAATTAAAATCATAAGATAAATGATAACATTCATATTAAATTTATAGATGATGCTGTATTTTATAATTTAACAAAATATTTTAATATGTAAATTATGGAAATTAATAAATTATTTAAAAGATAACTAGTGCTAATATTGATTGAATTGAAAAGTACTAATAATTTTATTGATGAAAAGATTGTAAAATTTGTTGTGAAAATTGTAAATGAGAACTTTGACATGTAAAAAAAAAAAAAGTATAAAGGTAAAACTTTTATCGTAAAGTCAAATTAATCTTTTTTTATTATTTTTAAATAATTATGAAATTTTTTTATATTAATTAGTTGTAAACTTTTGAAAATATTACTTTAAATTTTATAAATTGAATAAATGCAGGGTAGAGTTGCAAAAAAAGAAAAAGTGATAAAATTACTAATTTGAAAAATCATCACATCAAAAAATATTATAAAAAAGTTAAATAAAAATAATGAATTG
Organism: Ceriops zippeliana; assembly: GCA_037897445.1. NCBI lineage: Eukaryota > Viridiplantae > Streptophyta > Magnoliopsida > Malpighiales > Rhizophoraceae > Ceriops > Ceriops zippeliana. The sequence continues at coordinate 3,280,461 of JBAPLH010000061.1, read as the reverse complement.
AAATAATATAATTAATTAAAACAATCTTTCAATTAATTTTGAGAATAAAAATTAATTTAAAAATAAAAATAAAAGATATTATATTTATTTTATATCATTAAATATTTATTTTTATTATTTTAGGTATAATTAAGGACCATACTTATTAATTTAAACAATACCGGTTCCCTTCAATCGATTCCCTAAACTAATTAATATCTTATTTATTTATTTTCATAATTTTTATATTTTTAATCTCCTAATTTCCTATTATTAGGCGTTCCCTGAAACCTAAGATTTATTATTTTAATCTCCTTTGACGCTGAGGCAATGACAGTTGTTGGACGAACCCATCTAAGGTTTTTTTTTTTTTAAGTTCTTGGTTTCCTAATTACGATATTGGTTGACATGAATTTCTGCCACGCTGGCTAGTTGTTTCTGTCGTCTTCTGGAGAAAGCCTTGCTGGGTGGAATCTTAACGTTGCTTGTTTTAATTTCTTTTATTGTTGCATATCATTTGCTCTTACACCAATATACTGTTCCATTGTATTAGGTCAATATGATTGCATCTGTACCATACATGGTACGTCTGTGTCCAAATTCTTCTATGTGTAAAGTGAGAGGCCTTTGATCCATGCATGCATTGCTTGATAAACATCAAGATGCTTTTCTCTAGTGATGAACAAAGAAGTTAAAAAGGAAAGAGCCTTCATTAGGTAGTCATTTAACTGAGTAAGCCCATTATTGAAGATGCTGATACATTATTATGCAAGAGAGAGAACATGAACAGGAAAAGTATAGGCAGAGCCCTCAGAGCAGTGAAATGGAACCTTCAGGACTGCTGCTTATCAACAGTTAGTTCTTCAAACCGGTTTCCATCGCTTAAGGGATTGAAGCCATGGATGTTGGAACATTTACTAGAGAACAAGGTGGAACTGAACCCCTGACTGCATGAAGAGATCAGTGTTGGAAATTTACGTGAAACAATAACTGAATTTATGACCTCATCAGTAGGATGAAAGACTGAAAGAACTTCAAAACCATTAAGAGCATGGGGATCAATCTCAGGATATAGAAATGCTCGAGCGCCATGTGCGCTCCTTAGCAACAGAAAAGCTCCAGGAGCCATGTGCTCAGCTAAGTGGTTAATGACCTGAACTTTCTTTTCCTTGTCCATGCCCACCAGAGCTGCAAGGAAAATCACATCATATTCTTTTAAGCTTCCTGACACGTTCATAATATCTGTGGTGTGGAAGAACATTCGTTTGGATAAGTCAGGATCCTGTGAAACCAAATGGAGAGCTTTGGAATTTGCTGATGGGTCAATATCATAGTTATGAAAGATGGTATTCCTTAAGTGATTAGTGGCCATGATGATTGATGTTAGAGGAAGGGGACCAGAACCCACAAAGGCAATACGTTTTGGAACCTGAACATGATGTTCACCAAGCAGAGAAAATTCTAACTGACTAAGTTTGACGTAATTGGAGTAGTAAGGGAAGAGTCTAATGTGGTCAACTGGATTTTCATAAGATCCTATAAGGGTTGAGAAGTATCTTTCCAAGTGCCCCTCGGCTTCCCCACAAAGTTTAATTAATTTAGACCTCATTTTTTGAATTCTCGGGCTCATTTTTTCTATCTCTATGTGACACTGGGGTATGCACAAGAGTACAAGTTGGGTGAAGAGGAAATCAACATGCTTGGATGGCTCGAGGTTTTCTAACCTTGAAATTTTTTCATAAATTTCACAAACCTTTTGTATCAAGTTTCCTTCTTGGCAGCTCATGGGGACACCGCTATGAGAAATCTATATTAAAGTGATGGCCAGGCATCAGTTAAGCAAGTGATGCCTCCAAGCCTACAAGGAGACAATGCATATATACATAGGAGCTTGAGAAAGACCAAGAGATGCTTCACGCCAAGGTGTGCTGTTTCCTTTAAGTAATGGCCATTCAGATCATGGCACATTGATGTGCAACAATTATATTATATTAATTCGGAAAGGTGTCTATTAGAAAATCTTTGTTCTGGATGAGGAGATCTGCAGATGCTCTCGAACGGTCCAACTAAATATTATTGGAAGTATTTCCCCAGAAGGATCAATGCATTTCCGCTGAGGAAAGCTGCACGGAAGCCAAAGGAGCGCAGGCCTGGTCATGGGGCACTCCGGTAATGAGAAGTGACCACTAAAAGCCACGGATTCAGCTCATAATGTCTACACATTTGACGGTGCTTGTGCAACCAACTTACAAAAGTTTTAGTTAATATATCAATTCCAGTTGAACACGGGGAGAGAAGAACGTCAATGCAATTACACCTAGTAAAAGCACCACAGTAGGTCTAACCTTTATGAGTATATTGTGTCGACATTTGATGTGGTCGTGACTTTTGAGATTACACTTATTATCTTTATTGGAAAAGGATTGCAACTCAGATCTCATTGATTTCTTGCGGTCGTAATTGTCTTGAGCTATCTATCTTTTTCAATTGGATGCGTTCTGTTATCCCAATATGTTGTCTTTGTCTATCCTTAGATGCCATTATTTGCTTTTTTCACATTTTGTCCCTTTTTTTTTTTTCTTTGTCACTTTCTCGCACATTAACTACACGCGTTCTCAAAAGTTGATTAACTAGGAAAAAGGGCTGGGCCGCTTGCTACAACCATAAAGATTGAGAAAGAGAAACCATCTAGTTGATGTTATCTCAGGGGATTGTCTCACTTGACAAATGAATGAGCTTAGGAGTGTGCTTGAGGCCACAAATCAAGGTTTCAAATTTTAGAGTTGTGTAAGCAAACGATTTCATCTTTAGGCCGTTTGCATGAATGAAAAATTATAAATCCAATACATTGTTTAGCAAGTTTTTATGAACCTGGAGTTTGATCACCAAAAGTGATTTTCCCATGCAAATAAATAAATAAAAGATTTAACTATTTAATGATCTGTCTTCTCCTTTGATCAATGATCATTAACTTATTTATATAAACCATTCAAGCCGCCCTTAATATCTGGAATTAATTTAATTTGAGAATTACGACAATATAGAATGATCGGAGGAGAAAGGCACAAATGCAATGCATATGCAAGCCTCTACAGAATGGTATTTGTTCATGATTATGTTTACCCAAAAAAAAAAAAAAAGGTGGGGAAGGGATGGGGGGCCGGCCTTAAATCCAGTTACAGTGTGCAAGGCTGTGGTTGAATGCATTCCAGTGTCTTCCTGGCGGTGGAGGGCTCGGCCTAAGTCATGTACAACAATAAATGTTTATGGGTCAAGGGCCTGTCCCGTTCAAACTCTCGTTTTTAACACTTCATTTTAGATCAAGGCCCAAATTATAAGCATATGGTGGTGGAGAGATGGAACGTGACCCACCCACCGTGCTGCACGTCCAAGCACATTGAGATCACCGGTTGCCACCTGTTGGAAACTTCATATCGACGTCGCCGGCCACGGCAACCTGCCAACTGGCCAAATATTATTAATTAAAGAGAATTTTTAATTCCACCCTTTCGAAAGAAAAATTAAATGAATTCACATATTTTCAATAATTATTTTTAAAAATTATTTTATTTACATAAGTATATTTTTATTTTTAAAATTTTAAATAAATTACTACTTAAATTACATAAATTATATATAAATACTAAAAATTTGAATAATGACATGTTTCATTTGAATAATTATCTAAATTCAATATTTTTAATTTATTTTAAAATTTTAAGTGACTTATTATTTAAATTACAAGAAACATGTAAAAAAATAAAATTTATTTATTTAAATTTAAAATATTTTATTTTATTAAAATTTTAAAATTTATTATTTAAATTATGCAAAAAAATAAATAACAGTAAAATTTATTTAAACAATTATTTGACTAGAGAAAATGTGATGTTATAAAAGTCAATTTAATTTATAAAAAATAAATAAATTACCGACTTACACAAAAATAAGAGCAAGATATTTCTTTTTCTTATGCTTTTCTCTCTCTGACTTATCTGGTAAACAGAGTCTGCTGTATTTATATAATTTTTAAGAGTAAAATTAAGAAACAACCTTAATTACGGTCACAAGGAAACAAACCCGAGGCAAAGCAGAGCGGCGGCGGGGCGAGGCGGGGGAGGGGGTGAGGTTGGAAATGGGGGAAAAGAACGGGTTGATTGACGAGTGGGTGACGAAGAAGCAGCTTCGGCTCTACACGGGAGCCACCAGACACCCATTCATTCTCAGGATTCGCGATGGGTCCATTGATCGCGCCTCCTTCAAAAGATGGCTGGTGCCTATCTTTTTTCTTTTTCTTCTTTTCTTTTTAATGGATTTTCAATTCCTTATTTCTTATTTGCCTCGCACTTTTAAATTTAAGCTATTGATTGTGCCCAAATTTTTGGTGTTGGTTGCTTACTTTAGTGAACCTGAAAATTACAGGGGCAGGATTACATATTTGTTAGGCAGTGTGCCTCTTTTGCGGCAAGCCTGTTAATTAAAGCTTCCAAGACATCAGATGACAAAAATGATATGGAAGTCATATTGGGTGGCTTGGGCTCTTTTAAGGATGAGATTGAATGGTTTAAGCGAGAAGCCTCAAAGTGGGATGTTTCGCTCTCCAACATCCTCGTTCATGGGGCAAACGAGAATTACTGCAGGTACCACCTTGTTAATATATTACCCCAATGCTCTAAATTCGTGATTATTATTATAATTACCATGTCTTAGACGTGTTGTGATCTTGCATTTGGCTGGCTTAGACATAAGAAATTTATCTGATCAAATGCTTGACGTCGCAGGTTCCTGGAGAGTTTAATGTTACCAGAAGTTGAGTATGCCGTGGCAATTACGGCCTTTTGGGCCATCGAAGCAGTGTACCGAGATGCCTTTGCCCACTGCCTTGAAGAAGGCAACAATGTTCCGTCGGAACTACAGGAGGCTTGCAGAAGATGGGGAAGCGAAGCTTTTGGTGAATACTGCTCTTCTCTTAAAAAAATTGCCAATCGGGTGCTGGAAAAATCTTCAAATGAGGTGCGTGCAAAAGCTGAAGTGGCACTGCTGCGTGTCCTTGAACATGAAATCGAGTTTTGGAACATGAGCATTGGAGGGCTCTGAAAGAATTTTGCCGGCAGTGCTCTTAGAACTGGGTCATCTTGTAGTTTCCACGGGTCTTCTTGTTCTCTTGTGCTGGCAAGACCTGCTCCTGACTTTTGTGTGACTTTGTCACAACTTGGAATTGCTTAAGCAGTAATAAAGCCATGGTGTTTGATGCATCGTGCTCTTCCCACATCTCAAATGTCTAGCATTATGTGATGTTCTATCCTATTAAAGTGGAATTTTTTAACTGCATGGGACTGTACATATTTGTTGAAGTAACTTGGCTTACTTGTGTTTGTTAAGTTTGCATGGATTCCCTTTTCATTTGTTTGATTCCAAGTAGTCACACGAGAGAATCATTGATGAGAAATATGGAAAAAAAAAAAAAAAGACAGAGAGAGAGAGAGAGAGAGAGAGAGAGAGAGAGTTGCATGATATTTTTATTGAGCATCGCTTATGCGGCCCTTGATACCTAGAATCAATCATAATCTATAACTACATAAGAGCAATCCAAATTCATAACTATGATTTATTGCATTTATTGAGTGTCTTAACTATCAGGATTTTAGCATTTAGAATACAAAAGTAATTCAAACAATTGCAATAATTATCCCAAAGAAAACAAAAAATGAATTAACCCCTAATTTAGCAACTAATAGGTCTTTGGAATCATCCCTATAAATAAGTAACAAACCATTTGTGTTGTTAAATGTTTATCTGCAAATAATTTTTATTTTATTTTATTTTGCTCCTCTCATTAGTTCTCCATCCTTATTTGTGCTCAATATCTGTAGTCTTTCTTTACTCGTGACTCTTAAAACTGCCACATATAATTTTCTATGAGCGAAGATTCGTTTTATCGAACATAAGCCAACTCTATTTAGAGACGATCCTCCGCTTTTGTTTGTTGTCATTGCAAAAGTCACAACTAGTGGAAATTGGCGCTTCTTCAAATAATAGGCAACTTGGAGTTGTTTGAAGAAAATGGAATGCAAAGGTTGACAACTGTTTGCCCAATAAAATATTCTTTCCCGTCATTATCTTTATTTCTTCCAACTGTATGCTCAATTGAGTTATGGTTAGATGGTATGTTAAAATTATAATTTTATTGAAATATTAAAGCATGTTACAGATTTAATGTCAAATATTGTAAAAAATTACCAAATAAATTAAAATCAAAATTAAATATTTATATATTTACAAAATTAATCACAAATACATTTCATCAAATTTTTTTCAGTTTTAATATTATATACATACGCGCGCACGTGCGTGCGTGCGTGCGTGCGTGCGTGCGTGTGTGATCATTGTCCTCTCCATTCGCTGATGATCCCCGTGCTCCACTGCAAAAGTTGGAATTAGCTCGGCGTCAACCTCCCGAGTGAGGAACAGGGGAGGTGGGAGCGAGTGCTAAGTATATAATTTTTTTTAGTAAAATTGACTGAAAAAAAGGTTGGTGGATGATAAAATATATATATTTTTATATTTAATACTCTTGAAAGCAATGTAAATGAAAATATGTACAGTTGTATGAGCATGTCTATTACAATAATAGAAGTATTTTTTAATTAAAAAGTTATGTAAGAAAAAAATATAAATAATTATATCACAATTTTTATAAAATAAATAGTTTTATACACTAATAACTAATAACATATATATATAAATTTTTTTTTCCCAACTAAACATAAAATTTTATTAGATATTTTTACACTTATTTAACTTAAAGAATTGTGCAAAAAAAAAAACGATTTAAATAAATTTAATGTTATTTTATTAATTATTGATAACTTTGTCTCCAATAACCACCAACCATTTCCGGATCCGCCTCTGTGCCCAGTTGGACCTTGCACTGGAGATGATGCTTTGACAAAATCACATCCAAGCCATGAATATCGTTTTCTTGAACCATGTAACATGGAACAAGGAAGAAAAGTGTAAAACACGACGTCGTGATCAATCACGAGGTGCGTACACCGGTCATCAATTGTTAATTAAACGAGCCACAAACATTGGACGGAGTCAATGTCAAAGATCAACTCTAATCTAATCTATGCAAAAGCGACAATATTTTTTTTTATCTTATTTAAAAGATAATATAAATTATTTCATGAGTAAACAAAGTCATTGTAGGGAAACATAATAATGAATACTGGTGTTTTCCGAAGACAAAGTCACCTATAAAATACTCTGAATGCATAAATATGAAGCAACGTTTACTCATTGCATCTAATAATTACTTTTAACAATAAGTACAACGATTCAAAACCCATAGGCAGATGGAACAGTCTCAAGTTTCACCCCCGCGGTGGTGAGACCGACAAACGCCAACCTGATTCCGCATGCTCCGGCAAAACTTAAACAAGTCGGCCACCATAACACGACAGCAGTCCCCTTCACTAATCCCGCCGAAGATTTTAATCAAAGAAAGTCCGAGATCGCAGGAATTCTCGACCTTCAGGCAAAGAGGACAAGAAAATAATACATGTATGCGTGCATCGATCAAATCCATTTTTAGCTTTGGCGAGTGTAAGAAGTAAATTTGATTACGAAAGAAGTTGATGTGGATTTATTATGAACTAATGTCCTATGGATTCATGCGGGGCCAACAGCCTAATGGACAATAAATCTTCCAATTGAAGACGTCTCGAAGCTTAATAAAATAATGGCACGTCTTCCAATTCTACGTCGATGGCATGTTCTAAGTTTGGATCGGGATTGTGGCAACACGCAGCTGCTCAAAGATTAGCTTGGAAATTAGTCTAGAGGGGTTTTTGATCTTGGTCGTTCTTAATTGATTAACAATTAATCAATTCAAATTTCAATGTATTGAAACTTGTAATGCTTTTTTAACATTGGTTGTTTCAAATTGTACGAATTCTGTAAAAAATTTTAATTGAATTTAAATTAAGGAATGTATTCTTAAAATTAAAATCTATGTGTTAAAAATATAATATATAATTTGTATTTTATTACAACAATTTGATTTTTCAATATAATTACAAAATTTTCATAATTATATAATTTATATCCCGAGGCGTCACATGAACCATGAAGCAAACATTTACAATTATTTGGTGCATATAAGAATGGCAAAGTCAGATGAGTCATGCCGCAAGATCCGCAAGAAAAAAAGGCTTTTTTTTTTTTGGACCTTACTCATGTTATTTCAAGGTTGTCACCTTGTTCTTATCTTCAAAGCTCAAATCTTATCTCGAATTCTGTTATTCTTTCAACGCTTTATCCTTGTTGTTTTTTTTTTTGGGTATCTTGTGACATTGTTATCTCTATTTGTATGTGAACAAGGACCAGAGGGCATTGACAAAAATGAAAATAGAAACAAACAAAGCAAAGAAATCAAATCATCATCTACTACAGGATGATACATATTATTCTCCAATGGAAGCAATCAAAGATTTAGATGCTCCCTTCGTTTCCCTCCTCCCTTAATACGAGAAAAGTGTAAAAAAAAAAAAAAAAGAACGCACGACCTTTTCTAAAACGTCAAATGATGGGAACACATGAACGACTAAATCTCCAGCATTCCAGAGGTAGCAATGGGCTGTCCTAAGCCATGAATCTGCCGGGGGTTCAAGTATGGCTCTGAAACATAGCAATAATCCTTATAATTCACAAGAATTTCGTTCAAGTACTTCAGATATGAATCTAATCTCATATGTTCAGCCTCCAAAACTTTGTTCTCCGACTCCAGAACCACATGACTTTGCCAGAGCTCAATATATTTTTGATTGTCTTCGGACAGCAGCTTCTCCAATGCAGCTTTCTCCCTAACCAGGCTCTCCAAGTGCCTTTGCCTCTTCATGCGTGATCGCCTAGCGGATTCTCTATTTGATATCATCCTCTTCCTTTTCTTCTCATATATAATATCTTGTTGTGCTTCAGCCTCTGACCCTGACGAGCTTACGTTTACAAAGTTTGATGACATCTTCCTCATGGGATCCTAACCTATATTACCTGAAAGAGGCAACAGCCTCCAGATATACACACTGGAATATTAAAAAGTTGCTGGTACGTAACTCAGAGGACTTTCAGGAAATGAAATAGAAAAAATGAAGGAGGACAACTGATACTGAATGGAAGAAAAGCATTTGACAATATAGCCTGAGATAGTTCATGTGAGTGTGCAGAAATGAAAGCTGTAGAATCACAAAAACATGGCTAAGACTAAAGAGTATTGGAGGAAAAGAGTTGGGTGGTTGTTGATGTCACGAAACAAGAAAAGGGAAGGCCACGAAACCCATGAGAAATGAGGAAATAAGTAAAGGAGGCTTTGAAGTGTCTGTTTAGAGTCCAGTCCAGGTCGGTACTTACAGTCTCGCACAAACAAAAGTAGGATTTTCTCCTGCCTATTTCATCTCTTTTCGTAATTCATATTCTAGGAATCTTCCAGACTGGAAGAGAAAACCAAACGTGTGGCTATGATTAGTTGTTTCCATTGTCCGTGCGACTTCGGATGACTAAATGGAAGAGTTCGGTGAATAAAAAATCCAAAGGAGGCTCATGGCCAAACGTAAAGATGTCCGAGCAGGGGCTTTTTTGGCATGTATCTGTTTGTGTTGGAATCAGTGGTAATAATAAATTACGGGTGAAAAAAAATTAAATAATAAATATGATAATAATAAAAAATATGAATAAATTATGTAAATACATAATTTTAAAAATAAATAAACTTAAATATAAAAAATTAACTTATTACTTTTATATTACTCTCGTATTATTTTTTTATGTGTTACTCATTGAGATTACGTCAAGGTTGGTGACCCAACAAAGCCTTGCAGTCCGGTGAACCGTAAACTCAAATTTCCTTAATCAGTGGATAAGATTTGACCACTAAAAAAAATTAATAATGATAAAAAAAAAAACAAAGAATGTCGAGTTATTATAAGTATGGCAAGGTAGCCAACTCTCCTTCTTTAGTTTCAAGGAATTAGCATCATTTGATGCATAAGAATGCCTAAATATGGAGTTAGCAAGGGCTGAATAGCCTTATTTTGGACGCCCTAAGCTGTTTTGGGCAATAAAACTACAATACACTCATCTTAATGAAGGAGCGTCCTCCCCTCCATTTTCTGTCCCAGTGACATTTTCCCCTTCCATCATTTGGAGCTAATCATAATATATCTTAAAGGGGGGCCATTGCAAACTTTACTTTTTTATACCCGAACTTTTTCCAAAGTACTGACAATCTACTTCACACTCTTTATCCCATTTAGGAGAGGTATCTATCCCTCCCATCTTCTCTGCATCTTATATGGTTCAAACGTACTCTCTTATCCTTGCCATTCCCAATAAATGGTGAAAATATTTAATATATATATAATGTATAAATCTACGTTTGTAAGTGGTGGCTGTAGTTTAGTGGTAAGAATTCCACGTTGTGGCCGTGGAGACCTGGGCTCGAATCCCAGCAGCCACATTGTTATTTTATATTTATTTATTGCACTTTTTTCACAAAGTGACTCTGATTTCTCACCATCTTACATGTCACTCTTAAGCTTAAGGATAGCTGTTGCGTTATATTCACCAGCAGCAATATCCCAGCTGGATCTGTCTGCACCAAAATGGAGATTGTATTTTGGCTGTTTATTTGGGTAGAAGAGCCCAAAGTGCTTTTCCAACTCTGGGTTCTTTTGGTTCTCATCAAACATAGCGAACAGGTAAGTCTCTATGGCTCTGCCAGGCTTCTTCGGTGTCCCTCTTTTCACATGCTGAATCAAATTTGAGAGGTAAGTACCTGCGTTGTCCCTTGTTGCTCCGAATGCGCCTGCCGATGGCCAACCGCTCTCCGAGACAACAACCTCCACAGAGCCACCTCCGGATCGCTCGAGGGCAGAGTGCAATGCGTCCAACAATGCATCAAATAGGTTCTGGTACCCGCGAGAACCGTCCCATACCACTACTGACGGGGAAGTAAACAAAGCGTAAGGAAGGGAAATGTCTCGCGGGTTGTCTGAATAACTGAAGTAACTGTAAATGTTGGCAAGTAAAGGCGCCCTCCCGTCAGCTAGGAATCTGATGATTGGGTCTAGATATGATCTAACATCGTCCCTGAAGGCACCAGCCGAGGGAGGATAGGAGTTTCCTATCAGGGTCATGTCAAATGCAGTTGAGACCTTGATTTTGTCCTGAAGTCCTGCCGATTTTATGGCATTGTGCACATTTCGCATGGCAGGCAAAACAAATTGAGCAAAATGGGCTGTGGCTCCATTGACAGGACTCACTTCATTGCCAACGGCTATGTACCTGAACCTGACGCTTGGCCAGAAGTTTCGTACATTTCTTTGAACCCATGAATTCGCATTGGCAGGATTAGCAAGGCTTTGAAGGTCCGAGTTTGAGACGCCTAGCATCACTTGGATGTTTGAGCCTCTGAGAACTTGAAGAGCCTCGTGATTTGGATTGTAGATCCTCATTCGCTCGATGCTGTGTTGCTTGTAGAGAGATATGACCTCTGATTTTGATGGAAGGTTGTTGCCTAGCATTCCATAGCAAACACCAACTTTTGCTCCTAAATTCAGAAACAGTTGTTTAATTAAATTCATCAACCGGCAAATCTGACAGATAATTGAAAGCATAATTACCTTTTCACATTGAAACTAACCGAATGGAAAGAATGATTTCCCTACCTCCTCCGCTTTTTAAACGCAATCTCAAAGTTGCATTTCTTTTTCTTTCTCTTTGTTATTCTTAACATAAAATTGACCTTTTTAATATTTTTGGTTTCTTTCTCTTAGAAATTTAAGACCAAGTAGTTGAGGCTCTGTTTTAAATTTTACTTTCTTAGTCTCAGGAATTCTTGATATGATTAACTATAAGTTCCCGCTTGGGGAAAATGCGGCCTCACTAGGGGTCTAGGAGTGTCTTCCAAGTCCTAAAGGCATTATAGACATCTATCTTCATTGTCTCAGATGTGTTCAAAAATCTACCTGACTAAAATGGGCATGTACCAGAGTAGTCAATGGTTGGTGCGAATGTTCATCTATCTACTGGATTTTAGATGATGACCCTTACTTCTTGTAAGCATAGATCTATGGATGTGTAATTGAGCAATATGGCCCAAAAACAAAGGGAGTAAGGCTTTTATCAAGTACATATTTTTTGGGGTCATTGTCCTTTTTTCTTTCTGAAGTGAAGGAATACTGGCTATTTTTAACTTAAGTGGCTGTCTCACTATCAAAGATATTGTTGTAAAGGCTATACATACATACATACATACATATATATATATTGTTATAGGGACTAATGGCAAACAGCTCTCAAAATTATCAAGCCAACTCCAATTTGAAGCATGGCTAGATATTTCCCTCTTAGAACTTACTTTTATCATGTTGTTTAAAGTAAAGAAAAAAGAACAACGATTCTTTTTGGTTTACTGTAAGGTTATCATGGAATCAGCTTAGGCGATGGCCCCTCCACATGCGATCATAGGAGTACATATCCTCAGAGCGGTCTGATGCATTTAGCATTTTAATCTTAAAGTACTCTCAGCAAGAGTTGGAAGCTAATTGACAATGAAATAAAGCTTTTTTCTTGCCAACTGAACTAACCCTTGTTAGTGAAAAACAACTTTGATTAGCCAAAAACTCACTATAGCAGACGAAGAGACGATAAATAGTTATCATACGCAGTTTCAGGACAATTTAGAGGAAATTCACCCATTATGATCCAACATCCACAAGTAGCACTTGGAAGCAATAAATTATATATGTGCGACTTCCGCTTATACTCTTCAATAGTAAAGGCTACATGTGCACGTAGAATGCATGAAAAAAGGCGACGAAATTACCATGGAAGTTCCGAAATAAAACCACAGGAGTATATTATCAATCTCAAGGCATGGTGGGGGCAACCACGCCCTTGCTAGAACAGAAGAATGCAATTGCCAATTGCGCAAATGCATGCACATAGGCAAACATTCACACTCATTGTCACACGAAAAGAGAGAAACCTGATTTATGAAGATTTGCCAGGAAGAGAACCAGAAGAAGGATCGATGCAGCCCACAAGGGCGGACTGCTGCTACTCGAAGAGAAGGTAGTCATATAGAAAACTTGAAGCCAAACAAGCAACTAAATTCGGATGATTCTTTCTTATTCATTATTGTTACCACTCTCAGCTCCTTATATAGACACCGAAGCTTAACGTTACCCGCAGGTTCCTGCCCACAATGTAAATTAAGAGTTGAGTTCAGTGTTTCAATCATTTTGTCGGCCAAATGCGTTGTCTCCTCCTTTTGCTTTTGGGGGTTCCACAATTGATAACTTTATCAGCACGCCGTCATGATTGGATCGGAAGATATGACTTTGAGATTACTTCTTTGATATTTCGGTGTATTTTGGATTAATAATATTTGATTTATCAGTTTTAAGTTTTATAATTGTTCTTGTATATACAATTTGTTTGATTGGAATGTAACGATTGCAACTCACACATTATTCATAATCAACTTTCCTTCTTCAACTCATTTGAACTGAAAAAATAAAAAATAAAAAAATAAACAGAAAATCTTATTCTCCAAAACTTTATAGTTATATTACAAAAATAATACATTGTAAGATTGTAAAAAAAAAGTCAAATGTATCAATCTTTTATTTTATTTTCTTCACAAATAATATTTTGACAACAAAAAAATCTATTTGTTTTAAAATTACTATATCATTTTAAAAGTAAGTTTATTTTGCAGTGTACACTCATTCCAAAAGATATTTCAAGGAGAAGTAATAACGAAGTCTATTTATTTGTTATAAAATATATAATAATCTTATTATTAAAAATATAGTTATCGTACAACATTTTACAACTTCCAATCCAATATAAAACACCTCACGTCCGAACTTTATTGTCACGGACTTGGCTTTGATCTCCAACGATCCCCGTGACATTTCTGCATGAGACCATTAAACGGAGTTTAGCGGAATATTCTACTAACTTATTCGATGTTTCGGCAAGGCAGAGTCAACCACTTGGCTCGGACAAGTGTCTCCCACCTTGGATAATGATTTGCTAGTGGAAACCTCCCTAACTTCCAATCCAATGATTTCTGTCTTACAACACGACAAAATTACTAAATAATCAAAGGGTTTCATGCGCGCTTTGGCGTCCCAATGTTCTTGGCTTTTATGTCATTACTGCAGCGGCGGCTACTTTTAACATCATTTCATTTTTCATGGCGACGACACATCATTCCGCACATTTTATCTGGTCTAATCTCCGAAGCTGGGCCCAGGTGCTGAGCACAGTGGAGTAGTGTACTTTTTGATTCATTGGGCGCCATTTTAACAAAGCAGAGGGTCGGTCGGCCACGCATGAAACGTCTGCGAAAAGCAGCATTAATAGTACAATAAGTTTGGGTAGAAACATTGTGATGCTTTCGACGGGGACCAAAGGCGGCCGTCAGGGTTGAGATTAGAATTTATTATTATTATTATTATTATTAAGGAGTTTATCTTGTTATAAACAATATAGTAAGAAATTGTTCTTCATCATTTCATAAATTCTGTATTTTTTTTAATAAGCAATATAATAAGAAGCTGGGCCCAGGTGCTGAGCACAGTGGAGTAGTGGACTTTTTGATTCATAGGGCCGACATTTTTTAAACAAAGCATAGGTTCGGCTGGCCACGCATGAAACGTCTACGAAGCAGCATTAATAGTACAATAAGTTTAAGTAGAAAAATTGCGATGCTTTCGACGGGGACCAAAGGCGGCCGTCCGCGTTGAGATTAGAATTTTATTATTATTATATTATTATTAAGGAGTTTATCTTGTTATAAGCAATATAATAAGAAATTGTTCTTCTTCATTTCATAAATTCTGTATTTTTTAATTACAATTCAATTTAAAAAATTAAAATTTTAATTGTTAAAATATTTCTTTAAAATATTAAAATTAGATTTTAAAACGTAGAAATACTAATTTTATTAGTGGTACACAAACAAGCCCGCCAGTCAAGCCTAGACTGTCACAATAAGCATAGACCTTAGAAGTACTGAATTTAACTTGGGAATGAGCCTAGCATTAGGTGGAAAGGAAGCCCAATAATTAAATATATTATACAGTTTTTTTTTTTTTTTTAAAAAAAACAATGAACATTCGTCTCCCATATAATATGATCTTCAAACAGGGTACGAAGCCATCGAAGTGTACAGGACACAAAACCCATGACAACAGAGAAATGAGTCTCTCCGATACACTATGATGATAATTATAAGTAAATTGTGAGAATTTGACCAAAATATAAAGAGCCACAATGGAGTGTAGCTCTCCGTTTGAACGCCAAATGAGATGGATCTAGCTGACATCGTGAGGTGTTTGATCACCCCTCCCCACCTGCAACACGGCTAAGGCAGATGCCTGCCTCACATCAGAGGAAAAGACATGCGGTGCGGTCGTAAGGTGGTCTTCATTTTCAGGTAAGCTGAGCCAAAAAATCTCAAAAAAGAAAAATCTTCGAAAACATTGAAAGCCCAAGGATAAAAGTGGGCTGGAACGGAGACTGAGCTCATGTTGATGTGTCTTGGACCCATTTGGGCCAATGTTGGTATCCAAAATCCTGATTGAAAGTGAACCGGTCATCCCACGGCTTCGGCAAATTGTGTGAGTGAGTACTACAATATAAATATATAAACGCAACATTAAATTCCCTAACCGTGGGCCAAATAATACGGCGACGTTCTTGGCATCCGAAGAAGATCAGGGTTGTTGATCCTCTTTGATTAGAATACAATCCCAAATATTAAATTAAATTTCCTTTTTCTCCCAATACCTTTTTTTTTTTTTTTTTTTTTTTTGAGGGAATCTCCCGAAGCAATAATCTTTAGAAAAGGAACTCTAAGGAGGAGCGGCCACAAAGTTATAAAACGTCTTCGTTTCATCGTGCCTCTCTCTCTCTCTGGCTGGGTGTCTATTTCTTTCTTTCTTGTTCTTTCTACATCAGTGCTTAATCGGAAGAAGAAGAATCGAGGAACAAGTCTCCCAAACAAGGACCACGCAGCTCCCTGCAAGAATCTAAACTCCTGTTCTTGCGCGTGCTTTGCACTCGCAAGTCCCTTCCCTCTCGATTGAAATTTATTTATTTTGTTTCAACTCTTCAGCCTCGATCCCTCGTCACTGGTATGCGGCTCACAATCCAAGAGCACAAAACACACAAACGCATTGCACCTCCTAAACGCTTCGTTTTTTTCCTCGATATTCGAGGACATTGAAGGTACTCGTAGAAAACGGAACTGTTTTTTTCGAACAGCTCCTGCTTTTCACTCTTCTCTGTGATTTCTTGCGGAGATATTGGATGAATATATAGTGCCCAAGAATGATTTTTATTTTGTTAAATTTTATGCGTGTATTTGATTATTTAACGGTGGAAGCATTTGGAATTTAGGGTTTTTTGATTGTCAGAGAGGAATGCGTTTGGATACTTGGCGCTGTGGCTTTCAAAATTTTGCGGGACTCTTGCTGGTTTCGCGGCACCGATCCTCTGGTTGATCTGTTTGGCACATTGTAAAAGGTGGATTGCATTTAGACGTGACGCATCTTTTTTTTTTCTTTATGATTTTATTCAGGGTATTTAGACGTGACGTTTCTTTTTTCTTTTCTTTTCTTTTTCAAAGATTATTGGATTGCATTTCTTGTTGGAAGTGGAATTTTTCACTTAGGTAGATGTGTGGTATTATGGGGCTTCAAACTAAGACATTTAAGATGAGTCTTTCAGCAGGGACAAAAGATCCATCCCATATTTAGCTGAGCTTGTAAGAACTTTTTAGATGATAAAAGAGTCTGACTAAGGTTGGTTATAGAACATTGTTAGAAAGAATTAAATGGCATGGTTAAGAGGGAGACAGCGAGGGTTCCAGGTTTCTTAACGGTTTGGAGGAAATTGTCGGTGCATCCTTTGTTCTTTGGTAATTTAAAGCTCTTTGGGCCCCAAGTGGGCCCCACAGAGGTTGAGGCTGAGGTTGGTGATTAAATATGTTTACTGATAACCATGTGGGAGGTGGTGGGCTCAACGGGATTTACAATCTTGTCTCAATCCTGCATCTTTACTGTTTTGTTACACACACAGACATGCGCATACACATCCTAGCCCACAGACACATACACATCGAATAGAGTAAACCTGAATGGGCTACCATTAAGGCAGTTGGGTTGGCTGGTTAATCAGGAACACTTTGGGAAATGCTCTATGCTCAACATAGAAGTATGTAGGAGGTGGAACTGAAGGAATTGAATTAGAAGACAGGTTTCCCCACTAAAGTCTTGGCAATGCGAATACTAGTTAAGATAACTGCCTAGCTAAGGGCAGGTGATGCTTTAAATTGTATCTTGGTAACCATAGATTGACAGGGTAGAGGTGTCAAGAAATAGTGGGATTGTGCATTTTACGGTGAGGAGGGGGCTTAGTGGCTGACCACCTCTTGGGAATTGTTGTGGGCTGTGAATGTTATTTCATTTAGCAGACTTCTTCACTGGCCTATACTTGAATTCTTTTTGTTTCTGTTTGCAGGAAAATGGCCCTCCAGAAGTATGTTCCTTTGGGCAGTGCACCTGCTGTAGGCATGAAGCCCTTGAGATTTTTGAGCAGGGTGCATGAGAATGCTCAAGTTGTAGATCCAGAGACTTGTCAGATAACGGAGTCTGATGTGGACATTGACATCAGTGAAGTTTACTTTTTAATTATGCATTTCCTTTCCTCTGGCCCATGTCTCAAGACTTATGGGCAATTTTGGAATGAACTTCTTGAGTACCAACTTTTACCTAGAAGGTATCATGCCTGGTATTCAAGAAGTGGTGTACGTAGTGGATATGAAGATGACAGCGGCGTATCATTCCCATTAAACTATGACAAGTTGGTTGAGAGGTATGCAATGTTATTTTTACCAATTAGAAGCAATATTAACTTGTGGTAACTGTTGAGTTAAATAACTACAAGCCCCTCTTCTAGTTAAGGAGCTATTAATTATTTGTGAACTCCATGCTACATTGTTGCCCATGCCACAAGTTCTCCTTACAATATCTTTGACATAGCTGTTGCTGTTAATTATTTCTAGGTATCCTCATATTGAGAAGAATCACTTGGTAAAGCTTTTGAAGCAGTTGTTACTTAATTCAGTATCTCCTCCACAAGGCATGAAAGGCGGAAATTCTCTAAATGCTGCTGCAGGTCCTACCCTTCTGGGAACAGGATCATTTTCACTTCTAAGGCGTAGGTGACATGTAGTTAAACCTTTATGTCCAACGTCTCTTTGATTTTGCATTTACATGAGGTTTTCCTGCTGGTGTGACATGCATCATCTTTGATGGTTTAATTATAATTTTCACTTGCATGAATGTTATTTATGTCTAACTTTGGAACATTTATTTTCTTCAGATGATAGGGATCAGGTAAAAAACCAAGTCAAGAGCCCCCCTGCCCATATGCGGTGGCCTCATATGCATGCCAATCAGATTCGTGGGCTAAGCTTGAGAGAAATTGGTGGTGGATTTACAAGACATCATCGTGCGCCATCTATTCATGCAGCATGCTATGCCATTGCAAAACCATCAACAATGGTACAGAAAATGCAAAACATCAAGAGGCTACGAGGACACCGAAATGCTGTCTATTGTGGTATGGAGTTCAAACTCTTAAAAGTAATTTTTTTTTTCAGATCATTAATTTTGTTGATAAATTTGAATAAGTGCCTAAATTTTGTCCTGATTTGCATCCTGCAGCAATATTTGACTGCTCAGGAAGATATGTTGTCACGGGTTCCGACGATCGCCTTGTAAAGATTTGGTCTATGGAAACTGCATTTTGCCTGGCCAGCTGTCGTGGACATGAAGTAATTTCTCATGTTCAAAGCAAATCAAATATCTGGATTCATTGCTGTCTTTCCTCTGTTTGTTTACTGATATGTTGAATCTCATGTTCATAAAAGGGGGACATTACAGATTTGGCTGTGAGTTCCAACAATACCTTGGTGGCTTCTGCTTCAAATGATTGTGTAATTCGAGTTGTAAGCTTCCATTTGATTCTCATAGCCCATTAATCTTTTTGTTCTTTGTCCTTTTTATTCCTTTTATGCTTGTTCTTTGAGCGGTTTTTTGGATCTTGACAGTGGCATTTGCCAGATGGGCTCCCAATATCAGTTCTGTGTGGACATACTGCAGCTGTTACTGCAATTGCATTCAGCCCTAGGCCTGGTTCTGCTTACCAGCTTTTATCGTAAGGCTGATTCTCATCCTCTGGTGTTTATTCAATTTACATACAACTATAGAATCTAGTCTATACTGTGAACATTTTATGTATTTGAGATCATCCTCTCCCATGCTTTATAAATCTGCAATCTCTGGATATCTGTTGTTTCTAATGGTATGTATATTTTGAATTCTGTTTACTATGACTAAAAGGGGTTCTACTGCAGCAAAATTCTCTACAACTTATAGGTTTTTTTTTTAACTATTGTCAAGGTTTTAACTAGCCTATTTATTAACTTGCAGTTCATTGATTGAACTAATCGATCTTGTTTCATAAGATTTTTAAGGTGTGGAGCAAATTCTACATCTGTTGTCCATATGTATCCAAGTCTAACCTAGACTTATTGCCAACAGCAACTGGTTTAGGATTAAGGCATAGTTTAAGTTAAATTGGACCTTGAGTTTGGGCCTGAAGACGTATATCTTTTCCTTAGTTCAAGGGGATATTTTGTTATATCTTTATCTCAGAAACTATTTTGCTTAATTTCCTTTTCCTGTTTTTGTTTGTGTGATTCTACATGCTATTTATTGGAAGTGATGCTTTGAGTTAACTGTTTTTTATAACTTTCCCTTATCATCTACAGGTCATCTGATGATGGTACATGTAGGATATGGGATGCTAGGAATTCACATTTCATTCCAAGGATGTATGTCCCAAGGCCTTCTGATTCCCTAGCTGGTTAGTTGCATTTTACCAATGTATGATTCATGGGCCAATTAATTGTCAATATAACTTAAATGAACATTGGACTGAGTGCAGGAAGGAACAATGGTCCATCCACCAGTAGTAGTGTCCAAAGCCATCAAATCTTTTGTTGCGCATTCAATGCTAGTGGAACTGTATTTGTCACTGGCAGCGCTGACAATCTGGCAAGGGTAATGCTAAACATCTGTGACTATCTTTGTATTCAGACACTGGGTCATAAATTGGGAATATCCACTGGTAATGTAACCGTACTTGTAGGTGTGGAATGCTTGTAGACCCAATCCAGATGATTCAGACCAACCAAATCATGAAATAGATGTGTTATCTGGCCATGAGAATGATGTCAATTATGTTCAGTTTAGGTATGTTATCTGGCCATGCGAGTGCTGTCAGATAATGTTCAGTTTAGATTAGTGTGTCCTTCTCTTGTTGGATATTTAATGCTGATGTAGGCTACTTTCTTGCTTTGCAGTGGTTGTGCTGTTGCATCTAGGTTTTCTCTGACTGATAGTCCAAGAGAAGAGAACATTCCAAAATTTAGAAATTCATGGTACATGGAGCCTTTCCTCTTTCTGGGCTTATTAACATATGTTGCTTAGTACTTGAGGAATATTAAATGGCTTTTGTTGCTACCCTGGAGGACATAATGAAGATATATGCATTTACTTTGATATGCCTCCAGGTTTTCACATGACAACATAGTGACATGTTCTCGAGATGGCAGTGCGATCATTTGGATCCCAAGATCACGTAAATCACATGTAAGTTACTTGCAGCACAGTGAAAGTCAGTTTCCTCTGAGGTTCAATTCAGGTAAAATTGACTTGGGGATCATAGTTTTTCTTATTTGATTGTTAAACAAGTGCATATTTGCCTTGTAGGGAAAAGTTGGTCGTTGGACTCGAGCATATCACCTGAAAGTTCCTCCTCCACCAATGCCTCCTCAGCCTCTGCGTGGAGGTCCACGCCAAAGAATCCTCCCAACTCCTCGTGGTGTAAATATGATTGTGTGGAGCCTAGATAATCGTTTTGTTCTTGCTGCTATCATGGGTAATGTTGCCTATCAAAAAGTATTGTTTACCTGTGTGGATCAATATACAAATATATTTATATCACCTTTGTTGGCATCATCCATTTAGCAGATTGAGTTCCAAGTTTAGCTTCTATGTGGCTTTGGTAGTGGTCATATCAATGCAGTAGTTATCCTTTATTTTGTAAAAACTGAAAGCTGGTGAATGTAGATGCTAGAACATTTTTGTGGTGATTTTGAGATGGAAAAAAGGTGCATGATATTTTTAGTTTGAACTTCAGGTATTCAGGTTTTGGGCTGTGATCGATATGTAATTGATGATTATGTATTCATTCTCTCGAGACTTGTAGCAACACAAATCCTATGAAATGTCTAGAATGTTGGAGTAATTGGTTAAAGGCAAAGCATTGGGATTGAGGCTGAATTTTTAGGAGGTTTGTTCTTTGAATAGAGAGCATTAGAATTGATAAAAGTAATTTTAATGCATTTCAATTGAACTATTTGAAGAAATCCCAGGGAGTTGAATGTGTGATTGCTTTGCAGTTGAACTGCTGCTGTTGGATGTGTCATCTGATTCTGTAAATTGTAAGCCTTAAATGGCATTGTACTTTTTGATCCTTGTGCAAGTTCATGGAAGTCTAAGAAGAGCATAGAAAGTGGAAGAAACTATCTTTGTTTCCCTTTTCCTTAAATAGATTTTACTTCCAATATGATCAAATGACACTGATTCACCTCATCCTACCAGTCTGCTCACAATGTTGTTTTAAAAACTCATTTTTTCTTGCTTTTGCTCTTTACAAAACAAATCTTTTGCACTTATCTAGTTTTTAATTTTTGTGTGCTTGTACATTTTTCATAACCACCACTTTTCTTTTAAGAAATTGAATATTGGAGAATTTAAGTTGCACCCTGTTTAGAGTTTTTTTGGACAAATTAGCTGTGTACTACACTCTCTGCTCACATATCCTTATACAAGCATTCTATGTAAGGTTAGGTTAATTAAATGTATATGTGCTATTCGCAGATTGCAGAATATGTGTTTGGAATGCTGCTGATGGTAGCCTGGTACATTCTTTGACTGGTCATACTGATTCTGTAAGTTGTTCCTCTTCTTTTCTTAGCCACTTATGGACACTTTCATTGCACATAAGTAATTCCCGTGAATCTGATTTACCATATTTATGTGGTTCATGTTATTCTCCTCATAATGACTAGTAAAGATGGAAGAAGTATCTTGTTTGACACCATTGCTGTTGCTTGAATCGATAATATTATGCATTAGATGCTCTTTACCTGTTAAAAGATCACTGTGGATATTATTTCTGAAGCTTGTCGCACTTAGGGCATATTCCTTATTAAATGTAGGCAGTGGAATCAGTTTTGCTGCTACTGTTACTTCCAACTTTTGTGTGGAAAATGGAAAATAATTAATATATTAATTGCTGCAACATAATTGGCTTTTTTGTTTTTCTTTCCCATGGTCATTCCTATCCTGCTTTATACAAGTCCTAAAATCTATGACCCACCTATATGTAGTCTTCATGGTAACAAAATTCTGTGAAGCAGTGTTGGATTGGTTTCTGTTTCAGAGGCAGTGCTCAATGCTTGTCGATTTTGGGATAAAATTTGCTGGATCCTCTGATCCCTTAAACTTGTGTACATAACAAGTTATATGTTTCTTACTATTATTTCTGTGTTACTGACAGACATATGTTCTGGATGTTCATCCTTTTAACCCCCGAATTGCCATGAGTGCTGGGTATGATGGAAAGACTATAATCTGGGATGTGAGTTGATTTTTGTTTAAGCCCATTCCAGTTTCCCCTCCTTTTCCACATTGGTTAAAGCTTTCTTATTCTCTTCCTCCAGATATGGGAGGGTGTACCAATTCAAGTGTATGAGATTTCACGCTTTGAGTTGGTTGATGGGAAGTTTTCGCCGTAAGTACATGATAACAAATATTCTCTATTATTGACAACTTTTTTAGTTAAATTGATGTTGAATGGCATCCTATACATTCTGTTTGTTGTTCATTGTTCCATCATAATTAGATTTCCAAATGGAAACCAAACAGGCTATCTTAGTACATAATTTTTGTACTTTTCCTTGAGATGTACTTGTGAAGCAATGTATAGAATTTCATATGTTTTATTTTGCCGTCTTGTTAGATTTTTATTATAACTGTAGATCACCAGACTTCAGCATTTTAGATCTCATTGCTTGAATTCTCTGTAGCTTTATGTATTGCTATTGAGATGCAAGTTTTTCCAGATTTTTCTGATCTTGTTATGTTTCTGTCAAGTACCATTGATTTAAAATCATAATGTGTTGCTTATTGGAAAAAGTGACTCTTTCAATCTTGTAGCTGTTGTTGTAAACTGCTGTGTACTGCCTTTGTAATAGGGATGGAACGTCCATTATACTTTCAGATAATGTTGGTCAGTTGTACATATTAAACACAGGCCAAGGCGAGTCTCAAAAGGATGCCAAGTATGATCAGGTACTTTGAATGTTTCAGATAGCTGATTATGATTTTGTAGCATGCCACTCCTAATTAGGTTGTGTGTGCTTTCTTTTATTTTTTTTTATTTGACAGTTCTTTCTCGGTGATTATCGCCCTCTGGTACAAGATACTTTTGGGAATGTGCTTGACCAGGTTGGTTCATCATTTATAAAGTGCTTGCTTCAGTTAACTTTGCTTCATTTGCACAATGATGAGAATCATACACGTTCAAGGACTTCACCAAACCTGTTTGGCAATGATTCATGCCTGTGTTCCAGCGAGAACATTTTGAATGGAGGACTATCTTGCAAGCTTTTCTCCTGGAATGTGCCATTTGGAGTTTTATATTTTGGGTTTCAATGTCACCAGGAAATACAGTCCTAGTGTCTGTTCTGTGTCTCCTCTCTCTCTCACTTTGCATGCCTAAGAAAGAGTGTGTGTGTTTGTATTTATCTATTTCCTATAGAGTTTACTATGGCTAACATTTGATTTCTTGTAATGGTCTTGCTTTTGAACCTTTTGACTCAGTATCTAGAAAAAATAGTTGGATAACATGTAGCTAAGTTTCTCCTTCAGATGCTTTTATTGCTTGCTTTGTTTACTTCCTAATTTCAAACAAACGATTCAGGAAACTCAGCTTATACCATACCGAAGAAATATGCAAGATCTCCTATGTGACTCAGGTGTAGTGCATCACGTTGGCAACTTTACCATTATGGTATCTTAGGAAAATATGCCTGTTTTTCCTCATGAATTCAAATCTTTGAAGTGGTCATTGTTTTGTGGAATGCTAGGCATGATTCCTTACCCAGAAGATTATCAGAATATGTATCAGAAAAGACGGTTAGGAGCTCTGGGTATGGAGTGGAGGCCACCTTCCATAAGACTTACTGTTGGGCCTGACTTCAATCTTGACCCTGATTACCAAATGCTGCCATTGGCAGACCTGGATGTATTGGTTGAGCCACTGCCTGAATTTGTAGATACCATGGATTGGGAACCAGAAATTGAAGTGCAAAGTGATGACAATGATTCAGAATACAATGTCACTGAAGAGTATTCTAGTGGGGGTAAGCAAGGAAGTTTGAATTCTAGTTCCTTTGGTGATCCAGATTGTAGTGCAGAGGAAAGTGAGGTTGAAGGCAAGGATGAGTTTCGTAGATCTAAAAGGAAAAAACAGAAGGCTGAAGTAAGTGTTGCTTTATGTTTCTTTTTATAGACTTCAGTCCTGCTGCAATCTTGACTTGATATTTCTTTGTGTCCTTTTTCAGATTGAATTCTTGAGTTCATCTGGGAGGCATGTCAAGAAGAGGAATTTGGATGAGTGTGGCAGCAATTCTTTAAGAAGTAACCGAATCAGAAAATCAAGGATGGGTGGAAATGCTTCAAAGAAGTCCTCCTCATTTAAGACTTTGAGACCTCAAAGAGCTGCTGCTCGCAATGCTCTTACTTTGTTTACAAAAATAACAGGATCAGCAACAGATGGCGAAGATGAAGATGATTCGGAAGGTGATTTATCAGAAAGTGAATCTACACTGCAAGGCTCAAATATTGAGAGTGCCAAATCAGATAGATCTTTGCAAAATGAGCTAAACAGACATTCAAAAGGGAAAGAAGCTCCTTTGGAAGAGATTGACAGCTTTGTTGGTTCTTGTGAGCTTCCTGGTGCACATATGGATGCTGAAAACAGGCAGAGATTGGTGCTTAAACTGCCAGTCCATAATTATAAGAAGTTCTCATTACCAGAAAATACACAGAATCTGCATGATAAAAGTATCAGCTTGGCTGACTCATCATTTAGATCACCTCAGGACACAGCTGAGGGAAACAGGATACATACAGGCCCTCTAGATTCAGGACTCTGTTCTTATGATGCAAATGGTCTGGCAATGGAAGGAAACAGCAAAGGACAGGTAGATCGTTTTCATTTGAACTTATCTCAAGGCTACAAAAACGGGGATATCAGGTGGGGAGGTGTCAAGGCTCGTACTTCTAAGTGCCAGCGGGTGCAGGAAGCCATATCATGGGCTCCACACACCAGATATGGTGCATGCTTTGCTGATCATGGTGAAGAGAATAATCTAAAGAGACATTTGAAAACTTCCAATGATCAAGGCGCAGTTTTCCATCGTTCAGAAATTCAGAAATCCACAAACAAGATGGGTGAAGATGCACAATTTAATGCAAAAGATATTGGAACTCAGAGATCTGAGGCTGTAGTTGATGTGGCCAAAGGTATGGTAGAACCAGACTCAGATGTATGCATGGATGCTGATGAAATGCAAGAGAGGCTTTGTGTGGCTGAGGAGAATGACTATCCACCTGAACTTGAAGAGAACTTTACACCTGTATCCAAAAAGTTCAGGATGAAGTTTAACAAGATTTCAAGGATGCCAGTTGATAATTTAGGAAATGGTACATGTGATCTATTGCCTGACTGCCTTACAGATATGAAACTGAATCCAGTTTCTGGAGAGGAAGAACATGATAAAACTAATAATGTTAGTCATAACAATAAAGGTGATGGATTACACAATGTAGAATATCAGATAGATGGGAGTTCCGAGCCCACTTTGGATGACTCAGTGGAATCACATCCGAAAAAGATGTACAATGTTGTTTATAGAAGGTTAAGGTCATCTAGGAATAAGGCTGGCTTAGAATGCAATGGCAACACAAGAGAGAGCTTGTCATATGCCAACAACCATGATCTCAATGGCAGAGAAGACTTCTATGAAGACAAAATAGATGAAGGTTGTAGAACATCTTTTGGGCGTTTGACAAGTGCAAATGAAGCTAATATTGTGAGCAGTAGTATGAAGTTGAGTCAGCAGGATGAATCAGAGGATATGTTTGAAAATCTCCATAATGATTCTGTAAACCCACATCAACATCCTTGGGAAGAAGAAGAATGGGGATCAAGTTCAAGGATGGTAGCTGGACTGAGATCTACCAGAAATAGGAGAACGAATTATTGTTTTCATGACGCAGGTCCAGTTGATCAGAAGAAATTGCATCAGTCACCCAAAATAGGGTCATGGTTAATGCTTTCAATGCATGAGATTTCACGTTATATCCCTCAGCTAGGGGACAGAGTTGTATATTTGAGACAGGTTTGTACTGACTATTCGTCGTTGACTTGTGGTAGACTCATCCATGTGGAGATACTATACTGACTATTTATTGTTGATTTGTGTTAGAATCTTTCATGTAGAGATACTTTATTTTCTTTTTAACCTAATTGCAATGCTTACATGCGCAACAATGTTTTTTAGGGGCATCAGGAATACATAAACCACAGGGCCTTAAAGGAGGCTGGTCCCTGGAAGTTATATAAAGGAAATGTAAGGGCGGTGGAATTTTGTGAGGTTGTTGAGCTTGAATATTCTACATTAGCAGGATCTGGGGAGAGTTGCTGTAAAATGACTCTTAAATTCATAGATCCTAATTCTAGCCTGTTCCAAAAATCATTCAGGCTAACACTACCCGAAGTGACTGGATTCCCAGATTTTCTTGTTGAAAGGACTAGATATGATGCTGCTATGCAGAGAAATTGGACAAACAGGGATAAATGTAGAGTGTGGTGGAAAAATGAAGATGAACAAGATGGTAGTTGGTGGGATGGCCGGGTTACTTCGGTCCAGCCCAAATCCCCTGAATTTCCTGATAGTCCATGGGAGAGTTGTACTGTTAAGTACAAGAGTAATCCCACGGAGACAGAACTTCACAGTCCTTGGGAGCTTTTTGATGCTGATACTCAATGGGAGCAGCCTCGTATTGATGATGAGACCAGAGATAAGCTGCTGTCTGCCGTTGCAAAATTAGATAAATCAGCTAGAAAAGCTCAGGTAGTTATTTGTGAAATAAATTTTCCTCTGTATAGCTTCTGTTAATGCCAGCCGGGACCAGTGAAGCAATTTGAAGATACTGGCGGGGCTTTTCTGATTTGTTTTTTCTTTTATCATTTTCAGGATTACTATGGTGTTCAAAAATTGAGACAAGTTTCGCAGAAGTCTAATTTTATAAACAGGTAAACTTGTAGCTTCCTCCCTTGCAAGAACCCATCCTGGCGTTCTGCCATACATGCCATTTTTTGATGCCAAACCTGCCAATTACCATTTGAATTTGAGTTGTGAAAGGTTGGCAACTTAAATTGGTGTTTCAATCCTATAAAAATTTTCAGGTTCCCGGTTCCATTGTCTCTGGAAGTGATCCAGTTGAGGTTGGAGAACTATTATTATCGAAGTTTGAATGCAGTGAAGCATGACATTAAAGTAATGCTGGCAAATGCGGAGTCATATTTTGGGAAGAATGCAGAGTTATCAACCAAAATGAAGCGCTTATCAGACTTCTTAACGCGGACATTATCCTCCTTGTAGCCCAAATGGAGTTTTCCCTTTTTAGGTGTAGATAAACATCATAGAGGTCTATTTTAATTCTTTTTCCTGAATGAGTTCTTACTCTAGTTGTTTTCTTATTTTTTACTTTGCCTTTCAGGGAAATATAGGTCTTGCGGAACATTACCTTATTGTGGTGGAAAATTTCCGCCCAGAGATTCTTTCATGTATAAACATGCCTGATCTGCATTTCACTAATAATAACAAAGAAATATACAAGTAATCTGCATCTTCTTTTCGTTTTTATTTGAGCCCAAGTGTTACTCTGTATCTTCAAATTTGTCTGATATAAACATTGTCCAGTTATAAAATGATATTTGTGTGACCATAATAGGTGCAAAGAGTATGAACTTTATTAGCTCCGAGAGCATCAAATCTCCCCAAGGGTCAGAGAAAACTGGAAGAGGTGGCGGAACCTTGTCATGTCATTGCCATCTTAAGCAATGGTGACTACAGTTCTAAGTTACCAGGATGTGAAGACATGTCTACATTGATCAGATTTTGAGCTCAGGAACCAAAAAACTGGCGTTTACTGCTAAACCAGAAAGAAAAGTAGAAAGATTGGGTGCCCGGATGAGATCCGGATTCCGCGTTCAAAATATCCCCGCAAGAAGATTGGCAGAGGTGGGAATTGCAGCTCCGGTGATACGCATTGGTGGTTTTTCACACCTATTTGAAATACGCAAATTCTCAAAGGGAGTTTATTGATACTTTGCATCGTATCATATATGATGATATACTGGAGGGATCTCACGGTCAAAATTTTGGCTGGCAGTTTAAATGATACATACTTACTCGACGGAGACAAAATTTGTAACTTGAATTGCGTAATTTCATGAGGATAACCCTAAATTTGGTTTGAATCCTTACAAATGCTCTTTTTTTTTTTTTTTAATTTCTTTTAACCAGGCAATAATCTACTTAGCAAAGAGGAAACCAAATATTTTCCTGTCCCAAACACACCTCTGCTCTTTCATCTTTGCGTATAATTTCAAAATTCGTCTATTTTTCGCATCTTGGGCGTGTGTATATTTTTATCATTTAATTTTCTTCGCATTTCACCATTTTACTTGAAGAAATGAGAAGACATACAAAGAAGAAATGAAAAGATTTAAGTGAAGTGGGTACACAAAGTCCGTTTAACGGAATGACATAAATTTTGATTTTTTTATTTATTTTTATTTTTTATGGGGTTGGGGGAGGGGGGGGAGGGGTCTCACATCGTCAAAATTTTACTTTAAAAGTGTATACGCTAGAACTGTGTCTAAGATTATTATTATTGTGATAAAATGAGAAGATAAAAATTACGAAAATATTAGTTGATGACACTATTAAGACACGTTGAATAAGCACGTGACAAATTTTGGTAACTAAAATGTAGAAACAATATTTTAATAGTTAAAATCCTAAACATTTATTTTTAAATTTTAAGATTTAATTATTGATATATAATATAAATTTTATAAAAATTATTTTTAATGTGAATTTTTTAATTAAAAAAATGCAAAATACCGAAGCAGGAATTATGAGATGACAAGCACACCGTTTCCCAAGTTTATGGGTTTAAGATTAAAGTACTGTTAAATTATAAAATTTAGTATGTTGTCATTGAGCGTAAGAAATTTTATTTTAAATTATTATCATTTAAATAATAATAATAATAATTTTTAAAATATAAAAATAACATATTAATAAATAATCGTAATTTGGGTGAATAAAGATAATAATTAATGTTTTTATAATACCTTTTTGTATGACTGTTGACTTAAATTATTTGTTTATTTATTTTAAGTAGAATAGCTGATGGGGACAAAAGCGGAGGGAGAAAACAGTGGAAGATAATAAAGAGGTAGTTCATCAGCCGGCTCCTCCTAGATTACTCCGCCTCCCTCTCTAACAACTTCCAACGGACTTTCCAAAGCTCCCCCCCCCCCCCCCCCCCCCCCCCCCCCCCCCCCCCCCCCCCCCCCCCCCGAAAAACCCCCCCCCCCCCCACCCCCCCCCCCCCCCCCCCCCCCCCCCCCGAAAAACCAAAATAAGAAAAAACGGAGGGCGGTGGGGGCGGTGTGCTCATAGAAACCCCAAAGCCGCTGTCTCATTTCTACTCGTCCTCTCCTCCCAAACAGATACCCACAGATCTCTATCTCTCTCTCTCTCTCTCTCTCTCTCTCTCTCACACACACACACACACACACACACAAACACTCGCATTCATTGAACTCCTACATTTCCCATATTCGAATCCAAGGGAAAGAAAAAGAAAAGAAAAGAAAAAAAAATGCAATCTTCTTCGGCGACGCTCCCGCTTTCACAGGCAGCTGCAATGACCGTTCCGCGATCCAAACATACCTTCCATTCGCTGCCGTTCTCCCCCTTCAAGCCTTTAAATCTCAGGTTCTGCGGACTCCGCAGTGAGGCCTTCGGCTTCTCCTGCTCCCCTCGCTTTACTTATAATCAACCACACCACCACCACCACCGAGTTCGCCCGCGAGCTGCTCGCTCCTCCTCCAGCAAGATTTACGCTTCTCTCGACGCCAACGGTAGCCCTCCCAAGTCTTTCGATTACGATTTGATCATTATCGGTGCTGGCGTCGGTGGCCATGGGGCCGCTATGCACGCCGTCGAGAAGGTACGCTCGCTCCACTGCTTATCCTTTTTTTTATTATTGTTATTATTATTATTTGCTTTTTTCTCTGAATTGGCGTTTGCTTTAGTTCTATTTGACTCCTCCTTCCTGCAAGCTTTTTAGCGTAGCTGGACTGAAGTAGAGATAAAAGAGAGGCCTGTTTTATGTAATTTCAATAACTTAACTTAGATTTTGTGAATTTGGATCAGCCAGAGTTATACCCCATAGTTCAAATTCACGAGAATTGTACATGAACTTTTGACAACTTTAAGCTGGCAATTGCTCCAGTATTCCTAATTTTCTGAACGTATGTGCCTTGAATTTGACTTTTTTTATTTTCAATTGGCAGTCGAATTGATCCCGCGCATCATCTACTTGAGATTAGTTTCTGTTCCAGTTTTAGAAATTTGAATTCTCATTGTATGGTTCTGAGAATCAAGAGCATATTAGTGAAACTCTTGGAGCCACTATATGGCATAAAAGTTTCCCTATGTTATCATCATATTATATGTCATCCTTTTTCATTAGGAAAGAAAACAATTAACCTTTCTTTACGTACCACTGTTTGCTACTTGAGTTGCGTGCTAAGTGTACAATTGGGAATCAATACCATAATTGCAGGGTCTTAAAACAGCTATAATTGAGGGAGATGTCATTGGAGGCACATGCGTAAACAGAGGCTGTGTTCCTTCAAAAGCTCTTCTGGCTGTAAGTGGTCGAATGCGTGAACTTCAGACTGAGCATCACATGAAAGCTTTGGGTTTGCAGGTGTGTAACCTTGAAAGAAAGAAAAAATATATAAAGGAATTATCTTCAAAATGTTACAATTTCCACATTGGTGATATTTTTGTTCTTGATTGTGATAGGTAGCAGCTGCTGGGTACAACAGACAGGGAGTTGCTGACCATGCAAATAATCTTGCCACAAGAATTCGTAACAACTTGACAAATTCTTTAAAGGCAGTGGGTGCTGATATCTTGACTGGTGTTGCTACAATTTTGGTGAGTTGAAGTTCAATTTTCATGAGTCAATTAGTACAACAAACTAGAAGATCTTATGCTTGATTTAAATTGATTGCCATGTGCATCTCATTCTATGGCAGGTTTTTCTTTTCTTTTTTTTTTTTTTTTGGCATACTTAGGCAGTTTTTCTTAATGGTTGTGGTTGACTAATTCAGGGACCACAAAAGGTGAAATATGGGAAAGACAACATTGTTACCGCAAAAGATATAATCATTGCTACTGGTTCTGTCCCTTTTGTCCCCAAGGGCATTGAAGTTGATGGTAAATATATTGTTCTGTTTTCTCATCATTACACAAAGACGAACATCTTGCATCATATTCTAACAAAAAGCATTAAAATCATGAAAAACATGGTGGCATTATTTTTGTTGCTGATACTTAATGCTTGCCCAGAAATGGCATAGTATGTCAGAAAGTTAAATTTTCCAAAGAATAAGGGTACATTTAGGCATACAGGTAGATGAAAGCATCCAACTATCAAAGGCGTGATGGTCTCAATATTTAGATGTTTTGGTGAATAACTTTGAACTCTTGTGTGCTTACCTTTGTAAGAACCGTTCCCAAGCTGCCTTGCTGATGAATCAGCTTAGCGAAAGCATGTATTCTATCCATACTCCTTGGAAATTAATGTATAGGTCTATTTCTTGTTATTCTCTGGAAACCCTTTTCTTCAATTTACTGCAATCTTATGTTCTCTTGCTCCTAGAAATTTGAACTCTCACGTAGTGGTATACAGGGAAGACTGTAATTACAAGTGATCATGCACTCAAATTGGAGTTTGTCCCTGATTGGATCGCCATTGTTGGAAGTGGCTATATTGGTCTAGAATTCAGTGATGTGTACACTGCACTTGGAAGTGAGGTAGCAGCATTAACCACTCTCTGCCTCTCTCTCTCTCTCTTTTCCGCTAGATTTGCTCTTTCTCTTCCTTACATTAACTGTTTTTATAATTCACATTCCTACCAATGAGACATGAACTTGGCATGGGAAGATGCACTACCAGTAATCATTGTTGCAGTTTATGGTTTTACTTTAGTCATGCTTGCAACCTGTATACTACTTGTCTAGCTTCTAAATTTTCATGGAGTTGAAAAATTAACAAAAATTTATACTCATGCAATATAAACATGGAATTTACCAATATGGTAATATCAAGGTCATCAAAAGTTTCCTTTTCTTTTGTAGGTGACCTTTATTGAAGCTTTAGATCAGCTTATGCCAGGATTTGATCCTGATATTGGGAAATTAGCTCAACGGGTCCTAATAAATCCACGGAAAATTGAATATCACACTGGAGTATTTGCATCTAAGGTATTATGACTTCATAACAAATGCCCATTTTACTCACACTCACACACTATCTCTCTCACACCCACACTCTCTCTTTGTGGTGTATTGAATACATCTTTTTCATTATTACAGATCACTCCAGCA
The DNA here is from genome assembly GCA_037897445.1 of Ceriops zippeliana. Taxonomy (NCBI): domain Eukaryota; kingdom Viridiplantae; phylum Streptophyta; class Magnoliopsida; order Malpighiales; family Rhizophoraceae; genus Ceriops; species Ceriops zippeliana. The sequence continues at coordinate 3,247,433 of JBAPLH010000061.1, read as the reverse complement.
AAGGATGGAAAACCAGTCACTATTGAGCTTATTGATGCCAAGACGAAGGACCATAAAGATACTCTGGAGGTAAATTGAAACTTGTGTAAATTGATGTAGTTTGTGTTTAAGATGCAAATAACCATCTGCATTAGCATCTTTATATATAAAGAGCAAAAGTAGATATCTTCTTTTACATCTGTAGCATGTGTAAGGGGAAGCAACCTTACTCAAAACTGTTTAATCACAGCCTGCATCTTTTTGTTTAGGCATAGTCATCCATGAAATGCATAAACTAGTCAACTGAAACTCCGTCAATGAACTTACTTGTCGTGTTTTGAGAGTTATTTTTCAAACTTTCAAACCTTTGCTGAGGAGCAACACATGAGCTGTAGCAGAAAGCTTGTCAAATTTGAGTCTCCTTGCCTCCTCATTGCAATTACACTTGGGAGCTTAGATACATACCCTTGACTCGACTTAAATATTTTCCTCGGTATGCGAAGGCTATATGCAGATTCCAAATTAGCAATTGTGGTCCTTTCTCATCACATTGTAAAGTCTCATGTCATTCTGTAGTAACTCTGACTTTGCTTTTGCTACAGGTAGATGCAGCATTGATTGCAACTGGAAGGGCTCCTTTTACAAATGGTCTTGGCTTGGAAAATGTATAAACACCTGAATATAGAAAGTAATTAGATAACGTTATCATTGAGAGGAAAATTGGTTTAATTTTCCCTTTTTCCCCCCCTCAGATCAATGTGGTCACACAACGTGGTTTTGTTCCTGTTGATGAGCGTATGCGGGTTATTGATAGGGACGGGAATCTGGTTTGTTTATGATCCTCATGAACAACCTTTGGTTTATGGTTGTTGCCCTGATACCAAACTAATTCCATTAACCTCAAATATCAGGTTCCTCATCTATATTGCATTGGGGATGCAAATGGTAAAATGATGCTTGCTCATGCTGCCAGTGCACAAGGAATTTCAGGTTAGATGCTTACTAGTTCAGTGTTAAATGCTTCAAGCAAATGCTTTCAGTTTGCACATGATTTATCTTGTGCTTATGTCTTAACACAGTGGTTGAACAAGTCACTGGAAGAGATCACGTGCTAAATCATCTAGGTGTCCCAGCAGCTTGTTTCACTCATCCTGAAATCAGTATGGTTGGATTGACAGAGGTACATGTTGAAATCTGGAAGTGCTATAGTATATGCAGATAAGTCACCATGCTGTATTCATGATTTATGAAATTTTAGCCTGTGTATTCAATTTATTTATAGAGTTATGGACGCACAACATGGTGAACATACTGTGATAGTACATCTTGATTTCCTCCTTATTCGGGTTGCCAAATAAATTATTCATTTTATGTTCTTGTTGTCTATGGTTTTTGACTGGAACTTTTGCAGCCTCAAGCAAGGGAGAAAGCTGAAGTAGAGGGATTTGAAGTGAGTATTGCCAAGACTAGTTTCAAGGCTAACTCAAAAGCCCTAGCAGAAAACGAAGGAGAAGGTCTTGCAAAGGTTTAACTTAGCAAATCCTTTTCTCCTGTAGTGTTTTTGTAAAAATATAATAGGAAAAATCAACAGATCCTCTTTCTCACATTGTCTTCTTTACATGAATAGCTAGAGAAGCTCTTTCCAAAGCTATTATATTTTTGTTACTATCTGTTTTTCGGAGTTATGTTGTCTTATAGATTATATCAGCTTCATGATTGTTATTATTTTATTATTTCATGCAGTTGATATACAGACCTGACAATGGGGAGATACTTGGAGTCCACATAATTGGGTTGCATGCTGCAGATCTCATTCATGAAGCATCCAATGCTATAGCATTGGGTACCCGTATTCAGGTGGGTCATTGTTTTCTACCACACCACTGTCTGTACACTGGTATTGCTAGTTATGACACACCAGCCTGTAGCATGGTCTTCTTACAGAGAACTTTGGAAGTTATATTTTTAGGCCCACTTTTTGTTTCTTCATAAAGTAACTATAAGCTTGTACTGTATTTTGTTGGGTGGCTTAAACTGGAAAAAATTATGCTTACAATATACGTTCTTTAGCTGTCCATCGATGGGGATGAAAATTTTGTGTTATTGATTATAGTCAGCACTGTTGCAGGACATTAAGTTTGTGGTTCATGCTCATCCAACATTGTCTGAAGTTCTTGATGAACTTTATAAATCGGCTAAGGTAAGCTTCTGGTCTGCTGTTTGTTTCTACATCACTTTGAGCATGATGGTATTTTGTCATATTTTTTGCTGTTCCAGTTCTAAATGTTAAACGTTGAAAAACATAGCTATGAAGCACCTAATGAATATCATATTTGTGCATAAAATGCCAAGGATTATGAGCATATCTGGTCATCTTGCCATTAATCGTGCATTTTGAATGGGAAATATATATTTAGTTTTAACTTCCAACAAAATTAGAATCCAAATGAATAATTCAAGTAGGGGGCGTGTCACTTGTTTTAACAACTATCTAACATTATCTCAGTACAAAGTCCTGATACGTTTTCTACCAAATTTGGTGGTTGCATATATTTGCTAAGCTGAAGGCAGCATCACCAATTTTCAAGTTAGTGACAGAAGTTTTTAATTTATGGGGCAGGTTACTGGTCATGTTCCGAGCCCAGTAAGTGAAGCAGTTGCAGTCTAGTCGTCTTACCACGCAAAAGAGGTGAAATTTTGAAGGTAATTTGCTTGTGTTAAGAGGGCATCAAATCATGCATGGCCAGCCAAGAGCAGGAAGTGGACAAATTTCCCCCAAAGAAAGCAATACCATCGTTCAAGTTTGATGAGTTCAAAAATAGCTGTTTGGGCCTGATTAATTTGGTGTAGTGTCTTCTTGAGTTTGTCATGTCACCTAGCGAACGTACCCCAGTACACAAAATAATTCCATTTTTAATTTATTCCTCTCAATTTTTGGATGGCACATCTGCTGAAGAGTTGCTATTGTTTTCTGCTGCTTTGTTCAACATACGAGGCTAAAAAACCAAAATAATAATAATAAAGGCTTGAAATCAATTTATGCTTCTCATTTTGAATCTTGTTATTCCCACATCAGACCAAAGAAGTTGCTAATTTGAATAGGTTTCTCTTATTTAAAGCCCAGGACAACAATCAATCTCTGAATGTGCATGACTATACTTGTCTTAGCTTAGAAGTTTCAGATTTCAAAAATGCTGTGAGTGTGCTCACTTTGGGCAGAAACCCCAGCAATCTAAATCCATAGAAATTAATATGAGCCCAGGACAACTCACAGTGTTCCCGTGAGCATATCAGAAATTAAGGTGAACCATAAACTTCGGCAACTATTGAAGTAGGAGACATTTGTTAAGTGAGACTCGGCCCCCCACAAGGGGGTGCCATAGACGCTTCATTTTTTAACATACCGGGGGGGGGGGGGGGGGGGGGGCAAAAGATTAGTAAGGCAAAGCCCACCATATGCATGAGATGAGATCTTGGGAGACAGGGCAGAGGCGAGAATAAAGAAGCAATAGAAACACAAAGTGCGTATCGACGGTCTAAGTTGCCCAAGCATTCAGGAACACGCAGTAACCTGGGCATAATTGATGACGCAAAGGCCGAACGGTAGACTGTCAAGCTCAACATTCTAAGTCGCTTGATTCGGACAGGATCAATTTGTAAAGATAGAATGCAGCTGGAGGCAATGGAAACAAATAACTAGTAGCAACCCCCATAGAATTTCGATACAATAACTGTTCTAAACCAATTAGACAGGCACCAGAATCATTCACATCCCAAGTTACTTCTTGCCAAGTGAAAAATAAGGTCCAGACACACCAACAAGAAGAAGAAAAATTTGTACAAGGGGCAAGCTGGCAAACAATCTCACCATCTTGTACCCGGATAAGTATTTTGACAATGCACCCTCAGCAGTTCGAAGTGCAGAAACAGAGATAGATTTATCGCTCAATAAAAAGTTCAGGACTTTGAGATCTTTAACAACCATCGAGTAACAATTCAAACAAAATAGGCTTAATATTAAAGCGACTAAATTTCTCAAAAAGAAAAAAAAAAGAATAAAACTGAAAAGAGTAACATCATCAAGTCATTAAACTCCTAAACATTAAAGTAAATAAGAAGAAACTAACGACAACAGTTCCATTTCAAAGGGCTGGGGGTCCAGTCTCTACTCTTCCTCTGAGGCTGCCTCACCGTTCTTCTTGTTATGCTTCCTCGCGTACCTCTGGTTTCTCAGGAACTTGGGGTCCATCTAGACCCAAAAAAGCAAAACACCCAACAAAATAAGTTGATAAAAAAGGGTATTCAAAGAAAAAAAAACAGACAAAAAAGACAAAATAATTAAAAAAAAAAACAGAGAAAAGCAGTAAAAAAAGGCAAAGTACCCCTTTGGTGGAGGTATGGCGTTGCCTCTTCGGCTTCTTGATGCCATTCTTGTGGGCCTTGTAGGACTGGTTGTGTGCAGTGTGGTTCTTTGACTTGGCCATCTCTGCAATTTATCAAAAATACTCTTCAATCAAAAAAAAAAAAAAAAAGAGCCCAACCAAAGATGAAGTGAGCTTTATTAGAGATAAAAGGAAGAGAAGAAACAGACCTTCAGAGGGAGGCTGTCCGGTTAACCCCAAAAAAGCTTAATAAATAAATAAATATATATATATATATATATATATATATATAAACGAGATAGTCTTAGCTTCAGCAAGATGATCAGAAACCCTAAATCTTAGCGGCGTTTATATCGACATATCATTTGTGACCAAAATGCCCATCGTCTCATTTGTGGGCTATATATTTGATGAGCCGCAACTTGGGCCTACGTTTGCTTCTGTTTTCCAAGGTTTGATACGCAATCCACTGCTTGAGTGGCGAATTACATCGTATCAAAACGTCAGCAAGTGACCCTAAAAGCTGCGCTTGTTGCCCTATTCGTAATTTAAGAGTTTGAGATGCCCCGTCGAGTGCCACTCCAACGCCGTTTCTGGTTTACGCCCGACTCTCTACCAGTCCATCTCTTTAGCCCTGTCTCGATCCCACCACTTATATTTTCAGTTTTCACAGTAAAAATATCAGTGTGTTTCACGTTGTAATCCATATCTTGTCTCCGGGGTGGCTTTTCCAATTTTAGATTTAGATATCAGACCCGTGTCTGACAAATAAATAAATAATGTTTCTATTTGATTGGTTCTATGGAATTCTTGCATCTCTCGGCCTATGGCAGAAAGAGGCCAAGATTCTGTTTCTGGGTCTGGACAATGCTGGCAAGACCACTCTGCTGCACATGTTGAAAGACGAGGTATCTCTTTTGCAACTTTGGTTGTTTGGTTTTGTTTTTTTTTTTTTCCCTTTTGGGTGTTTTTTGGGAATTGCCTTTTTTTTTTTTGGGTGAATCTGGAGGATCTACTTGCAGAGATTAGTACAGCACCAGCCGACACAGCACCCAACCTCGGAGGAGCTTAGTATAGGGAAAATCAAGTTCAAGGCTTTCGATTTGGGCGGCCATCAAATCGCTCGTCGCGTCTGGAAAGATTACTACGCTAAGGTCACTACTTCCCCGTTTGCTATTGAGACGATAGATTCTGCTTTAAATTTGTTTTTTTTTATGGGGACTTCATTTTTCAATCTTTCCGTGTGATTACATGAACGGAAAAACAGGTGCTTTTGTCACTCTCAGTTAAGAATAAGGTTAACAAAGGAGTGCTTGTGTAAGATTAATTTGTTATGTTTGTAATTCATAATAATCAATATTGTGTCATGATTTCCAAACGCCCGGGTCCTAGAACTGTTTTTGTTTTCGGAGTGTACTTTCAATTCATCTCACCAGCGTATTGTAATTGGAAACATGGACAGATTTTTGTGTGACAAGTGGTGCCTTTTGTCTTTCTGTCGTGCACATTGCTTGTTTCTGGCAGAGCTGGTTCCTTCCTAAATTGTCAGGAGCACTAATGCATGCTTCTGTTCGTTTTCTTGTGGACTCTGAGGCAAATTGTATTTATAGATTCAACATTCGAAGGCAGAGTAAAGTGGTCTCTATATGTTTGCTACCTTAGTTCTTGTCTGGATGCAGTATCAATTTCTGATCTGGAATTGGTTATATTCTATGGAATCAAGAATGAATTCCCGATTCCCCCATCAGCTCACATTGTGCCTTCATAATCCCAGATAAGCTTTCCTTGTGTTTATCTGATTCATGGGAGGCCAACATTGGTGATGGAAGTTTTGCTGATAGCACTTTTTTGGTTTCTATGAAGGTGTTTAATAGTAGCTGTCCACACATTTTATTTCAAGCCTTGAACAAGATGGGTTTTGGGCTGTAGTTGCTTTCAGAAGCACTGACTTGTGTCTGGGACTGGTTTCTTATATAAATTCTCCAAATGATTTGGAGATTGAACCAATGTCTTCCCTCTTTTGGTGATTGGTGGTCTGCCTGTCTGGTCAGGTCTATGGGGAGAATTTCATTCAGTCTGTCATCTAAATTAAGCTCAGCCTTATTTGGGTCAGCTGCTTTACCGTTGAGCTGCTCTGTGTCCCTAAGGAGACTTGCGCTTTTAAAATAGTGCAATCTGAAACCACATGGTTGATAGCCCTTTTGCTTTACTATCATTTAATTTGCTGACTAATGCATTCTTTCTCAGACTCTCAAGTTCCTTTTTATCTCCTGCATCTAACATATTTTAATTTAAATGCACTAAAAACACTCCATCCATCAAAGTTTTGTGCATTTCAGAAGTTTCATTTTTCTTGGAGGTTTTGCATTGCTTGTCAATTCTTGTTTTCTGTGTGTATATAATTTTCACATCGTGTGCATGTGATACTAGAAAGAATAAAAACCCTTTTAAGTTTCAATTTCTGCATACAGGTGGATGCAGTGGTCTACCTGGTGGATGCCTATGACAAGGAGAGGTTTGCAGAATCAAAGAAGGAGCTGGATGCACTGCTGTCAGATGAATCTCTAGCCAATGTGCCATTTCTCATTCTTGGCAACAAAATTGACATTCCGTATGCAGCTTCCGAAGATGAGCTTCGTTATCATCTAGGGCTCACCAATTTCACTACTGGCAAGGGGAAGGTGAATCTAATGGACTCCAATGTTAGGCCCCTCGAGGTTTTCATGTGCAGCATTGTCCGCAAGATGGGATATGGTGATGGCTTCAAGTGGCTCTCTCAATACATCAAATAGTGATTGGAATATAATCTGGCTCTGTATTCTTTTTCGAGTATTCCATTCAGTTTTGCTGTAACTGTTTACAGTTAAATTGACAATGGAATTTTTTGTTTGCCCATCATTTGATTGGTTCTGCAATAACATTTGATTTATAACTCGGCCATTGTCAAACTAGCGAATGTTGAAGAAAAGTTGTTTGCACTTCGCAACTATCTTTTGATAAATTTATTCTTGTAGGACTATCAAAGCTGCAATTTTTTATGTTGAATTTCATTACCACCATCTCGTGAATTCGTTTCTGTTTCATCCTTTTCCATGTTCCATCTTGCACCTTGTCCTGTGAACGTGAATTGCTTTGTCAAGATTTTGGTTGCTCTTGGGACAAACTGAAGTTACCATGAAAGCTCGGAGTAAATTTAATGTTCTTTTATTAGTGTTTTTAATCAGAGCTTTTTAATAGCCACATTGCTATTCAAGCTGTGACATGAAGAATCAAGGGACCACATTGATATCCCAGCCGGCAGAGGATATTCCATGTGTCTCATATGGTTTTGCAAGTTGCAGGATGATGCAAGTTAACACTCAGGCAAACTGTGTAGCTTATGCCCCAGCAAATGATGCTGCTAATGTTCTTGATGAAGTTATTTGGAAGGATGACCTACCCATGTCCGTCTCCCTCCTTATTGACACCGATGCAGGCAATTCACTACGCCTACGAGTTAAATGAAGTTATGCTTTTCCGTACCCAAAAAAGACAATTGAGATAATAAAATTCAAGTTTCTGATTTAAAGTTGAGATGCTTCATTGGGAAGTATGGCCCAAATTTCTGCCGAACTCACACTTCTACAGCAATGATAATACTACCGACCGGGGCCTCTTTTTTCATCTGTTACCCAAATTCCGAAGGACTGGATCCAACAATGCAAGTCACTGGTCTATTGCAGACCGGCCTCAGCCAATATATGATCATTGGCCTGTGCGTAGTATAAAATCTCTCTCTCTCTCTCTCTCTCTCTCTCTCTTTTTCCTTTTTTTTCAATTTTACAGGGCAAGCATTTTCCTTTTCTTGCAATCGAAGAAGAATAAAGAGCAAGCAAACTCTCTGAAAAATCTCTCTCTCCTAAATGAGTTAGACCCTCGCTTTCTGTTACTTTCACTCCAACAAATCTATGGTCTATCCGTCTCTACTACTTCTCTTTTCATAATACACAATCCGCAACCCCTCCTTTAAATGTTACACTCACGAGTATCTTGCCCACACCAACCAAGAAAGTTTAGTCCCATAACTCAAATTAGCCTTTTGTGTAGCGAAAATGGATCCCAAAAAGTGTGTTCTTGTTACAATAGCATTAATGATATTAGTGATTGTGGCCAATGGGGATGAACCATCTTCAGTGAAGCCACTGGTGAAGATCGTGAAAGGCAAGAAATTGTGTGACAAAGGGTGGGAATGTAAAGGTTTTTCCAAGTATTGCTGCAACCAGACCATTTCTGATTATTTCCAGACCTACCAATTCGAGAACCTGTTCTCAAAGCGTAACACACCTGTAGCTCATGCTGCCGGATTTTGGGACTACCATTCTTTTATAACTGCGGCTGCTGTGTACCAGCCTCATGGGTTTGGCACCACTGGTGGGAAGCTCATGGGACAGAAGGAAGTAGCTGCTTTCCTGGGGCATGTGGGCAGCAAAACCTCATGTGAGTTGAATGTTATGTAATTCTGATTATTCTGACCCATTACATCTCACAATTTCACCTACAAATATGCAATTCTTCATTTAATATATCATAGTGTGTAGTCCATTACATTTCTGGCGATTTATTTTCTGCTATCTGGGCACTGTCATTCAAAGCTATAACCTATATTTTTGTTTTCCATTTTCTCTCGTTGAATTGCATATGATAAATGAAGGCAACGGTCATATAATTTCAGGTGGCTATGGAGTGGCAACAGGAGGACCCTTCGCCTGGGGTTTATGTTACAACAAGGAAGTGAGCCCCAGCAAGTTATATTGTGATGACTACTATAAGTACACATATCCTGCACCCCTGGTGCTTCATACCACGGCAGGGGTGCCCTGCCCATCTATTGGTATGCATCCTTAAAATTATTGTAATGCTCATAAGAATTAACCAATTCAATTTCTACGGTTTGATTTTCAGTTTGTCACTTCAACCATTCTTTTGTTGCTGGTGCTTCTATTGCATGCAGGAACTACAACTACGGGAAAACTGGGGAGGCCCTGAAAATTAATTTGTTGGATCATCCGGAATACATAGAAAATAATGCTACCTTGGCTTTCCAGGCTGCAATTTGGAAGTGGATGACACCAGACAAGAAGAAACAGCCTTCCGCGCACGATGTATTTGCCGGCAACTGGAAACCTACAAAGAATGACACGTTGTCCAAAAGGGTACCTGGTTTTGGCACTACCATGAATGTTCTCTATGGAGATCAGGTTTGCGGGAAGGGTGACGATGAATCAATGAACAATATTATCTCTCATTACCAATATTACCTTGATCTGATGGGTGTTGGCAGAGAAGAGGCCGGGCCTAATGAAGTGCTTAGCTGTGCTGAACAGGTGCCTTTCAATCAAGCCTCTTCGTCTGCATCATCTTCCTGAGATTTTTCCCTTTCTGAAGGAAAAACTTTCACGACGGAAAGGCAGCTATATCGTTTTGGAAAAAGAGGTTTTAACGGGAAGAAAGAATTGGCAACTCTTTGTGTCTATTTGAATCTATTATGTAATATGGGTGATTACAGTGCGTATTTATGCATTGCTAAGCTACCTGTGACTTCCATTGTTGACGACAAGAATATTCTCTTTGATTGCGTCTCTAAGTTGAGTTGTGCATATACCATGCGTGTCATTCACGGATATACATGCAATGAAGTCGCAAAATCACAAGACAAGTTCATCTAATTTTGGTCAGGATTACTGTTCTTTTTCTGTCAAATTGGTCTGGTCCAATTTTTATTGGGTTGATCACTTAGTCAAAAATAAATTTAATATACAAAAAATTGAAATTTGTCTTAATTACACCCAAATTAATGTAGTTAAGAGCCTTAGAAATTTATTTTGAAAATTATACGTTTAAATCCCAGGGGAGAGAGAGTTTTAAGTGAGAAGAAGTTCGGGATGAACTCTTCCCACCTTTCCTTATCAGACATCTTTTAGGCTCGACTCCATGGCAAAAGAGGGCCCTCTGTAGCAGTTTAGTAGCCTGCGGAGGCAGCAATCCCAGCGAGCCGAAGCAAAAATGGGCTGAAACATAGGATTGGGCTCATCATGTCAAAGCCCATGAGAAGACGATGAGCCGAATTATATGAGCGAGAGTCAAAAAAAGAAGCAAATTGTCGGCATCACTGGAATTATTAAGAAATCAAATTTCTTTCACATATCTATCTGGCTGAGATAACAAGCATAAAATCTGGACTTATTCCGCACCAGACCGCTGTTGGCTATGATACCCCTTTCGGTAATGTATTGAAACATCTTTTTTTTTTTTTTAAGGAAAAATTATTAAATAAAATACACTAAATCACTAATCGAACTATTGCTTTAGATAATAATGTTTAATAGACTTTACCATGTAACAATATTAGTATCCATATATTTAGTACTTCACGTCACCTATAATTTGATTGACCATATGTTGTTAGTGAGAAATAGTACTGTACTTCAATAATTTTTTTTTAAAAAAATAAGAAACTTTAATTATAGGTTGCAATAGGTTTCTGAACGAGGAGGCATTGGAACTTTCTCTAAAATCGGTACGGCACAAAAACGAAGAGAAGATAACTAAAAAGAAAAGGAGAAAAAATGGTGAGAATTTTGCACTTACGTTGATGGCATTTCGTTTAGGAATGAAACTGGTTCCCTAGTATTTGCCATCAACCGTCTTGCACGATTGAAATTAACTGATCCGTTACGGTATTGATGGTATTTACATATTGTCAACTGTCCAAAAGTGTTGATGGATCTTTGTTCCTAAACAAATTCTAAGAGCTCTATTCAAGTGTCTGCTTCGTTTAGTGTGACTTTAATGGCTTGTAACTTGATGCCCCCGGGGGGGAGGTAGTTAATGACAATGCTGCTATCTGCTTATGGTGGATTTGATCCACTGAATATTTAATCTATATGCTCCTTGAGTATCTGTTGGCAGGCTTAATATCCTATTTGTGTTGGCAGGTGGCAGTTATTGCCCCCAATATCCCTGCAATGTATGAATCGCACTTGGGAGTTACAATGGAAAGAGCTGTTGTGAACTGTGTTAATCGTCGTTTTATTGCAGATAATGTTGCTTTTCTCCTAGGCCATTCAAAATCTGATGTTGTAATGGTGGATCAAGAGTTCCTTCCGCTGGCCGGTGAAGCTTTTGAGGATTTTAACGAAAAATGACCACCATTTTAGGCCTCCACTTTTGATTGTCATATCTGATAAAAGTTGTGATCCCAAGTTGCTGAAACATCATGCTCTGGAAAAACGGGCCATTGAATACGAGGAGTTCCTGGAGAGTGGTGATCCAGAATTTGCTTGGAAACCACCAGAGGATGAATGGCAACTTCTGGTACAACAGCCAGCCCCAAAGGAGTAGTCCCACAGAGGGGCCTATCTTATTTCCTTGAATAATCCTTTAATTTGGCCAATAAGTGATGGAGCTGTATTCATCTGGACTCTCCCTATGTTCCATTGCAATGATTGGGGTTTCACTTGGACTCTTGCAGCCATCTTTGGGACAAGCCTATTTAGCTCTAGCGTAGCTAAATTTTGTTGCAATCTCCCCTTTGCCCTTTTTTTTTAAGTGGAACTTCCGGTGGTATGAAGCATCTTTAGAACTTCTGGATAAATTGAAAAATATTAGTGCTTCAGTCGGTCTTATGCTGAAGGCAGGATTCCCTAGTTGGCTTGAGAAAATGATGGGCATTTGATATCTGGGAAAGAAGTCAGCTTGGTGATGTTTACAATGATACTGCAAATGTGTTCAATGCATGCCAGAATCTAATATGTTAAGCTGTTCTGTGATACTGATGTCGATCAACATTCTTTTTCTTCTGTTTTCCACAGGTATCGGCGAAAGCAGTGTATTCAGCCATTGCAAATAAGTGTGTCAGTCACTCCTGTGCTGCTCCTGTGGTACTCAACTCCATAGTTAATGCTCCCAAAGACGAGACTATCCTTCCTCGACAAGTCCAGGTAATGACAGCTGGTGATGCCCCACCTCTCTGGTACTCTCTGCGATGACAGAAAAAGGCTTCTGTGTAACACACGCCTATGTCTCCCTGAAACTTATGGCCATATACAGTGTGTGCTTGGAACCCTGAGTGGGATCCATTGCCTTCATGAACGCAAGCCCGCCTGAATGCACGCCAATGGGTCTAGTACATTGGCTTCGAGGGTCTAGAAGTTGTAGACCAAAAAATTATGAAACCTGTCCCTGCAGATGGAACCGCGATTGGAGAAAAAGTGATGCGGGGAAATCTTGTGATGAAGGGTTATTTGAAGAACCCAAAAGCCAACGAGGAATGTTTTGCAAACGGATATTTTCATTCTGGGGATCTTGCTGTTAAGCACCAGGTAATTACTTAGAAATCAAGGGCAGACTAAAAGAGATCGTTATATCTTGAGGTGAAAACATCAGCAGCTTGGATGTGCAAAATGTAGTATAGACTCATCCTGCCGTATATCAGGTGTCAGTGGTGGTCAGGGAGGATGAACGATGGGGAGAATCGCCCTGTGCTTTTATAATCGATGCCTGAAGTGGATCGGTCTAATGAACAACAGTAAGTTGAGGATATTATGAAGTTTTGCCAGTCGAAAATGCCCAAATACTGGGAAGATTCAAAGGCATGTTCTCAGGCAGAAGGCAAGAGAGATGGGACCTGGGAAGAGAAGCCAGTTATGATTTGTATCCTTCCGAGTCATTTAGAGTGTAGCTTGTTATTTTTTGCAGTCACAGCCTGTACTTCAAGCGAGTGAAGAATACTGCTTGGTTATTACTCCCGCTGGCAGAGAGAATAGTCAATGGACTCATTACTATTGCACATGCATCTTTTCCAGGATATCACTCTCATCCCAAGTGATTTCACTGTTATTGCTCAGTTATTGCAACAGAAATGTTTCCCGATTTGTCTTTTTTCTCTTCTTAATCATCTTTGCCCGAGGCCCAACTGCAAAACTGGACCCCAATGCACGTGCTGCGGTTGACCACATGCGTATGCAGATCCAAACACTTGTCCGGTACCTGGCCTTCCTTTCAGAGATATTTATAGCCCACGTGGTCCAATCAGGGATGGAGAAGTAGAGCCATAGAAGCTAGTCGATTATGTTTTCTGCATTAATAGGCTACAAAAATTAGAAATCTTGATTTTGTTAACGGAATTTTCTACTTAGACTCCGACTTCAAATTAAACCACCATCAAAAGTTAAAAATAAAATAATTATAAAAGGGGTAAACGAAAATCAAATATTTGCATGCACGAAGACCTGATCCATGAAGAAAAAGGATAAACCGTAATATTTTCACTTTTCTATGTTGGCGTTGCATGCGGTTACACCATACCCTTGGAAGGTAGATAGCTGGAACGATTCACAAATCTGGGTGCAAGGGTATCCCGTTGAGGGACCGACGAGACCGTCCTAGTGATGTGACTTGACCAATCCATAGAAGCAGAGTTCAGGGACAGGGCAGGGCCCCTTTTGCCTGGCCATCAACAAGAGCTTGTCTTAGGAGTGGCTATGGCCTCCAGAAACACTACTATATTGGTCTTGATGAGTAGGGGCCACAATGATGTCTCGTTCACCCAAGAATGATCCTGGCATTGGTGCTACTTTGTGGGTTAGATATCCTCGTCAATCACGAGGTGCACCCATTGCTGATGTTCTGTTTGGAACGACCAATCCCGACGTGTGTTACATTATCATCATTGATCTAATTTCAGGGTTGTTGCGAGGTTGGTTGAACATGATTATTACCAGAGAAGCTAAACGGTGACCTGGCGGGACGGAAGCACAAACAAACAGAAAATTATACAAAAGTACCAAAACGTAGTCAGCCTTATTTCGAATTCAAAGTGAAAATAACATGTTCCAGAAATTCTTCGTCAGGGTTGATTGATTGAACGCGAATGGTGAAAGACTTTTTGAGCGGGAAACAAAAGTACGTCATGATACATGTGTTTGTTTCTGTTAGAAGGGTTAGTGCTGATATATTATTAAAATTTTAAAATTATAATTTAAAATTATAAAAATTATTATATTATAATTTTAAATTTTAAATTTTAAATATAAAATCATCTATAATGTGTGAATTAATAATAAAATTAAAAATGATTTGAGAGTAAAAAAAATTTATGTCTTTTTACAAATTTTATAATAAGTTCTTTCAATTTATTTTCTTTCTTTTATTTTAACATCACCAATAACTTTTATTGCAAATTTAAAAAATTAAATTTTGTTATCAAATTCTATTTTTACACATATAATTGCTACAATTATATGTCTTTTTATTTATTTTATAATATACTAGTATCAAACACAAAGTCATATATATATAACCTATTTGTACCTACCATCGGTAGTATTAGAGCAACCTAAAGTTCTAAAATTCAGAAAATACCAATAGTAATATCAAAGCCTACTTTATTCCAACTAAACTAATAGTTTTCGAAGGAGCAATGTTGGTACAAGAGTAACCAAGAGTTCTAAAAATTAAAAAATACCAATAATAATATTAAAACTCACCTTGTTCTAATTAAAACAACAATTTTCAAAAAAAAACAAACAACATTGGTTTTAGAAATTAGAATTCCAAAAACCAAAAAATACTAACAATGATATCAAAGTAACCCAAAATTCTAAAAATTTAAAAAAAAATCATAGTAATAAAGTAGTGTTACATTTAAATAAGCTGAAATTTAAGAGAGAGAAAAAAATGAAATAAACATTAAAGTAAAAAGCATGAAATCAGAAGTATCTCTCACTAAATCAATAGGAGAACTTTTATTTTTTAACAATACTACATCTTATTTAGAGTAATTAAAAATTTTTTATTGTTAGTTTTAGGAGAAAAATCAAATTTTGGTTTCAAAATTAAAAAAAAAAAACTTGAAGCCTATAGAGAAGTAAAAACCATTTGAAAATTGATTTCAAAATCAGCAAATTTAAAGAATGGTTGTAAAAATTAGTAAATTTAAGGACTTTGTACAAATCAATAATTGGTTTCAAAAAAAAAATTAAAGACTTTAAAGGAGTTAAAACTATTTGAAAATTAATTTTATAAATCAAAAAATATTTAAGATATGTTTACCTTGGTACAAATGAGTGATGAAGAACCATAATGATAAAATTTGACAACTAAATAAGAATTTTAACTTTATACTCAAATTCTTCCCTTTACATATTTGAGTTCTTGTAATGAAAGAGAAGCAAATATGACCAAACTCAAATCAAGTTTATATTTTACAGTATAGGTCCTGATTCAATGCAATATTACTAAGGGAGAGTGTTGGAAAAATTAGTGTTATTGTAATATTCAAGTTTAAAAATTAAAATTACAAATTAAAAATTACAAATTTGAATTAAAATTGTAAAAACTGTCATATGACAATTTAAAAGTTTAAATTTTTTAAAAATATAAATTTAACTATATAAAGTGAAATGTGAGTTAATTAATAAAATTAGAGATGGTTAAGAAATAAGAAAACTTCATTTCCCTTATTACAAATTTTATAACAAGTTTTTTTAATCTATTATTTTTCTCCTATATTGTTGTCACTAATAACTTTTATTATAAATCTAAAAATTTAAATTTTATTATTAAAACTTACTTTTACACATATAATTATCAATAATTAGGTATACTTTTAGTTGTTTTACAACATATTAATGTTAAATAAATAATCAATTATTTCTAAAATCCAAATTTAGTTAAAATTACTCAGAACTTATTGTTATAATTTTGCTTTGGTAACTCGATATATGGTGTTGGTGGGTATTAGGTTGAGTCTGAGGAGGCAGATTAAAGCAAATGAAATTGATGGAGCAAGAAAACAGGGACACCAACTCAACTTTGATGATTGTAGTTCTCTGGGGAGGGGAGTTAAGTATGAGTAAGGCGGGGTTTGAACTTTGAACACAAATTTCACTCCTAAACTTTAAGTGTTCAATTAATGCCCCAGTTAACAACACCAAGTTTGCTTCCAAATCGTCTTGAACAGAGTATGTCAGTCCAAGATGGCCTCACTCTTCCCTGCCCAAGTTGAAATTTTCAATGGCGTGTCAAATTGCACCTTTTTTTTTACTGCATATTATCGAGATACGACATCTTTGTGGCAGCCCCCTTGCTGGTACGGATTATTGGAATAACATGCAATCAAATTGACCTGGAATCCAGTCGTGACAACTGCGACAAACGTTACCTTCTTCACATCATAATTTGGAGAAGACAAACGCTACAGGAATTTCTTGTTTCTGTCCCCTATTGGAAAGAAACTGGAAATTTCGCATGCAATCTTTAATTTGTACAGCATGCCCAGATGGCTACCACACACACTCACAAAAAACAAAAAGCCCTTTCAGTCACTTTTTGAGGCACCGGAGATTCCGGCGTCTCGCAAAACTTTCACCCCAACTACGGATTCATAGACAGGATCAGATGAACAGATGATGGTAGATTAAATCAATTAATATTGGGTATATCAGTTTTTAGTTTCATGCTTAATTTGTAGGCTATTCCAATTATTTTTTCCTTCGATATTTAGTTTTATAGCCAACTTAATCTCCCGTTAACACTGTCCACTAGGCCTACTTTATACCGTTGGATTATATGCACATTCAGAGTTATCATCATTAATTGCAATAAAGTATTAAAAGACTATAACACACACACACACACATATTATTGCATATATTATTGTAATACATACAATACAAGTACCTTTCCTTCATAGAACTTTACTAGTTCTGTAATCATGTGCAAACGAGGACTTGGTTTATTTAATAATTTCATTTTATCTCTACTCTTAAAAAAATAATAAATAATTTCCTTTAGGTCCTTCCTCCCTTATCCCCAGCCAAAAAAAGGCAAAGAGGAAAAAAAAAAATATCAGTCAGACGAGTATTGGGTTGTTATTTATGGTAATGTTATGCTGTTAACGATAAAGATAGGCCAATTGAATAGTAGTCTATTAATTAGACATTTAATTGATTATTACTCGGTCCTTGCACTTGGGTATTCAAATCCACGTATCCTTTCCTCGAGGGGAAAAAAAATAAAAATAAAAACAGAATAAGACAAGAACAAAGAAAGAGTTTATTTCTTATCTAATATTGAGCCAATCTTCTGCTTGCTTTACCTGGAGGATCTTGACACCGAAGTACGGCAATCTGGCATCAAAAGTTATGCTACAACCAGCTAGTGATGCACGGCAAAGATATAAAGTGCTAACTTTTGAAGACGCGTTTTCAAACACGAAAATTAATCTCTCGGAGGTTTTTCGTAGTCAGAGAGCTTTTGTTCCAAGGTGAATGGAATTAGTTTGAGCACATTGGCACGTTTTAAGTGTCTGTCGGTAATGGAGGAGAGCCACAGAAGTTGCGTTGCACGGCGGTGTGGGTTCGACATGGAAGGACTGGAGTGGACGTGTTAATGACTCTGGCACAGTGATTGAGATCTATGCTGGTTGGAACCTTTTGATTTCATATTTTATTACTTTATTTTTATTTTTTTAGCTGATGAAATTCAGATTAATATAATTTTAATGTTTAATTGAAATTAAATATTTTTTATTATATAAAAATATAATTGATGAATAAAATTTTATATCTATATTATTTGTAACACTTTCTTTATATATAAACAGTAATAATATGTGCAGAATATCAAAATTGCAAGGCTGAAAAACAAAGAGTCGAATTTTACCCATGTATATATACACACTGGAAAAAAGAAAATGAAAAATTCTATTAGCAGACATGTACCGTGGTACAAGAAAACAACCACAGCCTCCTTTATTACCACGTACACCTTTTCTGAAGTAGTTGCCCGCCAGCATCAAACCTGATTCATACCCACCCCATTGGTTTGCCTTACCTTTTGGTGCAATTTGTTAGCTTTTGGCTTCAAGTTTGCTGCTGTATTATTCTTTTCTCAACATATATCTTTACCCTTTTTTGCTCTTTGATAAGATTGAGATCCTCTCTTCTCATATTTATCTTTGCCTGGCAGGAGTAGTGTATATTCTTATCTCACCTTCTCACTCAAAGCCTCCTCACCCCCTTTGCCCCCACCTCTCTCTCTCTCTCTCTCTCTCTCTCTCTCTCTCTATTTGGCCTGGTTTGTCTCTCTTGCACATCTTCCTTTACTCCAGTGCAAGGTAATGCGTAGGATTCTCTCTCTGTGTATGTGACACGCAACGAACACACACACACACACACACTAATCATGCACAGGGACAAAGATCCTTTCCTTTTTGTCCGTAGGTTGCGAGTAGCCTTTTATATGTGGTTTCGATTTCCGTCACACCCATTTCACCATAGACTTTGTTTTGATCATTAGGAGTGCTATTTTGGTATCTCTCTCTCTCTCTCTCTCTCCCTCCCTCCCTGTCTTTTACTTTGCTCATGGGGTCTCTTATTTTTTTGGTACTAAATTTGTAGTTTTGGTTACTAATGTTTCTGGATAAATATGCGTCGATTTGAGCAGGTGAAACCGGATGGCAGATTTCAACAACAACAATGATTTTAATGCTTCTCAGGACTTTGAGGTACAGTCTGCATACCCTCATCAGCTAATGGCTATTTCCACTTCTCCATCAATTTTCTTCTTCCTCTTCTTCTTCTTGAGAAAAAGAAAATTCTTTAGGAAATTAATAAGGCCAGAATCCAAATTTAGGAATTGGAAACGTAAGCATAGACGAAGAACCCTGCAAACCGAGACATAAAATTGTTGCATGATAGGACAGCCACAGGATTGTGTCATTGGGAATCTGGGCGCTTACTTACCCATCAATTGAGCGCGTTTAATGTGAAACCTGCCACTTTCACGAGGAGCCCCTGATTTCCACGGATGTACATATTATCGGACCTCCTAACCCCACGATGGCATGCACCTTCCCAAGTTTCTATGGCCGGATACAGGTGATAAATGAGCGTATAGATTTTGACATTCATTGTGCTGCCTCGGATGGCGCTGTTGCTAAGTATATCCAAAGCATTTATCAGCGATTCATTTTAAGTGATAATTTAATTAATAATTTGATTTTATTTTTTTTATGAATCTAAATAATATCGAGATTAAATATAAAAAAAATGTTTGTTTAGAACCCTGCGTCAGGGAAGTTGACCTTCAATCAACGGGCGCGAAGCCTCCAATTAAATATCTTAAAAAAAAAAAAAAGGATTTCTTGGCGTGAATTTGATGGCCATGTGATGTTGGACATCACGCAATTATGTGGACCCTACATCCAATGGCTCATGAGTAATAACCAGAACATGACACTGCATGTGTTACACGGTGGCATCAAAGACATTCGGGGGGGGGGGGGGGGAGATGTCCGGTGTCGGCAGCAGGGCACGGCGCCGGCACATAGCACACAAAGCAGCATACATACAACCTCGTTGTTGGGTCGTTATTTTTGGTAAAGGCAGTAAAAATTTTACAGTCCCTCCCACGCCAGTGTTTTTCCTTGGTTTTATTTAATTTTTTTTATATAAAAAATGCATTATTTCCTCTGGTGTTAAAAACAAGAATAGAAGGCGTTTTATAATTCATATTCCTTAATGAAATACTAAGATTATCTTAAGAGGCGGCGTCATTATATGTCGCCTTGTTTAATAAGTAAAGTTTTATTTTGAGTTTCTAGCCACTTTCGAGTGGCTTTCCCCCCTGATTATTATTGTATGAATAACAGGCGGCGTCCATGGCCAAGAAGAAATATGGAGGACTTGTTCCCAAGAAGAAGCCCTTGATTTCAAAGGTGAGCTTAACATTTTTCTTTGAGCATACAGCAATGAGTTGTAATATCTTCCATAACTGGCTGGGCTTAAAGAAGCCATATCGGATGCATGTAGGACCACGAACGTGCTTTTTTCGATTCGGCGGACTGGGCTTTATGCAAGGTACTTTGTCCAATTAGAGAATTTTAGGCCCATACCATTTTGGGTCAATTGCTCTAACGGGTAAGGGCCAGTCGGTCCATTTCTTATTTATTTACCTTGACCATACCAGTCTTGTAAGACCCATCGAGTACATTTTACATGTCGTTTCCTCCTGGTTTTTCGGTGATTGAGTTGTAAATTCGGCAGCCACAATGCAGCGTCCATTTCCCCCCTGCTTTTTCGGTGATTTTTGTGTTCATTTATTTATTATTGTAATTATTTTGAAAGTGTTGAATGTGGAACAGCAAGGAGCAGGAGTAAGTCAGAAGTCCAAGGTGGCAATAGAAACTTTGCGACCAAAGCTACAGGTATTATGTGCCACAATGTTCTCCCTCCACGACTCCATACCAAAAAACAAAAAAAAAAGCCCACGTAAATTTTAGGATAAAAAAGAAAAAAAAAAACATCTAACAGATTAATGTGATTAATTTCCATAAAAAAAATTATCATAAAATCTATGGAACTGACTCTGAGAATTTGCAGAGAACGCCCCACCAGCAACTGCCTCCGAGGAGACCCGCTTGTACGTCCGGTAGCCATGTGAGTGCAGATATGTCGTAGCTTGTTTTAACAAAGTGCGAAGTTGCATGGATGCTTTTCACACACTAATTTTTTATTTATTTATTTCCATTGATGATGTTACAGGGAGAACCCGTTGATTGATTGATTGTTCCTGGAAGTTCTGTGACGTATTATTTACACCTTTTAAATCTTTAGGAACTAGGCAGGGTACAGATTGTAACTGCTCTTAGTTTTTTAATAAAGGAGCCTTCCTTTACGGGAGAGAATTTCGGCCCTTCTTCTCCCTCTCTTTGCGTGGTTTTGTGATTTGATTTGCTACTGCAAACGTTCATTGTTAAGCATTGGGTTTATTATTATTATGATTTAAATTTATATTTATTCAACATTATTTATTTATTAATCTGTTCAAATTAGAATAGTTGACTGTTAGGGTCTCATGAATCTCCTTCGCTTTTTAAACGTAGGATTTCGTCAGATTTTTTCTCATCGAATTCATCGATATTTTTGTCGTAAACCAGAGTCCTTTGCCTACCCTTTATTTTCAAGCTTAGGGCGGACATCGGATTTGGAACAGACCGATACCACTTATCATTATTTTCTCTTCAAAATGTTAATTTATTAGGATATGCAGCGTTTACGTTTATAAGACTATAGACATCTTGATCGTTCAAATGAAAAAGATGGTAAATTTGATATAAATTTTAAATTTTGAAGATAATGACAATTTTTTTTATTAAATTTGTAATAATTCAATTAATTGAAAAAATTTTATATTAAAAATGGTAAGTAACATAAAAAATCAAAATAACTCATAAATATTATATTATCTCAACCAAAAGATAAGTAAATTTTATTAATTAAAAATTTTTAATTTAAATAAATATAAATATAAATTAAAGAAATATAAGTAATAATTATTTAAAAAATATTTTTAATTATTTGTTTTTAAAATATAAAATTTAATCAATTAATTACTCTGTTTTTATTATTACTCATAACTCTTTGAGATTAAACTAAATAATTTTTTCCTCCTATCAATTAAATTCCGTTAAAGAAAAAAAAGAAAAAGACAAGAAAAGAAGAAAAATAAGAATGCAGGATTAGCCGATTTACCAACTTCACCTGGGTATTCTACGTGAAAAGTCCAAGGGGACCCTAGCTAAACCCAACAATTACCAAATACGAGAACCGCGTCCGAGTCCGGTCGAAGCTTGGCCTGAGGTTACTCACAATGTCGACATTCAAATCCTCGAGCTTTTTCATGACTTTCCATTTCCCTTCCCTTTCTCTTTCTTAGCTCTCAGGTTGAAGACATTGATTTTAACACTCAATCCTTCTCCGGAACCGGCGCTCGATCGAGAACAAAAGAGAGATTCCGGATTCTCTGTTGGAAATCGTAAGGAGAAAGCCGGAAACCGGCAAAATATGTTGCCGGAGAAGAACAGAGAGGAAGAAGAAGAAGAAGAAAAGATGAGGATCAACGTCAATAAAGTCGCTCAAAAAATTGAGGTCGATAATCGGATACCTCTCCGTAACTATTATCGAATTGCCGATAATCTCCTCAGACAGGTTTCTTCCTTTTGTTTTTGTTTTTTTTTTTTTTAAGTATCGAATTTCTCTCCTTAATTTCCGATAATTTCCATCATTTTCCACAATTAATAGGATTTTTCTTTTTGAAAATTTTTTTGTTTGTTTGGTCGAATTTGCTTCAGGCAAGCGTTCATCGGGAGGAGAAAAATGTCATAGATTTGTACATTATTTTACTTAGGTTTTCAAGGTACACGAAAGGATGTTGGTCATGTGGACAAGTTCTTTATTTCTGAAACCTAGTTGTCGAGTTGATTGGTGACCTTTTTTTTGGGGGGGGGGGGGGGGGGGTTGTTCTAGTTTGGTGTCCGAAACTATTCCATTCCATCGGGACTACCAGGCATTGCACCCTAAGGAAAGAGCAAGCTACAGGAAGGTGATCATTGTTATAATTCTTCTTTTTATGTAAAATTTATGGTAATATAGCGTAATTAGTTGATATTTTGGTCTTCCACAGAGACTGTTACCAGTTTTAGAAGAGCTTGAGTCTTTGAAGCCTGAATTCCAAAATCAGCTGGAAGAACTGAACGAAGAGTATTCAAGAGCTCACTTGCGTGAACACAATGGCCCAGAAAGGGGTACATTTGGTTTAAAGGCTTATTCTTTAGAATGGCCGTCTGTAAGCAGAAATTCTTACTCCACCATGGATGCTAAGCAGGTAATAATATAAAATGAGGAGGCAATTCTGATTTTCCCTGTTGTTTCCTTTTCTAGATAAGGTTTTTCCAGAGTTTAATTTATTCTTTTTGGTATATCTTTCTGCCTGCCCTGCTTTTATTTATTTATTTATTTATTTATTTTCATTTCTGTTGTCTAGTCTTCCATTGTGGTACCGCAATCCTCATTGAAGTATGATCATGCTCAAGTTTACCCTCCAAGCTCCTTGCAAATTGACAAGCAATTTAATAAGTCGTGAGTATCCTGTTTAAAGATTGTTGCTTTCATTCATCTAACTTGTAAACAATATCATCTCAGCAAATGCTAAACCAGTTGTTGGATGGGTTGGAAAGTCATACTGTGTAGCTCTTTTTGTTGCTCAAAAAAATTTGAACTGTGGTTATCAGAAAGATTTGAACTTTGATGACTTTTTTATATGTGTCTCACATGGTGACAATGCAAGAATGAAGTCTCATCTTCTCCTTTAGCTTGTTTATTAAGTTTCATTGAAGCATGTTCCTTAGATTTATATTTCCCATTCTTTGTGCCTTCTGTGCTTAAAACCTCAAGCTTTAACAAGTATTGCTGGCTTATTGTTTAGAGAGAAAGTTGGGTATGTTGAAATTTTTGTGTCTTCTAGTCTGCATCTTGGATCTTGCTAAGGCACAATGTGCTTTAGTTGACCTCATATTATGTGACATGTATATAAATTGTGATTTTTTCTTGTGGACTTCCTTACTCCATCATCCCAAAATTCACTCAATCGAACACAGAACCCATATCTCATATTGCCCAAATAATCTACCATGCAACTCTGTCTGTAGTAGAAATCCTGATTCAATAATCTGGTAGCTCTTTACCAAGTGCAAACATTCTGGTAAAGAAATGAAATATGTAGAAGGCTGATGCCAACTCTACCAAGTTATGGGTTCTGATATAGATTTCTGCCATATCGCCTCATGATTCTTAATAACTGGATGTCATTCACAGTGTTGTATACATCCTCTAGGTTGTTGGTAGAAGTTGTATTTGCCAGGTCCAACCAACCGTATCCTTTATTTGGCACTGAGTTGGTTGCAGTCTTTCAGTTTGATGCTTGTAATTTTGTGTTCATGCTTAGCATCTTTTATTTCCTTCAAATTGAATTGGTATTGTCTCTCTTTGCTGATCTCTTGTTGGTTTGATTTTCTGCAGCACCAACATTTTATTTTGTAGAGAGATGGTTTGAAAGTTTAGTCTTGCTTCTTTTTCTTTCCCATGTTATCTGCTTTATGTCCTGATAGAATGTTCCCTCTTATATGCTACATTTTGCTAGTTTCCCTAAGAATGTTTGTTGTTTCCAAATATGTGCAGATCTATTAGTCTGCCTCGCCCCAAGCAAGAGACTTTGTCTAGACACTCTTTCTTAGGCCCAACTGGTTTTCTGGGTCAATGGCCAGGGCCAAGTTCAGAGATAAAGGTAAATTTACCATCTGGTTTTCTGTGATTTTCATTTCACTTTTCCGTTTTGTTTTACCTGTTTAGAATGCCATGTGATAAAATATGTAAACTCCAACACCTAATTACTTCTTCCGTGTAATATGTAATGTGTAATGCAGGTTCAGTATCCAAGCAGTACAGACTTAGTCCCTGCAGAAATTTTGAAGTGAGAACCTCCACCAATTTCCTTTTCATTGTTTGTTCTTTCCTTCTTTGTCAGATTTTTTATTCCATTCTTGTATTATTTGAATTAACTCAACACTGTTGTATGTATTTATGGATACACATTATGTTTCTTTATTTAAATTGCCACTGTGTGTAACATTGTCTGTTCATGTCATCTATGGTCTGATAGCCTGAATCAGCCTGGACAATATGATGTTGTGGCAGTAAAAGATGGCAATTCTGGGGGCACTGTATCTTCGATGGAATCTGTCCTCTCCTTAGATGATGGTAGATGGTTACGTCCAGCTGAGGAGTTATTTCCTAAGCAAACAAGCGTTGAAAGGGAAGATACTTTCCAGTTTGTTGGTCTCAGGCAACCTTCACCTCCTCCCATTCTTGCTCAAGTGCAGCAGGAATTTACTCCAATTCCTCCATCTAAAGTTGCTGATCCAAGGCCTGGACCAGCAAAACCATCTCAAGATGGATTGCCAAGCTCCAGTTCTTATCAACATGTGCATGTTGTAAGTGTTTTGCCTCGTGTATTCCAATTTTTTTAATCTTTTTGATGTGACATGCTTTAAATGACAAATTTTCCCTTTTCTTTTGTTTTCAGTGATGTTGTCATGGCATTTTCTGTTGCACTTAGTTTCCATTTGTGTTTGGAACTATTGGTCGGCATGATGCTAATTTTTCACAATCTCTTTTTACAACCACCGCAGCCCTGTATCTTTGATGCAAGACTTCCTGAGCTTGGCTCGGGCAAATACAGAAGAATTTAGAAACATGTGGTGTCCTTGCTGGTCTACTGGTAAGCAATGTGAAATTTTAAGGTTACAAAATTGCACCATCTTGTTTTGACTTGGATGGTGGAAGCCAACCCCTCTTGGTTTCTTACACATTTTAGTTCATTTTGCATAGAAAAACAGGGTTTTCCATATCACTACACTTATAGTCCCAAAGCAAGAGTCAACATCTGATTCGGTATGGCAATACTTCTTCCTCCAAGTTCTCATTTTGTTACTTAACACTACATATGGTTTTATTATGGCTCTTATTTAGCTTTCTCACACACCATAGGCTTGATGCTTGATTGCTTGAGACCAATTCAGTTCTTGACATCTTATTTCACACTTAATCATATTATGTTAGGAATGCCTATTAACTTTTTTTTACCTTTTTTATGTTTTCCTGTTTGGTGCTAATTAACATTTACTTTGTATGATTACGTGATTGGATATGGGGCCAAGCATTGTGATCTAAATCATGCATTGTGGCTTTAATAGACATTAATAAGATAGGCATTTCTATGCATGCTGCTTATTCTATCGTTTTGAAAGTACTGTTGTCGTTCAGTGTCAGACATTGAATGAGGAGGAGATATTTGAAGTTCAAGACAAACTATCACTTTTTCCTCTTGGTTGGATACACGTAAGTATCTCAATAGCCATCTTTGTTTTGCTGCACTGATAGATATGTCGAAACATTTGTTGGAATACGTATTCACAACTGCTAAAATATCTTGATTAGCTTGTTCCCACTTCCTTTTCTCAGGACTTAATCATTAGTATCTCAATACACTTCTCTAAGCAGCATTTTTTTGGGCTTTATATATTACCTCATTCTTAGGTTTCTTATGTGAATTTCCAGACACACCCATCACAGACTTGTTTTATGTCATCTGTCGATCTACACTCATTATTCATACCAGGTAATGATGGAATATTGGTCTTATATTATCTTCTCGTTAGTTTTAGTGTGTGTCATTGTCAATTGGACAATGCTTTTGATATTCTTGCTTGATCATATAGTAAATGCTCACTGACAGCATGCAATCATGATGAAGACTTCAATAATTTCTTGCTCTGTTCTTGGCTGTCTTACTAACATATTGAATACTTCTGAAGGGCCTTGTCTGTCCTTTTCTTGATGTCTTATATTGAATACTTCTAAAAGGTCTTCTCTGTCCTTTCTTTTAGATCATGTTGCCTGAAGCAATTGCTATTGTTGTGGCCCCAACAGATAAGATTTGGTGAGTGCTAAAATTATAAAATTAAATTAGATTACTGCCAACATTGTATTTATGCTATTAAATTATTCGGCGAGGTATGACTAACTTACCAAGTCCTATCTGTTCTTATCATCTCAGTTTTAGCTAACATTTCACTTACTGATGCAGTCCGCATGGCATATTCCATCTCTCTGATCCTGGTGGGGTGTCTGTGATGCGTAATTGCCAGCAGAGGGGTTTTCATCCACACGAAGAGCCTTCGGATGGAAGCCCTATATATGAGCACTGTTCTCATGTTTACATGAATTCCAAGTTAAACTTCAATGTTGTTGATCTTCGGTAAGCTTGTTGCAAACAAGGGTTTTAACAATGGTATCTGAAAACGAGGAAATTAAGTACATATCTCAACATGGAAATCTTTCCCGTAGTTTGGATGGAACTTGGCAAAATTGAGCATATATTGCCAACTTACCTGCACAATGGAAATTTTCTGGCTATTATGTTATTGTCAATACAGAGCCATTGTATTACACCAAAAACCAATTATGATAAGAACGTTGCTGTTATGATAATTAGATCAAGGTCCTCCAGTTGTTTCAGCGACTCACAGGGCTTCCGTCATCTAAGTCTTATTGGCCACTAATCCCGGCCAATGCGGAGCAGGCTCTTCTTGATAGAGACCCTTTTGCTTTGTTCTTATGTTCCATTCTTCTCCGTTATAATAGAGTTTAATTGATATACATCAAAAGGAGTTCAATTGATAAATCAGGTTTCTTACATGGCTTTATGCTGATTATCGCTAAAATTGGACGCCCTTTTAGTTTATTTTACCAACCCCCCCCCCTCCACGCACTTTTTTTTATTGGACCATAGGGTCTAGATTTTAGTACTTATCATAACTTACGATGAGTGCTGAGGCTTACGCTTTAATAGTCAGAAATACTCTGTAGTCAAACGTAAAAGTATTGCCCATGAGAGACGAATATACCATTTTATTAACTCGTATAGGCACAACGTTTCTTGTGCAGACAACACCTTGTAGACCTCACCGATAGTCACATGTGCTAGCTCTCTTTAGTGAAATATGAATTCCTCAAAATTGCTTCAGTTAAAAGTTTTTTTTTTTTTTGGCTTTTGATTAACTAGCTTAATTATAAATTTTGTTTTTAAGAGGATTCTGTACCCAACGACTTGAATATTCGTTAAATTATTTCCTTAACTATTCAATTTCAGGATGGCATTTAGTGAAATATTCAGAACCAAAACCTTTTTGATATGATGTTCATTAGTCGGCTTAGTTTTTTTTAGGGTTGTACGTGGCTCATTTCGACACGCATTGTGGTTGTCCTCGTCATGGCCTTCTTTCGCTTCCCGTGCCATCAACGTCTATATATAATTGCTTAGAAGACATTGCTAAACAAACCCAGTTCCCCTGGCCTCTGCCAAGTCCCACTGTCTCCAACAAACGCAAAACTCTGTTCCGTAAGAGTGTTTTCTCTTTCTTATTATATTTTTTGGCCAATGGAGAGGGCTCATGTAGATCACTGCCCAAGAATGCAGGTAATTAAAATAATGCATGATTAATTCAATATAAATTAAAACTCACATTTTAAGAAAAATCGAAGGATTAAAATTTGAATTTCTTAACTCAAAATCTTAAGACTTGAGTTAAGAGTCTTTTGTTACCCTTTATATGTTGCTTGTCCCTTTTCTTCACTTTCAAAGTGGGACTTTTTGGCCTTGAATCACCCTTAAGAATCTTTCCATAAGCACATGGTTAGAATTTATTGCATGCTATAACAATGAATGGTTCTATTTGTTTTAGGTGGTCTTTGATCGTTGCCCATTTAATTTTCCTGGAAGAAACAGATAGCGAGATAAAGAATTATTGGAACTCTCATCTAACCAGAAAAATCTACAGCTTCGCCAAGTCTACAAGTGATTGGAGATCGTCAGCCATGAATGCCGCCGGTGTAGTTGGCAAGGCATGCAAGCGTAAATTCAGACGGTATAACTAGCCGCTCAGCCCATGACAAAGCATAAGGACATAAAGGGTTAACTATTCCTGAAGTACTTGAACCAATCACAGACAGCAAAGTACAAATTGAGGACACCCAAATAATCGAAATAATAAGTAAAGAGACGGAAACTACAGAGGCTTTGGGACCATATGAATGGCTGGACAGGGAAATGCAGCGTCTTGAATATGTTCTGGAAGGTGAGGTTGGCGACCCAAGTGACAGAAATTAGAGAATCGGATCATGGTTCCTGACAGAAATGGCACAAGTGATCAAGAAAGTGTAAACAGCAGCTTTTGGAGCCCATATGACAATGAGACTGAGAAGCGGCAAATTTGTTTTAACCATTCAATGAATAATGAGGAATGGTTCGATTAAGATTGGATGGGTGGCGGCGATAACACAAGTAGTGGGGAATTATGGGATAAAGGGAACAAGATGGGAAATTGATTACTGAGGGACGTGTTTGATTAACGAGGGAATTATGGGATTGATTCAGGTCCTTCGTTTTTCAGGGCATGTCAATTCATTCCAATGGGGAAGTATGAATCAATTAGTTTAAATTTTGTTGGAGTATTTGATGGAAAAAACAAAAGTTCGCATTACTTGCTTGGATTAAATAATTGGGCCGCCAATTCAATTTCTGCCTTTAGAATGTGAAAAAGGACCAGTGCAGTCCATGCGAGTTTTTGTCCGGGTAACCATCATCAGAGACTTGTGTGGGATGAAAGTGACCGTTAATTTTGTACTCTTTGATCTCTGCAGGCTCCCGAGAAAGACTGACACCTTTTGTGCGATGGAAACAGCAAACTAGGCCTCATTATTCCATCATATGGGAGCTTAAACGCTGAAGCCCGCCCAGCACCGGATACTGGGGGTCGATTGGTCTCTTTGTGAATTAATCAAATGTGCATAGAACCAAGCAGTCAAGAAACAGGTGTTGAGGGAGTTCTAACTCCCACTCTCCCCTCCAATAAAATAAGAAGAAGAAGAAGAAACCATGGTAAAACCATGACTATGAAACAATTCTCAAACTCTGAAGTTTGAAGTTCAAAGATAAGTTGAAATGTTCGATCACTAGCACAGCTTCTCAAACGTCGTGGATATTATAAAGTTGCTGATGACAACTGACAAATGATTTCATAAATTTCGAGGCAAAAACTAATTGTAATATGAACAGTGAACTCATACAAATGATACGGTCCTGGCGATAAAAGATTCCGAGGGCAAAACAAAGGCATTACCACATATCCTGAGGCCAAAAAGCAGTCGTTCTCAGGGCATCCAAAACTGCGACACATTTGTACCTCGAATGTCTATCAAAGTGAAAAATATATGTATATATATCAATCTTGTGAGCCAGCTTCCTTATATGACTGTGCATATCCTTGGCACTGCTGAATCTACTCAATGGAATACATCAGCTGCAGGTATCAAAACCGTAAGATATCAGCAATGACCTCGTTAACTAATGAATTAAATAGTTGGCCCTCAACCTCTACTGCAAGTACAAATGCGTCAACTTCATAGTCCAGCCATCTTCCATACTGACAACTCATATCCTTATCTACAAGCTCGTCCACCATGGAGTCTCCCCTTCCTCTCCATGCAGAGATCTCCCTGTAAACTTCTTCAGCTAGCTTCTCTTTTCTTTTCAACATTGTCACCCCTTTCATCCACGTTTTGTATCCTCCGTTAACATATACATTGCATTTAAGGTTCAGGCATTCACTGACACAATCAAACAACAGCTTACGGTCTAACCCAGCATCAGCAGCACCAGTTTCATATCCACCTTTCCAAACTTCCAACTGGGCAAACAAATGGGGATTTATTATTCCTTGAGCCCGACCCAGTGCAAATTCCTTAAACATCAATTCCAGATTGAGGAACATCTGCTTTATGTATTCTATTTCCCAGTCAGTTGTTGATGTCACCAGATCTGAAGCAGATATTGTATTTGCCTTGTTTCTAGAAACAGTTCCAGCTGATGTTGAAGAAGCAGAATCTAATAAATCCACGTTGGCATCTGAATAGTGAAACTTCATTAATGGACTAAAACCAAAAGCCTCTTGTGAATGCATAGTTGAACATGGCCCGCTTTCTGAAAGGATATTGCAGGCAATTCAGCAGTTTTACATGACTACATAAAGTTCATAAAACATACCTTAACTTAAGAGATGAAGGGTACAATTTTCCTTACCTTCTGTAACACCACTATCCATCGAGCTGTGACTATCAGTTGAACAAGAAGGTTCAAGAATGGAGATTGGGCTGGGACGCCTACAATCAAGCTGCTTTGTGGCATCATTAGGTTTACAGCTGTACTCTTCCATGTCATCAACTCCCTGATAAATTAAGAATTGTGTCAACTACCTTCCAATAATATAGTGCTAAGCCACGGAACAATTACAATCTCCTGAAAAGAGCAACTACAAACGGGCTTGAGGAAAATTTCCAAACGCCAAAAATGTCTGTATTATCAGATTAACAAATTAAATAAATCACACTGCACAAAGGGGCTTGAGAAAAGGGTCCAAACCAAAAATAATGCATATTAGCAGCTTAATGAATAATGATAGCCACAAAAAGGCCTTTGGGAAAAACTAGAACAAGAAAGCAACTGAAAGACAAAAAGAAGAAAAAGAGAACCACTGAAGACCATTCTTAGAAATGCTACTATCAGGGAACTTAGCAAAGATCTATGGTTGCTAGGAGAATATCATCACAAACAAGTATAGCTTACCCAGGTCATGCCATTATGAAAAGCTTCAGTCAGCAGTGTGTTGTATTTTATCTAAAACTTACAGATCAGCAGGGCTAGTCTTATTTCCAAGGATTTTTCTCAAATACAAGTAGTTAATACTGACCTTGGTGTAATTGGTTACACTATAGTGACTTGGAGGTCACAAGTCTGAGTTGCAGAAATGGTCTCTTCATAAAAACAAGGATATGGCTGCATACACCACAGTATGAAGGCATTGTGCACTAGGGCACCCATTTTTTTAGTCAATACTGATACTCACCAGTAAAAAAAAGCAATATTGATGACACTGGAATTAGAATATGTATAACACAAAATGTACCCAGCAGTACACAGGATTAATGGATCAAGCAGCAAGAAAGGTTAATGAACATAATATATATAGTAACAATACATAATTTAGAACTAGTACCTCACACAAGTGCTTCAACCTGCGCAGCACTGTGGGATCCATGCATATTAAGTCTGAATCATAGCTGCCACTAGATATATCTGTAGTGGAGTCATTATGATCCTCCTTGTGTAACCTATTTGTGCCACCTGCACTAAGAGTGCATTCTGGGTCTTGCAAAATCAATGAAGAACTAGACGTTGACCCAACTTTGACAGAATTGGGACAGGAGGACTGAAAACTCTTAGTCAACTCCTTTAATTTTTGCTCCAAAAGATTACCCAAAGCATCTCCCCCTATTGTGCTATATCCCATTGAAGATGGCTTCATACCATCTGGATCCAGCAACAACCTTTTGCCCCCTTTATCGGCACAGGCACCAGGACTTTGCAGCCCAACATGACTGCCAGGTCCAGAACCAGAAATAGACCGTGTCAGGGGGGCTGTGAATGTGAATGAGACTACATCCATTCCTCTCCTTTTGCTTTCTTCTGCCCAACCAAAGTTCTTATCAGTCAATGGACTGGATTTAGTGGCCTTCTGACCATTCTGAATCAGTATATTCTCAAGTACTTGACTTTCCTCAAGATTTAAGTTCCGATCAATTGATCGTTTCTTACTAGAAATTTTCCTTTTGTTGCAACTAGAGATGCCCTTTTCACTATCTGTTCCCTCTGGACTCAATTTCCTGGACCCGGATTTGGGGCCAACACTTTTACCTAAAGTTTTATGTCTCAAAGGTGAAGGATTGCCAGATAGTGTTCTTTTACTCTGCAAGTTGGAAACGGAGGGCTTTGAAGCCAATTTGTCTTTATCCGCCAGGCAATTTTGCTTCTGATTATTCTGCCTGAGCACACTAGAGGTATTATTTATGGAAGTTCTTCTATGCAAAAATTTTTGTGGCTTTGGTTGGCTTTTGAGGGGCCGGGCTGACGGACAGTCACTCTGATCTTTCTGGAAAACCAAGCCCTGACTGTTGCTTGAATTCAAACCTTCTCTTTTCTGAACATTGACCTTTGCTTGGATTGCAAGTGAGATAGACTTTCCCTTATTCTTTGGACCAGAAGAACCATCTTCCGTGTCAGGAAATGCTCTTAAAGATGGTGTTTCAACCGAACCATTCAAGCTATTGTTCAATGACTGCCCCTTAAGGTACCTTGCAGCATTTGACTCAACTGTTCTTCGAGTAGAAGCTTCGGAAAGCCTGGATGTTTTATGGACAGCTTCAATCTTTTCCTCTGGATCAAGGACCTTCAAGGGTCTTGTCAAAGTCCCAACCGGAGACACTTTCTGTGCAACATCTTGTTTTTCTTTAAAATCTCGAACTTTCAAGGGCACTGAAGAATTTCCAATTACAGGTCTTTTGGCCTTAGCAGCAGCTTGGGGGCTAGCTTCAATAATTTTTGCAGCTGCTTCCATTATGTGAGCAGCACTTTTACTTGGAATGAAGCCAGGGCTCTTGATAGGAGATAGAAGTTTATGATGAGTAATTGGAATGGATTTAGCCGACTTAGGAGGCAATAATTCAGTATGAAACTTTTCAATAGGCTTGCCTAATGCTTTCTGAGGCTTCATCTCCAGAACGTTCCTAGGAGGGCCGTCCCTGTTTAGCACATTTCCAGGATACATAACTTGGGGTTCATGATTATCAAAATGTTTCCTATGATTAGAAGCATCTTGAAGAGATTCAGTATCAAAAAATGGGGTAGAGTAGGGCTCAGATTGACTGGATGTTGGCAGAGAATCTAATCCCATAAGCCTGGCCACTACCCCAGGGGCCCTAGCTCCCCATCCATCATCATCAGTTACTGAAGAAGCATAACTATAATCACTACCTCCTCTGATACTTGTTCCTGCACCAGTTTCATCTTCATCCATCTACAAAAGTAAAACAACTGTCTTATGTATAGTACTATGTCAAGAATTGGACAACAGCATATACAATAACTAAAAATAAAATTGCCATAATCGAACCAGATAAAGATGAGTCATTGGCAAGTATCCATCGCCGTTCTTCCCTTGTTTCAGACGCTCTACAAAGGATAAGCAAACAAATTCATAACCAACAATGAAAGAGGCTAATCATGTACAATACACAATGCATTTGTTATACTGAATGGTAGCAGAAGAAACTAAAACCTGGTAAATCTGACTTGCTTGAGAATAGCTTCTTCCTAGATTTTGCAGTCCAGTCAAACAGCTGAAAAAAGCCACCCACATAGCCTCCTCTTTGAACTTTCTTTCTCAACGCCCATTTTCGGGAATGATCAAGACCTGCTTAAGATCTGTAAGAGAAAAAGATAAAAAGAATTATTAGCAACTTGATTAAATAAAAACCAGAGTCTACTTTCCCTGCTGATACACAGTGCTTAAAGACATTTCACATTATTGTAATCACGCACTTCTTATAATACAAACCAAACACCTCGTGATCTAACTTCTTTCTGTAATGTTGAAGAGTGAAAAATGACATCAACAAGCTTTCAAGGTTACCCATAATTTTTCTACGTCCCATCTGTATGATTGTCAGGGAAAACCTCAGATGCAATGAAATCACTGCATATAAAACTGCTCAAAATTGATAGTGCTTTTCTATGCAAACCAATTCTTAACTTGTACGGTTATTGTCATTTGAAATTCCACATCCCGCCTTTAACTTCCGAGCATTTATATGGCCGCTAAAGAACACTTTTCTTTTAACAGTTACAATTTACATTAACACAAATGACATCAAGCCATTGCTAGTGGCAATGAGCGTATCAGCATGTCTAACCCAGAACAACTGTATCATTACCAAGACCTACTACTCCATTACCACCACCGTGCAATGATAAACTCAGTCACATCCTCTGCTATTGCCACTGATACCCCGCTTATCTCTATCATAAATAGATTCGCATTAGCACTTCAGCTGCTCGAACCAATTCTAAGCTTTATTTGAAATCTTAACGCCTGAATCTTTCATCAAAGCAAGTCCATTTGATCTATGATCCCTCTACCTCAGATAAATTTCAAGCAAGGAGAAACGACCTTAACTAAAATAATTACAGTGGAAATGTCGAGGAACTAGATTAACCAAGAATTTGTGAACACACATAAACCAGCCATCCACATTTGATGTGAAAAGATGAGAAAATGTACTGGCATCAATCGAGTAAAGATTTTCCCTCGTTCTTGATCAGTTACCACATTTTCTCAGCAATCAAACAGAGCCCCAAAGGTTGAAAATTTGAGAACAAAGAAAACCCAGAAATCCATTTGAAGTCAACAAACAAAAAATGGCATGAGACACCTTAAAATCTCTCAATATCAAAGCAATCCAAAAATACAGAGTCAGAAAAAAACTTACAGGAAAACAAAGAGAATCGAAAGTGTGAAACCCGCCAGGAACCCACCTTGGATCCTTTCTTCTCTTTGTCTCTGTCTCTCAACCACCCCCAACCCTTTTGAATGCAATTAGTGGACAAGTTATAAAGATTTGCTTTTTACAGAAATTTATCGGAGACAGACAGAAAAATTGAATCTTTGTTTCTGGGTCAGAGGAAATGAGAGAGACAAGAGGCTGAGAAACACGGAGAAGAAGAGAGAGAGAGAATGAGTGAGGCATGGTTCAAATGCATTAAAGGGAGACAACATCATGAAGATAGTGCTTTCTTTATTGTTTTTAATTCTTACAAAAACCAAAACTAAAACCAAAAAATGTCTGGAAAAAAAAAATACTTCTTGTTAATAATTATTAGAAGGGCAAAAGGTTGTAACGTCTCTCTGGATTTCAAATTCGGACTTGGTAGGTTGAGCTTTTGTCTGTCTCCGAGTTCATGATAAAGTTACAGCAAGGTGGACGGAGAGGTTGACATACGTGGCATCGAGCCCATTTGTGAAAGGAACTGCTTTTCACTTGTATTTTTTTTTTTTTTTTTTCGCACGTTCGAGATGTGGGTCGCATCGAAGCGAGGGTTTCAAAAAGACAAATGGAGAAAAAGACGACGGTACCGATTTGAGATGAGATGCATGCTGAAATGTTAGTGTGCCCTCCACTCAATTCACGTACCAAACCTTGACCTTTGTTATAAATAATTTTTGAAATTTTATTACGCAAACACAAAATTAAACACTCATATTTAGAACTAAATTTCGGGTATTGATTAGCTGCAATTTTATGGTCGTATTAAATTGACCCTCCGCTCTAGATGAGCCTGTGGTAGGAGCAAGGCCGGGGTGGGGGGGAATCTCAGGTATAGCAAGTAACCTTTTCCTTTCTTTCTTTTTTCCTTCGAACAACTGAAAAATGCAGTACATTTGATAGAAGAACGATTTCTTGTGACATTTTGTTGTGTCAATTGAGAAGACAAAATGGGAAATATATCCTTTCATATGAGTTATGTCTCACTACTCACTATTCCCTGGTGAACAAGCTGTTCAATCCAATCAAGAGGGAGAAAAATAATTTCTTCCAAAATATTGCATCTTTGTTGCAGATATTTCTGCATTTTATAAAGGCATGCATAGTGTTAGATACATAATTAAGGTGACTCTTTCCCTGTGTAAAGCGAACGGGATAAGTACAATTTCATTTGTCTTACCGTGTTACATCTCATCGTGCCCTATCTGTGCGTCAAACATATTATTTAGCAGCAGAATATGAGGGAAAATGGTAACAAAGTTTACAAAAGAAATATAAACTTAGGCAAAGGCGCTTCCATATAAATATGTACAATTTTCATATGACTGTAAAAGTTACTAAACTTTTCAAATGTACGTACAACTTGTTACAGCTATTTTTGGCTCCTCGATCTGAATCATGAAGTTCCAATTAAGGCTTCTTTATTTGTTTATTTATTTGAACAAGTTGCGCATATTGTCACAAACTGTCGCCAAAGCAAGCCAATAAATACTAATAATAAAAAAAAGAGATTAGAAATTAATGTTCATTGCCAAGATAAATTCTAAATATTCAAAATCTATATATAAATATAGCAAAAGAAGCTCTTGACCCAATGCAACCCACTCCCCAAAGAGGCCTCATTTTGCCTTCAACAGCACAGGACCTGTACATGACGACTCGTCGTTGCCTCTTCAATTCCGGGTCATTAAAACTCCACAATGTTGCGTGTTTGTGTATTATGTGTACTAACTTAACTAGTCTTATTATTCCAGGTCGGTGGTGGTGACGATGTTGATAATTCTACAAGAGCGTGGAGGTTCAAGTTTTTGGCTGTATACTCGTCCCCGTGCATTAGAATTATGCCTGTTTTCAAATCTGCAATCTCTGCTCCTATACATCTGAATCTGCTTCGCAGGCCGGAAGTCTATCATTTCTATCGTATTCTCCGACAAACTCGATGTCGTTTGCAAATCAGAGATATGGCGAAAAGAGTGGGATTGCGAAGCAGAGTGTCATTGTTTGACTACTCATTATAAAATTGGCCATCTTGGCTTTCTTTCTTTTTTTTTTCGGGGGGGGGGGGGGGTTCAACTGTGTTGGGGAAGGTTTCCGGGTTTATTTTATGTTGCTATTGTTTCTTTATGGATTTTGAGATTACAAACTGTGATCTCAAGGGTACACACACGCACACACACGCATTTTTTCATAAGTTTTTGCTATTCCCAGTTGCTAAAATTACTTTGCCCTGGCAACTCTTTAGCAGACTTCGATTTTCATATTGGGAAAGCGAAGAAAATTTTGTATACTCGATAGGTCAGAGTCAAAACCAACGCAATGTAGACATACCTATGCATGTGGCTATATATACTTGAATAATCTTTAGCCCATCTACGGAACGACCATTCTAGGTAGGAAGCTGTTTCACATTCGTTTAGCAACCTTTTTTTTTATAAAAATAAAAAAATAAAAAAATTACCTTTAATTAGATTTAACCATGAGGTTTTTCAAGGGGAAAATTTCAATTGTTAATAATCAGACTCAACTTATTTGGTTTATGTTGACCTTGAGAACATTTAAAGCCTCGAGCTAAGTAATTATATTTAGTCGACAACAAATCAAAGTATTATGGGGGGGGGGGGCTTATAATTATATTTCCACATGCTATAGTCCTCAGGGACATGCGTCGGCTCATTCGGAAGACATCATATTGTTCTGGAATACGATTACATTTTACATCAGCTGTCATGAATAAGTATCAAACACGCCATCTTTTGTTATATATATATATATATATATATATATATATTGAATTTAATTACCTGGAATAGCTCTTGTGGCATAGTTAGTTGTAATGAACGTACGTTTAAATCTCCCCATTGTCCACCCAAGAGAAAAAAAAATATCTTGAGAACGTGATAGCTCCCCCGACAGCGTACTAACATCTATTTATTTTTTAATTTGTAAACTTGGAAATTGAACTCACTTCTTTTTATTTGTTAATTAATTATTATTATTATTATTTTGCCAGTAAAAGAGATGACAAGCCATCGTAAGGAAACGGACACGAGGGAAAGGGCAAGGAGATCCAGTAGAGGGCAGGAGTTCCAGTTGGGGCATGCCTGCCTCCATCAATAGAGCTAGGACGATCTCTCTCTCATCTATTTATTTATGTAGTGTGAGTATCAAAACTCTGCTTTGGGCCATTACAAAACACATAGTCGAGCCCACGAGGTCCAGTTGGCATCTAGCGTATGCCATTCAAACGTTATATAAACAGTGCACCAGCATGCACTTTAATATGAGAGACGAATCCCAAGCTCACCTGTTCGAGTTGCTGGGCCCTTGGTCTCCACACTGGGGATCCAGAGCACTTGAGGAGAAGTCTCAGTTAAGAAGAATTTTGAAGTGTTGTGGAGGAGATGAATGGTGCCTTTTGGCTAGTGCTACTTCCTGCATTTCACAGTAGTATTGTTTCTTCTAGGCATGGCCACCATGCTCTAAGTTACAGTTAAATAAATTCTGTCATTCTAGGGAAGAAAATAATACAGAGAAGTCCAACTGTCCAAGAGATGTAGTAGAAATAACTCTTTGAACTAGCAGTAGTAGATCCAAATTGACAATTTCAGAAGCGGTATTTTATCTTCACAATAATACGTCTGAAAGAAAAAAAATATAAAAAAAGGAAACAACTCGTACATTTCTGATGAATACTTTATTGCATGATCGATTCGTCCTATCTGCCCGACAGGGGCTCAGTTCTGGAGCTTGGCCGCGAAGTGATTGATCGTGGATTGAAGGAAGTGACACTAAAGGGAGAAAAGTCGATCAACCCATTGACCATTTAAACATTTGCTACGCCCAATTAAAAGAGGGCAATCCATTTTATAAGTTCCACTTTATCCTTAAAAGTTTGTAAAAAATTAAAAAAAATAAAATTTAAAACGTAGCATAACAATAATAAAAAACATAAATAAATTACATCTCATTTCATTTCTAAAATAAATTAAAATTAAACATAAAAATTTACGATATTACAATTTATGTGATTTTATTATTATTATTATTATTATTATTATTATTACAATATTACTTAATGATTATATTATAAAACATTTTCTTCTGGTCAATTAGCGCTCGCCTGTTTGAATTGCGGTCAATTTTTTTGTTGGCGAGTAGTTCAATGCAACCGGCACGTCCATCAATCATCACTTATATCTAGGTGGTTCTCATCCTAAAACGCAATCGAAGGGCAGGGGTGTCGAGCTTTCGCTTTCTTTCTGCGTCACATTGCATCTTGTGAAGATTTTGTTTCTGTATTGCAGTACCATTCACACACCCCCTGAAATATTCCATCCGAATAATCCCCCCCCCCCGGCCTTTCGTTATGTTTCCCACGATTTAAGTTCTAATAAATTCGGACTATTAATTAAAATATAGATAGATAATGTCTATCCAATAATGGTTTTTCTGTTTGTTCGTTTGTTTCTTTGTTCTCTCTACCCGTCGGGCATACGGAGATTGCACCGTTGTCATCATCGTCTTTAGTAGATAGTAAGATGCCGACTCCATAACCTCATCTCGTAAATGGGGCTTTACGCAGAGCCGCTGCTTACTTGGATGATTGAACGCCATCAACGATTCATCTATCTTCCGTGGGAGTTGTGGTCCACACGCATTGAAGAGCTATCGAGTTGGGGGCCCGTTGTCTTCTTGTCTTGCCAATGATTGAACTCGAAAGCTGTTTTGCATAACTGAAGAGGATCTATGATTAGCCGATATTATAATTTCTAATCATTAGGGGATGAATAGCAGGATGAGATGACGAAATGAGACTTAAACACCACCGAGGCGAAGAAGAAAAAGAAAAAAAAAAAACAGTTACAGAATTTCGAGTTGACAGACGGACATTGGTGAGTTAGTGATTTTTCAGTGAAAAGAGGCGAGAGAAGTAAATATAAAGAACGTCAGAATATTTACAGCGTGGAATCCCACAAAGAAAGAAAGAGTAGAAGTTTTCATACTTTATAAATTTTACACTACACATTTAAAAAATATATATATAATGATCTCGTAATAAATAATATTAAAATTTATATTTTACATTAAAAAAATTAAATATTACAACAAATCTTAACTGCCACGGTTGTCCTACAGCAAATGGGCGGTTCCCGACGAACACACAACCCCTGTGCAATTCAAAACCAAACCTTGCTAATTAGCCACAGCATTTCCTTCTCTATAAACCTGCTGTGCTGACGTCATTTAGCTTTAAATACTCAATTTTTTATTTATATATTTTTAAACATAATGTTAGTACTATATAATTTATTTAATTTTTTTTATTTTAATTGGACTCCAACTTGCAATTTAAGTGATTCAAATTAAAATTTTTCTCAATTAAAAATATGTGTGCACATGGATCCCAAACCGAATCAAGAACACTGTTTTTCCGGCTAAAAACATCAAACTGAGAAGAACACTGTGGGGATTCGTTGTAACCCACGATTCCGGAACCGTGTCCAAGTCAACTAATAATTAAGATTTATCTTGAATTCATGTCACATCAATGGAGCTAAATAATGTTTTGTTGGCTCTTCTCACAAAAAAAAAAAAAAAAAAGAGCCCCCCCAGTTAATTCCTTTCGCGATTACCGAAACTGTTTAGATATTTCAAAATACACTGTGCATGATGATCGAATACTTCAGGAGTCATTTTCAGCGAGCAAAGCATGTAACACGACAAAGGACTTCCTGATTGTATGTGCGTACGATTTATGACAGCAAATAGTCCACGTGCAGGGCACCCTCAAGAACGAAATAAAAGCACAAAAGTTAAGTAGGGGGGGGGGGGAAAAGGTCGAAGATCGTCACTTGGACGATCGTCACCTGGATTCAAATTCAATTGCCTGTTGTCAAATCGAATAACGGTTTGAACCGTCCATAATAGAGAGCCCAGACTAGCACGCACTTGGCAATTACCGTTGACAACCAAGAAAGGAAAAAAAACAAAAACAGAGAGAGAGGAAAAAAACTTTCATTAGAACTCAGTCAATTTTTTAATATTATTATTCAAAAAATTCAATTTTAAAGAATTATTTACCTTATTTTAAATTGCTTGTACATATCAATATTATGACTGCATTAATATATATATAATCAATAATGGAGTTAATGCTTTCTCTCTTTTTTTTTTTCTGTTTTAGCTCACTTACTGTTGTTAGCATGGTAGGAGACTATAATTCTTACTAATCAAACGACTAAAATTAGTACTAATTAGGATTAATAATAAAATTTATTTTCCATAACATTAAGCCTAATTAATTCACACTGCTCAATCCCCAGTCTTCTCGCTAGTCACGTTACATTACCTTGCCCATGTTTCCTATTCCACTCACATCGTGATTAGAACAAGTTTTTTTTTTTAAGAGAATTCTTTAACAACAAAATTGTAGCTTTTTCCTTTTGTTCTATTCCTTTTAATTTTGGACATCATTCTTCAAACATTGGTGGCGAATGATGTCACTGTTAAATTTGAGAAATGGCACACAGGAGGCTAGGAGAGGTACCACAACCCGGCTTCAGTGTACTACAGGGCATCTGTTGCAGCAATTATTGTCTATGACATCTCAAATCGAGTAAATGAAGGCTGACAAATCCTCTCAGCTCTTCCCTTCTCGAAAACTCCCGTTGCAGTGTCAAGATGTTTCCAATTTTTTATTTTTTATTTAATTATATGCAAAGATTGTAACGAATTATTCGACCTTCAATGGTTCATGAGGTTTTCATTATTCTTGAGTTATGAGATGTCGAAGTATAACGTTTCCAATGTCTCTGTGTCATTTGTCAAAAGGGTAGATTGGATGTTATGTGAGATTTGTTCATTTCCAATGTTCAGCCATGCTGGGAATGAAATAGAGGTAACGGAGCCCTCTTCCCTCTTCCCTCTTCCATTCATGTTTGGTGATTTAAATATATCAAGTACGAAGCACTTATCACCAAATTAAAATTGACAACGTAATCGGACTTTTCACTCATTTCATTAACATATGGCCTGCTTTCGGTGCCTATCCAAAAGTAAACTCTGTACCCATTTTCTAACTTTGGCATACGGAGGGCAATCCTATCTTTGACTCTTCGATAAAGCTAAAATTTGCACACAAGTTGACTCGTGACATCACTATTTGCAGCTATCTTAAAAAAAGATCGTATATTTGTAGAAGATTGTGAATTTAATACATTGTATGAACACGTGCTTGTTTGTCCAAGTATCAATGCTATCCAGATTTAAGTGTGGGTATGCAGTCAAGTCTGTACCACATCAATTTGAAATGCAAAACGGTTCAGAGTCACATCAAATAACTTGATTTTATAGTATTGAATCAATTTGGATGTTTTTTAAGTACATTAAGAAATTCATTTAGCTGTAAGTTCTACAACGAGAATATTTGTCTTCATTTCTATGAAATTCATATTTTTTTTTTCTAAAGCTTAAAACCCAAGATTTCAAAAATAAAATTTAAAATTCTTGATTATTAAAGTGTCTTTACCAGACATCAATATGAATATTAAGATTTCAAAATATTGTCGTTCACTATATACATTTGGTCTTGTTTAGATTCATGGTTACAAATAAGGGTGTGTTCGTTTGGAAAAAAATATTAAATGTACACAAGTCTATATTTATTTTTATATATAAAAAAATTAATTTCAATTAACTGATAGGCAACGTATGAGCATGTGACATTTCAATTGGAATGGAGTAATCTCAAGACATGAAGGGACATTAACACAAAGAGATACTTTTGGACACATCTTTTATATAATTCATTATACACAACAAATAAACTAAATTTTAATTAATAAATAATGACACCTATCATAATGTGTAACAATAAAAAATGATTTTTTTTTTGTTTGTTTAACTTTGATCCTT
The DNA here is from genome assembly GCA_037897445.1 of Ceriops zippeliana. Lineage (NCBI taxonomy): Eukaryota > Viridiplantae > Streptophyta > Magnoliopsida > Malpighiales > Rhizophoraceae > Ceriops > Ceriops zippeliana. The sequence continues at coordinate 3,204,223 of JBAPLH010000061.1, read as the reverse complement.
AATTCTTGTTTTTTTTTTTTAAACTAATTACGTATGGTGCGTCTAATAAAAATTGTGTGCATGTCGTCGCTCCGGTCGGGTTGACAATGCAAAATTCAACATGGTAACAGGGTGAAGGTTAAAAGTAAAAGGTTTTGGACTTCTAAGCCAGGGAAGAGCGAGTCAGACCAGCCTTGCCTATCTAGAGTTGACCGTATGAAAATGGGTGTGGACATGTAAACATCAAGCTCTGACCTGAACCCCAAAAGAAGATTAATGTGAAAGCATTTGTCTCCCGCCATCATGTCTACATTGATATTACAAGTTATAACAGAATTAAATAGTTGAAAACCCATTTTGCGAGCCAAAACCACAAAAGTTTGTGGCGCCATTTTCTTTTTTGGCTCTTAGCTTTTGAACGAGGCACAGGAAAATTTTCTTTTTGGGGAGAGAAGTGGGAGGGGGAGGGGGGTTGTGCGTGTTAATTGAAAATGGCGCCCTCTATTTTTGGGGTTTGGCGGGTGGTAGTTTGGTCAAAAAGACACAGGTCCAGGGGCAGTTTCGTCATTAAGATATCCACGAGGGCTAGGGTTTCTCGTTCCATTTACAGCGCCTTTTAGCGGAACTTAACCCTGCTTGCGGTGTGTGTCTCTGTCGGTTCGTTTATTCATTTGCGTTTTACTCCTCTCTCTCTCTCTCTCTCTCTCTCTCTCCATCACTTCTGCTGGGTCGCTGGGTATTGGTATTGGGGATATTGATCATTTTCTTGCAGGAAAACTCCTTAAAGCTTGTGGCCTGTTGTCTTATCTGTTCTTTGTAGGTTCAAGTTCATTAGATCTCTGCTCTTAGTTTGCTTTCCACTGCGATCATTAAAGCCTTTTCTCAATACCCAGTAAGAGATTAGTGTTTGCTATTTAGATCTCGGAGTTGTTTTCCTGGTTCATTGTTTCAATACCCATTTAAGCTACCATATTTCCCATCTGGGTTTCTTTTAGATCTCAAATATAGCTGCCAGAAATGCTGGATCCAAGTCAAAAGGTGAGTGCAGGTGAAGCTTAGTTGCTTGATTTGATCCACTATCCCACTTCAAGTCTCAGCTAATCAAGCGATATTTCTTATTGATCTCTTGCGCAGGGATCGAAGGCAGAAGAGATGGGTAGCAAATCACCGCCCGAAGTAGAGAGCCAGCAGAAGAAGACTTGCGCTGATTGTGGGACTACAAAGACCCCTCTTTGGCGTGGTGGCCCAGCTGGCCCCAAGGTGGTTCAATACGCCACTTTTCTCCATAACACGTCCTGGATCAGGGCTTTGTTTCTTTAGTTCTTGTGCGTGACCGTTGATTTGGTTTCTGATTCTATGATCTAATGCTTGCTTTGCAGTCCCTGTGTAATGCTTGTGGCATCCGAAGTAGAAAAAAGAAGAGGGACGTTTTGGGTCTAGCCAAAGGGGCTACCAATGAGAAGAAATCAAGAAAAAACGGCGGCGATAACAATCATCACAGGCAGCGGTTAGGAGACGGTCTGAAACAGAGGTTGTTGGCATTGGGTAGAGATGTTTTGATGCAAAGATCGACGGTGGATAAGCAGAGGAGGAAGTTAGGAGAGGAAGAGCAAGCTGCCGTGTTGTTGATGGCTCTGTCATATGGGTCGGTTTATGCCTAGGTTTTTTTTTTTTTATTTTTTTTTTTTTTTTTTTTTTTTAATTTTTTTTTTTTTTTTTTTTTTTTTTTTTTTTTTTTTTTTTT